>JAKUBC010000018.1:0-198656 GCA_030563105.1 Metschnikowia lopburiensis (nom. inval.)
AGAGCTTGGTCCGGTTGGCTCAGAGCTTGGGCCAGTTGGTTCGGAACTTGGACCAGTTGGACCAGTTGGCTCAGAGCTTGGGCCAGTAGGTTCAGAGCTTGGGCCAGTTGGACCAGTTGGTTCAGAGCTTGGGCCAGTAGGTTCAGAGCTTGGACCGGTAGGTTCGGAACTTGGACCGGTTGGCTCGGAGCTTGGTCCGGTTGGCTCAGAGCTTGGACCAGTAGGTTCAGAGCTTGGACCGGTTGGACCAGTTGGTTCAGAGCTTGGTCCAGTTGGCTCAGAGCTTGGGCCAGTAGGTTCGGAGCTTGGGCCAGTTGGCTCAGAGCTTGGTCCGGTAGGTTCGGAGCTAGGACCAGTTGGGCCAGTAGGCTCAGAGCTTGGTCCGGTTGGCTCAGAGCTTGGGCCAGTAGGTTCAGAGCTTGGGCCAGTTGGACCAGTTGGTTCAGAGCTTGGTCCGGTTGGCTCAGAGCTTGGGCCAGTAGGTTCAGAGCTTGGTCCGGTTGGCTCGGAGCTAGGACCAGTTGGTTCAGAGCTTGGTCCGATTGGCTCAGAGCTTGGTCCGGTTGGCTCAGAGCTTGGTCCGGTTGGTTCAGAGCTTGGGCCAGTAGGTTCAGAGCTTGGGCCAGTTGGTTCAGAGCTTGGTCCGGTTGGCTCAGAGCTAGGACCAGTTGGTTCAGAGCTTGGGCCAGTTGGACCAGTTGGCTCAGAGCTTGGGCCAGTTGGCTCGGAACTTGGACCAGTACTCGAAGACGAGCTGGAGCTAGACTCCGAGCTGGAGCTAGATTCAGAACTAGAGCTAGATTCGGAGCTGGAGCTCGAAGCAGAAGAGCTAGAGCTAGATTCGGAGCTGGAGCTGGAACTCGAAGCAGAAGAGCTAGAGCTAGACTCGGAGCTGGAGCTCGAAGCAGAAGAGCTGGAGCTGGAGCTGGAAGCAGAAGAACTGGAGCTGGAGCTGGAAGCAGAAGAACTGGAGCTCGAAGCAGAAGAACTAGAGCTGGAGCTGGAAGCAGATGAGCTAGAGCTGGAGCTGGAAGCAGAGCTCGAAGATGAGGAGCTCAAAGTTGAGGAGCTAGACGACAGCAGCGACGAAGACAGCGAAGAAGTTGGGCCGAAGGGAAAGTCTGGGACTTCTGGGCAAGGCTTGTCGCAGACAGCTGGAACTCCGTTGGGAGGAGCGCCGCTGTAGGTGACACTACCAGTGTAAGGGAACCCTCCGTCGAGCGCAGCCACATTTCTAAAAGAAATTCTGGTGGCGTCGTAGCCTGGACCGACGTTGAACCTGAAGGTATAGGTAGCCTGGACCGTCAAGACACCGTTTGCGTAAGAGACGCTGGTCACAATACCAACGAAGGAGATGCTATTACCATTTCCCCAGCCAGCGATGGTCAAGGTAGTCGCTGGGTTTTCATTGCCGACTCTAATGCGAGAAGTGGGCGTGGAAAGGTAAATGGTCTGGGAGGCCGGGAGAGGGTAACCAGCAGGATAGTCGTAGACCATGAGCGAGTTAACGCCAATGTTGAAACATCCAGTACCGGTGATTCTCGAATACTGGTATTGGTTCATGTAACGAAGACAGATGAGACCATTGTTGACGGCATTGGCACCAGAAAGGCCGAAGTAGGACGTGCCGCCAGCCTTGGGGGGAACCTGGTAGTAAGCCATGACACCGTTGTTGACGAGTCTGGCCGGGGAGGCGCTGGGTGGAATGATGTCAAAGGTAGAGCCACCAGTTCTGCCGATGCCGGTCATGATGAAGGTACCGTCATTGGTGAGCGACGACGTGCCACCTGTGACGTAGAAACTGGCACCGGAGGTCTCATTGTTGGCGTTCAACACGACGGTTCCCCTGTTGATCGTGGGGCCGTAGAAGTACACGGACATACCGGTCCGTCCCGGTGCGTCCCCGATGTACAACTCACCATTGTTGGTGACAGGTCCATAGAAGTAGTGCAGGATACCAAGGAAACTGTTGTAGGCGAGGGTGACCGAGGGGTTGATGACAACCGCCGTGTCAGCTGGGAAGAAGGCCATCCCCGTGCTGAGCGTGTTTTGGGTGAAGGTCGTTGTGGCGGCTAAAGCCGTCGAAACGACCGCGAGTGAAGTCGCCAAAAACTTCATAGCGAGGGTGGGTACTTGGCAATGTACGAAAATGGCCCGGTATTTATCATTTTCGGTTCAGTAGTGGTCCACACCTTTGCCGCCGGTACGTTGAGACCATGGCGCCCCGTACCATGGCGCCCCATGCATGGATGCAAAATGGAGTTTGGTTCCAGGACCTGCATCCAGCCCATGCACCTCACGGGGCAGCCGATCTCTGCGCTCAAATAAGCTTTCGCTTGCGGTTCAAAAGAAATAGGAGGTAACGTAATTTGAGACTTCTGTCAATTGAGTGGTCAATCTCGGTCAGGCCCGCGAAACTCAAATTATGTCCATTGAAAAGATTCTCTCTTCAAAGAAGTTTCTGTACAGAATCCTTGTAGCATGCGCACTCTGCTTCTTTGCTTTGGCGAGATGTCCGCCCCTAAGCGAGCAGATAAAAGCCGGCCTGCAGCAGCCACAATGAACCGCCCACAATGAAATTCGACCTTGAACCCCCGCTAGGGTTGGTCCTATGCACGTTTCGGGCCACATGCACAAAGGGCGTTAACGATCTGTGAGCGTAAATGGGCATTCAATGCCGGATTGAGTCGTGGTGTCTCATAGCAATCGGCAATACTCTCACATGTTAGGAGAGTACCGCAACATTCAGCTATCTCCCCCTAAATTCACTTAAAAATGGTCTAGACATGGACGCCCGCTGCGCATAATCAGCGGTACCGAAGATTCCAGCGGTGTGCTTATAGTCACTCGCCCTGCATTTTAGGTGGTGACTTACGAAGTGGTGCTGTAACTGGCCTGCACAGGGCTTCTGATATTAGTGGAGACCAATGGCACGCGCTACAATGCTGGGCACAGTTGAGAAACACAACTCAGCGAGGAATGTCACCGGCAAGACTTCTTAACTACTGGAACACTAGTTGCTTTCAAGCCTTTCGAATCTGGCCAGATCCTGACACTTTCTCATCCCGAATCTTTCTACTCATTCTCGCCTCAATTTCTTCTCTTTAGTCGAGCCATCCCATGTCTCGCATCACTACCCTAGTCTTTTAGTCTTGTCTCAACTCGGTCTCTTCTGCCATACATTCGGGTTCATGCGCTCGAAAGCTGCACCACCGCTGAGTAAATGAGGCGTAAATCGGACTGAACTTCTGTTTTCTAGAAGAGCACATACTATACTGCACAAGAACTATGGAGCTCCGCTACTGCGGATCTCAAATGCACGGTGGCTGTGATGCGAGATCTCATGCGTTTGAGGCTTGAACTGGGCGAATGCCGGCAGGTGATTGGTTCTATACGGCGCAATAGCTCCCTTTTAGAGCAAGCTTGCTCGAGTTTTCAGCATAGGCTGCGTAATTCAGGTGACTGCGCATGTGCGGATCGCCTCGAACCTTAAGTTAGGTTTTGTTCGAATGGCTTGGCTGTACCACCAGCAAATCGGGCCCAACGAACCGCTGTTAAAGTTTCCTCGCTTAAGCCTTGGCGAGAACCAGCCACCTCGCTATACTTCGCCATCGCAACTCATTCACAAGTGACGGAAGCAAGTGACAATGAATTCCGCTGCGACCAGAAATCACGACCAGAATGTTCACCATCAAGATTCTTACGTGAAACTCGTCTTCCCGTGTTCTAAGTGCTGCTACGCTCTATCCCCATCGTATCATGGCCTGCTATGTTTCAGCGGGAGATTCAACGAATGCACATATCACTGTGACACGAATCATTCCGTTTTGGCCCACTTTTTCAATTCATTCAGAATTCACGGTCCTCATTGCTTCAGGAAGCTACGAACATTTGGCGAGCCGCAGCTGCCATATGAGATATTCGCGAAAAGACGTGTTCGGTCTAATCCGAAAACGGTCAACGCCAGACGATGACCAGACATCACGCTCTGAAGGTGACCAGAGTAAACAGAGCTTTTCGTGAGAGTCAAGGCCCTTTTGACATGGTAATGTCTTTGGATCTTCTTAACTGAACTTCAAGTCTTCTTCATTCTCATAGGTACGACTGAACCATTGCCCATGTGGTGGCTTATCGAGTCAACTCTTTTTTCGCAGCTTGCTTTCTTGTGGCTTTCTTTCTGGTGTTCTATTCGGGCTTCGGATACGAGGCAACTCGATGCGCGCACAAAGCTTCTACGCCTCACGCAAGGAATAGTCTTTCACCAAGCCTAGTCTGGCACCTCATAAAACTTTAATCCGCATTAGATGGAAGACCTCGATTCATAGAGATACTGCCCCCTAAAATTCTCAAATTCATTCCTTTGCAACTGGTCACAAGCGCAACTGGTCGCAGGTCAAGTGGTCACAAGATCAGATCTGACATGCATCTTCGCTGCACAACCCCGCATTCCCATCTTGAAAATTTTGCATCGAAATCAGTGCTCGGTCTTCCCCACAGACGCGATTTACCCGCTTTAAAGAAGAACGCCCCAAAATGACATCATTCAAGATGCATCATCGAAGATTCCAATGGTGATGGAATTTCCTCGAGGCGGGAGTGTCAGTATCGAGGGAAGGTCATACGGGAGGTTCATCGAGATTTGAACAGCAAGCCTGAAGCGCGGTAATGGACATCATCGAGAACTGACTCATCAAATAAATTGTTTCATCGAAAAAAAGGAGCATGGAAGAAACGAAATTTTTAACATACATCAGGAAGCTTCGAAAGTTCTATTCACCCTTTTTAATTATGGCCCGCCCGCACACCTTAGTCTATATAGGAGTCGTTGTAGGAAGGCTTCAACTTGAAATCCAGCTCAAAGTCAGTTTATAGCGTCTCCGGGTTGACAGCCACAATTTCGCTTCCTCATCTCCACCAATTTGCAACTTCTCGCCCGAGTAACAAGCGGCTTCGTCCGGTAATTGTCTTTTACTCTCCATAAACTTGAAGAGGTCAGCGACCGACAACCGGAAATGGCTATACAATGAACTCGCTTCATCGACGATGATTTGAATGTGCTTCGTCGATTAATTAAAAACTTGTCGCCCGTTTTTCATCGATCATTGGCCAATTCGCGGCCATTGGGGTCTTTGATAACAACATCATCTTAAAGCGTAGAACATGTTCGTTCGGATGATTCTCAAGGAAATTTTGTCTTTATTCGAGTAGACAATTCTAGACTCTGAGATATTTCGATCAATGGTTTCAAACTACCTTTCGTCTCTTCACCCAGAAATTGTCACGACACTTGTAGGGAAATAAATCCATACTGTTGTTGTGAATAAGTGTCCACAAGCTCTCAGCTTCGTTTGGATCTAATCATATTCTCCCTAAGCACTAGTTCTCGTTGCTTTTCGACATTTTTGTCAAAAGTGACATTGCGATTATTGTGCGCATTGGGCATTTACTCTCGTAATTTACAAACATAACGGTTAACTGATTAATTGAGAAAAACGCAAAAAGATCACTAAAAATCGAATTCGGGCAGGCATCGATATCTGAAAGCTTGAAAGCATCCACCGTTTTATGCCTCTTCCATATATCAAGGCACTCGCCGATTTTTGGGGTGTACGTCTATATAATGGCATCTTGATGTCGCAAATACTGTGAGCAAGTACGGCTGTAATTTCGAATGACCTCCGAGGTTGATTATCTCAATTTCCTGGATCAAATCAGGCAAACTGATCGATTAACGACGTTGTGACTACTGAATTCACAGGTCAATGTTCATGTGTGTCAATCTTCAAGCTTTGTTTAGATACCTGTGCTTGGCCCCAAGCTTGAGGTGTGTCAACTGCCTTGAAAATAAATCGGTAGATACCCGAGTGATGCAAATTGAAGATTAGAATGCTTATTAAGGATGATCATGCTCCTCAAAAAACACCACGTGCTCACTTCATTGTCGAGGATGTCGCTTTCTCTGAGACAATTCGAGTAAGTTTTACGAACATCCGCTATTCTTCAAGTAAAACCTTGAGCATTTCACAGACCTTCTAGATCACAATCACGCTGAGGAACTTCGGAAATCGAGCCACAAAGTCTTTACAACTCATCGAATTGAATGACGTCATAATTCTCGATAGTTGTAATTCTAGACGAGAAGAGATTGCTACGGCCCGAGAGTTCTTTCGCGCTTATCTTTCAGGCATGCTGTTCGGCGCAACTTTAACTTTCGAGAAGAGGAAGAGCTTTTGCTGTTATCTGCAAGAGATCAAAGGATGTCGGCTCGGCTTCTGAGGCCGTTCTCGCCCGAATGAAGGAAGATTTACCGAAAGAATGTAAGAAAGAAAGCGTAAAATTAATTATTGATTTTGAGACGATTAGTATAAGCATTAAAAGGCAAACAGCTCTTGTGAAGCTATCCGGGTCATTATGTAAAGTCGAACCGCTTATGGGAAGTGGCCAACTCTTGGGCCGAAGTAGCCGTCTGGAGCAGTAGAGGCATCCAAGAGGGATGGACCCATGGCGTCGAGACCAGTCGACAACACGTTGTTTCCCCACCAGTCGACTTCCTTGGGGTGGTATTGCACAGCGAAGAAGATGATAATACTGCTGAAAGCAAGACCAGCAGTCAAAGAGCCCGACAACAAGAAGGTGTACTTCTTGAACCAGTTAAGATATCTACTTCTGATGACATGCATGAAGAAGTAGGAGGCAATCGTACCTGGGGTGAGGTAAGACAAGTTGTAAGGAGCATATTGGAGGAAACCACCGATGATCAACACAGGTTGGAAGTACTTGATGGCCTCGTGCTTTCTGAAGTAGTGCTTGACGGCAAAACATGGAATGGCAAACAAGAAGCCCATCAAGAAGCACCACTTCAAGATAGGGTAAAGGCCGTTGAACACCTTCTTTGGACCAATGACACCCCAAAGCACAGAAGCAGAGTAGAAAATGGTGGATTGTGGACAAGTGAACTTCTGCTTTTGGTGAGGCTCACAGTATCCCTCAACGGAGTCAATGACAAAGTTGACCACAGCCAAGCCCACGAACGAGTTAATGATGATGGACAAGATCTGGGCTCTGAAAATGGCTCTAGGTGGAACTCTGGTGTAGTGGGCCAACTTCTGGTCACTGATGTAGGTCTGGGCCTGGCCGTCGATGTTGTAGCCGATAGCCTTAATGAACATCAAGGCCAAACCGTTACCGGGCAAAGCGTAACCGACAATCAACTCAACCAACACGTTAAGACCGAAGGAGAAACCTGTCATGGAGTACACAAGGGTGATTGGAATCAAGAACACGAAGTTGATACCCAAGGCGAAGAAAATACCCCACACTGGAGTCTGAGATGGGTAGGCAGCACAGCAGACGATACCAAGAACCAAGGAGATGAGCAACACGACCAAGAAGCACCATTCGGGCACTTCCTTGTACTTCTTCATGGATCTGGAGAAGGCATCGTCGTGTCCCTCCAACGAAGATCTCTTGAAGTTTCTGATGGACTTGAAAAGGCCAATGAAAGCAAACTTGATCTGTTTCCACTCAGAAAGAACCATGTACAAGAAGCCGAAGGGGTAGATGGCGAAGAAGGCACCGTAGACCACCAAGTTGGCGGCGGTGTAGAATGGAGGACCGATCTCTTGGTACTTGGCTTGGTCAATCAAGTTGTTGTCGTTGAGAATGGCGCTGACAGCGTAAGACTCACCAGTGTTGGTGAACAAGTCGTTGGAGTTGATAGGCAAGTAAGCGGTCCACTTGTAGTTGCTGTACCACACACCAAGGATGCAGAAGAAGGCGATCAAAGAACCGATGTACTGGTTGATCTGCGAGTAGAATGGGATAGTCAAGGCTCCGTTGAAGTCAATGGTGTTCCAGTCGAAGGTGGTGATTGGGTTGAAGCCCAAGCCGGTCTGGGAACCAGTGACGGTAGCCAAGTTGAGGTTGTTTGGTGCAATCCACGACATCCAGCTGAAGATGGACAAGGCTTGGAAAAGGTAGTCAGGGATCCAGAACCACACGAACGAGCCGATGAAAGCAATCAAAAAGAAGTTGAATCTGGAGATCTTCCAGCCGTTGATCTTCTCCTTGGCCTCAGGTTGCAACAAGGCCTTGTTCAAGGCAAGGGTAGGCATGATACTGGGCCAGATGGATTGCGTAGGGTAGACGGCAAACTTTCTCATGATACCGGCGAAACCCAAACCAAGGAAGTTGGTGGAAAGCATCATGAGGATCTCGTAGCCCCAGGTCATCCAAGTGACACCGTAAAATCTGTCCATTTTCAACACGGTAATGTTGGAGACCACGTAGGGAGCAGCACTGGACATGGTGTAGAACACAGTTGCAAGCATCTGCTCCTTGTGGTTCCATGGGCCGGGGTTCAAGTCGATGGTGTACTTCCAGATCTTGAAGCTCTTCTTGGGCAAGATGTAAGCCATCAACAAACCACTAGGGTAGAGGAAGATCTGCACCACGGACGAACTCAAGACGATAGAGGGTTGTCTGTCCTGGAAGAACACGTTCACGAAAGTACCGATTGCGGTCCAAATGATACTGACAATGTAAGCTCTCAAGGTCTCGCAGTACATGGAGGGGTCGTCGTAAGGGTCGGTGACACCTCTCACTTCTGGGTATGGCGAGTGGAAGTGAATGATACCGGCCTCGGTCTTCAACTGCAACTCCCAGTCGAAGATCTCGTGGTCCTTGTGCTCGGATTCCAGCCACTCGGCGGTCTTGGAAGGTGAGATTTCGGACTTGTCCATCAAACCGTCAATGCCCAAGGCTGGCTTGTGATTGAGCAACTCCTTGATGAAGTTCATGTCGGCCGTGGAGACGTTCATGTCCTCGTCGTGGACTTCGACGAACTCCTCGAGAATATGGACAGACTCCTCGATAGTCAAGCCGTTGATCTTCTCCATCATGTAGGTGACCGAGATGGGAAGGTCATCGAGCGACACCAAGCTCTCGAAGTTGAGCTGCTTCAAGATGTAGTACTTCTGGTCGGAGGTGAAGTCGTTGGCAACATCGCCGATGGAGAATGGGTGCGAGGTGACAGCCTTCAAGGTGTCCAGCACTTGCGTCTGGTCGTCCCTGGTGTGGACGCTCTCCACGTCGAGGTTGTGGCTGAGCTTTTCGGAAGACATGGACTAAAGCAGGTAAAAAATTAGATGGAAAACGGGTCTGCCTTTAATAGGCATTCTCCACCGGGGTAAAACTGATAGCTGTAGTGCCGTTGCAGATGCGGCACACGCCTTTCGTCGTACGGCCCCAATCGTGCTTTATCGGCGTGCCTCTTTGCCGAGACATAGACTGCGCACAGGGATGTCGCTGTGCACATAATCATTCGAAAGCTTCGATTAAGCTTTCAAGCGGTCCACGATGATTGACATGACATGTCAAAAAGCAGGAGGTTTGCTTGGCAGACTAAAGAAAAAAAACGGTTTTCCATGAGAAGTGAGCCTCGTTTACCTGGGGCCGCCCTTGGCTCACCAAAATCACCTCACAAAACGTGACCTACCCCCCACGAAAGATTTTTCCGTAGGTCGCGTAAAACAGCCAAAATTGGCTTCATACATCATTCTTTACGAAGAGACGTCAAAAGGCGCGATGACCTGCATTGCGGCCCGGGTTCCACGCAATATCTCCGTGCACTACCGAGGGCCAGCAAAAAAAGTATTGCTGATAGTGAGGCATTTTCTTGAAACGTGGATGTGGCAAAACTTTATCAGATCGGCCTGTGCCGATCAGCCCGAGTCTTTTCCGAAGCCGTACTCGAAGCGTTTTCGAAGCCGTACTCATGGGTGTGTCTACTCAATAAGCGTCACATTGTTTGACATTTCCGCACCGGCGTAATTTGTGCCGAACCCGCCGCCAGTGCCAAATCAAGAAATTTTAGACTTATCGCACCAATGAGTTTCTGGACCTCGCTTTTTGCCCTCCGTACAACATTCGGATTTCCAGAGCCAAGAAAATGTCTGTAGGAGATGCTTGGGGAAGCTAGCTTCCGGGAGTTACGGATTGCATTCGTGCTCGATGGGACTATGCGTGCCACAGTAAAAATTCGCCGAATGCGAAATCGTTATGGTCATTTGAAATTACCCCATCTTGAGCCGACTCAAGCCGTGCGGGGACCTATGCGCTGTGCGTGACAAATGTAATTCCAGTGATTGGTCATGAAGCTGGGTTGCGATCCATTTCCATTCTCGGAGATCTCCACTCAGTCCCGTATTGCAGACTCGCTCCGTAACTGATAGGTAATTATGGTGGTATCATGCAACTTATCACGCGAGAACTCAATATTATGTAAGCTCGTGATTTACTAAAAATCAGCACCCCGAAAACGCCACAATCAGCAAGAATAAACGGGCACATCGGAAAACGTATAGAAAGCATTTTATTTATATTATCTTTGCTTCATCTTGACTCATGACCTGGTGACGAATTCTATCGCTGCCACACTCCGCGAAGATGAAATTCACCTCGCAAAGATGAAATTCCGGATCCGCGAACATGAAATTCGTTCTTCACGACCACAACAAACACTCAAATGTCTTTGATGAAATTTTAATTCAATGACTCGAAGCCATCGGAGCCTTCTCCGCACGAGTTTAACCAAATCGTAGCCACTGCCTGAAGCGACTTATCCCCGCTTTTTTGTTTTTTACATTCCCGGCTTTCCGTTCCATTTGTCCGAAATGGTGAGTGAACCCCACTAAGCACCTAAATGGGCCGCTGAGACAGATTCAAACAGCAAAAAAAAAATATTTGAATCAGGAAACTTGGCAGTCTTCATCGTTTGTCAAGGCGTAGATTTTCCGTCTTTCTCTTCGACGAGGGCTGGATCATTGACCGTTGAGTCCTCGGGAACCGGTTTTGGCTCTTCTTGTGCTATCCTCCATTGGCGACCTTTAAAAATTAGCCAGAGTGATAACGCAATACTTATAAGATGAAAGAATGCAAACACGGTGAAGGCCCAACCATAGCCTATTCTCGCTCTCATCGGCTCGATTGCAGCCACAAAGGCAGCAGCCATAGCATTTCTTAGTAAATTTCCGAAAGCCACATAAGACGCAGGTTTCCCCCGTGATAGTTCACTGAGGTAGGTGGTGTTCGTGATGAGAATGCCAGAAACAAAGAAAGAGACGAGGAAGGATGCAACTATCACCACGGAGTAGTGGTACCTCTTCTCACTAGCCCAGCCGAACAAAATCATCCCCGCAATTAAGAGAGGTAAGCACAAAACCTGCAAGAGGATTCTCCGTTCCGGGCCCACCGAACTGTCATTTGATTTCCGTAGGAAATCTGATACTCTTCCAAACAAAATGGAGCCGACGATAAGCGAGACGCCAGGGCAAATGTAACATAGACAAATGAATATTGTCAGGAACCTATAGCTGGTTTGAAGGACAGCCAGAAACTCAACCAATACTGCGTAAAAGCCTCCAAACGAGAGCGCACCGCTTATCGAGGAGAACATCACCGATTTGTTAACGCAAAGCCGAAAGTAGAGAAGGGCTTGATCTCTTTTGCTTGTTGTAGGTTGAAAAATCTGAGTGGATTCTGGCTTTCCAAAGAGTGGATGAGCGAATATACCCTTGAAAGTACCCTCGCCATTCCCGACCAAGCTCCGTAGTGTTTCAGGCACAAAAAGCAAGACCAAAAGAACTGAAAGCACTCCAAGACTCGCCAAAATAACAAAGTTGAACCGCCACGATGTTTCCGCTCCGACCAAACCCAAAAGTGGCCCCAATACCGGCCCTAATTGTGGGCCAAGCATGTAGAAAGAGATGAACCGCCCACGAACTTTCGGCTCGGTGATGTCGCTGACAACTCCCACTCCCACCGCCAAAGTAGAGGCTCCGAGGCCCTGAAGTACTCTTAGGGTAAACAAAACAGGAATGGAAGCAGGTAGAGCCGCGAGTAAGATGTTGGAGATGGCGTAGATGGACACGGAAACTAAAAGCACCGGTCTTCGGCCAAACTTGTCTGAAATTTGGGACAACAATAACGGTCCAACCGCGATTATTGCCATGAATACGGAGACTGTTCCGTTTATTGTTGCCCTTGTGGTGTGAAACTCTCTGGTGAGTAAGTCCATCACCGGGATATAGATATTGGCGGCAAGCGGACCCAAAGAACCACACAAAGTGGAGATGGAAACAATGGTCCACTTGCGTTTTTTGTAGACGCTATAAGGAGTAGGTTCGGACATGAAGCGATATTGACAAAAAATTGTGGAATTAAACTGCTGAACTAAAGTGCTATGGCTACTTTTTGCGTCTGCCAACTTTCTCAATTTGCAATGCTAGCTGCACAGGCCAAATGGGGCCCATAGGCGTGATGCGCTCCCGCCACGACGGATCCAAAGTAAAAGAAAAATTCTCCACGATTGGAATAAGAGCCCTTCTGATTTCCGTGAGAGCAAATTTCTCTCCCAAGCATGCTCGGTTTCTGCCGTGGAAGGCCGTGAGCTGGCACCGGCTTTTCGCCATAATGTAATTTTGCGAGATTTCTTGCTCACTTGTGCCCCAGCGTTCGGGATGGAATTTGTCTGGTTCGTGCCAGTAAGAGCCGTCTCGCTGGGTGATGAAGCTGTTGACTCCAACATAAGCTCCTGGCGGAACGTAAATTTGGCCATCAATGAAAACTCCCTGGGTGGTTTTACGGTTGAGAAGCTGTCCAAGCGGTGGGTACATCCGCAAAGCCTCGTACACCACCGAGTTAAGATACGGCGACGCTTCTTTGTCTTGAGCGGAAGCGAGTTCCTTCCGGAGTTTTGTTTGTGCTGATGGATTTTTAGCCAACATGTAGAGCACGGAAGTGAGGAGGATCTGCGGGTTTTCGTGGCCGGCAATCAAAGCTATGATGGCATTATCCTTGAACTGCTGCTCTGTCAAAACTCCTTCTTCAAAGTTACGAGCGAGTTGAGGTCCTAGCCTAGAAGCGTTTGCTTCCGTGGAATTTGCGACAATTTTGGCGCATAGAATTCTTTTGAAGTCCTTCACTGCTTGCCTGGCCACATTTCTGCTGGGAATGGGGAGCTTATCCAAGGATGGGAAATTCATGAAGAACGGCTTGAAAATTTGACCTTTCAAGTAGTTTACCCTCGTGTTGACCGCCACACCTTCCATTGGCTCTTTGAGATTGCACCCAAGCACACAGTCTCCGATATTGGCCAAAGAATATCTCTGAATGAGCGGATTGACCAGCACCGTCTTTGACTTAGCTAAATTCTCTTCGATGCTAGAAATAAGACCTTCAACATTGCCATCGATTGGGTCGAGATCGGGGAATAAAATTGGGTCCTGCATTATCTTACGGTACTTCTTCCAGTTTCTGTTTCCGGCAGAGATGATGTTGTCACCCAAGTACTGTGACATGACGGCATGTGGAATCTTCTCAATGTTGCCGCTTTTTTCGAAAACATCGTTTTGCTTGAAAATTTGCGAGACGTATTTTGGTCGGGTGACCAAGACATTCCACCTCGAAGCAAAGTAGACATTGACAGCGCCATACTTCTCGGTCTTCTCACGGAAGTACCGGTTAAATATTTGCTCTTGATCCATTCCCGTCAAAATTGGAACAAAGGCAACGTAAAACGGAATGGTAGGTATGTTTTTCGGAAAGTTGGATGGAGGTAATACGAGCTGGCGAAGCTTGTACCCCACGAAAGCCAAAAGCAATACAATCACATATGTTGTGGGAGTCATACTGCTGAAAGGTTTTTGGAGAAATCAGGGGACTTTTACGATACATGGCCAATCCATATGTTAAGCTATACGCTGCCCGTATATTATGCTAGTCGATCTTCCATGCCGCTGCAGAAAACTTTAAAGCATATCGAATACAGGACTCTCAAGCCTAGAGATTACTTCGTCGTTAACGTGAAATCATTACTTATATAGCCGTCCAAGCGAGTCTAGTGGCCATTGGAAATACCCAAGTTCCGTCTGTGCTCTATGATTTTCCAGTATGCCTCTTTGGTTCTGTTTCTCCAGTAAAATCCAGTTTTGAGCATCACAACAAAAGTTCCGATGCAGAAGAGACAGATAAAGGCTGCTGCGATGAAAGTATTCTGTAGACCCTCGTTTTCCACCCAAGGCGTGATACCGTAACTCATGGCAAAGTTCATGGTGTTTCTGATCACAATGACTGTGGCCATGGCCTCACAGGAAATCTCGTGGTAACAGTCAATGACGTACGTCACAGCATTCACACATCCAATGATACACAAACCAGCCAACAAGCCCAAGCCAAACACCACACCAAACCAATGGATACCATGGTAAGCACCAACACCCCACAAAATCAAGGCGCATGGACCCAAGATGGCGTACACACTAAGAGCCCAAAGTCTGTCTTCAGCCTGCGACAAACCGCCTCTTCTTTTTGCGATCTTGACCTTCAACAAATCGGTGACCCAGCCAGCGTAGAAGTAAATGATGAGGACAAAAATGCAGGGAGAAATGTAGGCCAAACCACACATGGAGCTCGAAAAGTTGTATGGAGGGGCACTGAGCACAATGGCTTCCGTTGCGTTCAAAACAGTGTACCAGAAGAGCGAGGAGCCGTACAAGAACCCGGCCCACAAGACAATTGGGAAGCGCAACATCTGAAATGGGGCCTTGAAGTATTCCCGGAGCAAAAATCTGGATCTGTAGCCGGAAGTCACAGACAATTTTTGCCAAAATGTCTTTGGTGGGCCGTAAACAATGTCGTCTTCATCGACCACCTCGGCCAAGTTTTCCGTCACACGCAGTTTGGCAAGGGCAATGTCGTTTTCCGAATGGCTCTTTGAGGAAGATTCGGACATAGCAACAACTCCGTTGCCCTGATGCGACACCACATCTCCGTTACTGGTGACGACTCCGATTGGAATGCCGTCCTCGTCTTTCTTCACACGCAACTTTCTCTCGTAGTTACTCTCCTCCATCAAGAAGAAAAGAACAACGAAACTGATGCCGCAGAAAATCGCAGCCCAAAAAATGACCCATCTCCAGCCACCGACAGCCAAGTTTCTCGAGTTTTCGTTGATGAAACCAGCGACCAATGGAGCAATGTAGTTGGAACCGAACAAGGCACAAGCGTACACACCCATGTACGTGGCTCTCTCGTGCTCGAAAAAAATGTCGGAGATGGTGGATTCCGGCAAAGCCTCGATGGGTGAGGCAACAAAACCATTCAAAATGTTGGCGACGACCCATGCACCGTTGGACTTGATGAATGGTTGCCACACAGTCAACAAGCAGCAAGCAAATGTGGAGAACAAATACACGGGTCTTCTGCCAAACTGCATCGAAAGAGGCTGGAACACCAAGCAACCAAGACCCAAAAACAAGAAGTTGTAACCTGTACCCTCGTTCAACTGGGCCACCGTGATGTTGATGTCTTCCGACCCAGCAATATCTGGAAGAATCGAGTAAATGCAACATCCTGGAATTCCCGTGGCAAAAACCATAAGAACCATGCAAAACACCTGCGTAAGTTTGCGGCCTTTGCTCCAGTTAAGTGGATCGTTGGGGTCGTCGGAGGGCGTGGGAATCAACACAATCTCCAGGCCCTTTTCCTTCGAATCCACAAGATGAGAGGTGCCCGGCACCACCGAATAGTCAAGACCCATTTTGTGTGATCAAAACTGAACGATTCGAAACAGCTCTGGATTTGAACTCTTATTATAGTCTTTGTTAAGCGATGCTCACCTTCCAGATCCGGTAAGTCAAAGAGGTTTAAAGGCACTATGCATGCGAGTATGATAAGCCTGTACATGTGCGGAAATGTGACCGTATTCGTAAAGACGGCTGAAATTCAGAAAAAGACGGAATTAGCGAGAAATGATGAAAAGAATGCCATCAAAGCACGGGAAATAAACAGATCCAGTCAAGTATAGTGAAGGCGGTGTTCTGTTCATCTAAAGTGGCCAATAACCCAACAAACAGCGGCTCTTATCGCGCTCCTGATTGTCGAGCGCAATACGAATTTCGAGAGCGCATTTGAGCCGCTAAGGAATCGATGACGCCCCCAGCCTTCTATGCCGAAATCAGCTGCAAGGGAACGGAATCTGATGCGCGGGGCCATTGTTTGTTGAGCGGGTCAAGGCGCCCGAGCATCGAACATCCTAATTAGGAAACGAGACTTCTGTACTTCAAGTCTTGTTTCTCGTATTTTGCAAAGTCAACCATGTTATTTTCCTCTTCCCAGGATACCACCTCTGACCCAGAGAAGTTCGCCCAATGGAAGCCCAAGATTGACGCTTACAGGGCCAAGTTGGACGCTGGCACCCAGAACAAATACTGCATCCCGGCATCTGAGCTTCCTCTGCAAGATGAATTGGACCATGGCATCAATGCCGTCGAGTTTGGCGAGAAGTTTTTGCTGGAAAAGGAAAAAGACATCACCCTGCTTTCGAGTACTGAATTGGCTAGTAAGATCGCCTCGGGGGCTTTCTCGTCGGTGGAGGTTTTCGAGGCTTACGCTAAGCGGGCCACCATCGCTCAGCAATTGACCAACTGTGCCATGGAACTTTTCGTTGACGAAGGTTTGCAAAGGGCTCAAGAGCTCGACGATTATTTTGCCAAAAACAAGAAGGTCGTCGGACCCTTGCACGGTTTGCCCGTTTCGGTCAAAGAACACTGTGACTATGAGGGCAAAATCACCCACTGGAGTTATGTGGGCTGGTTGGACAATGTGACTCCCGACTTTTGCAAAGTGCTCCAGGACTTGTGGGACCTGGGTGCTGTTTTCTACGTGAGAACGTCGGAGCCACAGATGCTCATGCACTTGTGCTCCAATAACAACATCACGGGCAAAACCAGAAACCCCTGGAACACGTCTTTGACCCCAGGTGGCTCCTCATCAGGAGAAGGTGCCATAGCTGCCATGAAAGGCAGTGTTTTTGGCGTTGGCAGCGATATCGGTGGTTCCATCAGATGCCCGGCTGCGTTCTGTGGCGTTTGGGGATTGCGTCCTACCCAAAAGAGACTTTCCAACTTGGACCAGTCTGCCGGGAAGTTGTTGCAGGTGCAAGAGGTGGTGGTGCCCACGTTCGGTCCGCTTGCACGGACTGCCGACGACTTGGACTTTTTCATGAAGGTTCTCATCGACAAAGAGCCGTGGAAAATCGACCCAGACGTGCTCCCAATTCCTTGGAGAACTGCTGATGAGCCCAAACCTTCGGCACTCAAAGTCGCTGTTATCTACGACGACGGCGTTGTCAAACCCACGCCTCCAATAGTCAGAGGTTTGAAAGAGGCAGTCGAAAAGCTCAAGGCTGCTGGAGTGGAAGTCGTCGAGTGGGAAAACATCGATGTTCAGGAAATTGTCGAGGCGTGCAACTCGGGCTACAACTACGACGGCAACTACTTGCAGAAAAGCAAGCTTGCCATTTCTGGCGAGCCGATCACCACTTTGTCCGCCGTCCAATTATCCTTTGGCTGCGGAGACAAGGGCATGGACGGGTTGGATGTGCAGAAAATCGCTTTCATCAGAGACAAGGGCCGTCTTGACTACTTGACGCAAATGAACGAGCAGAGCATCGACTTCATCCTTTCGCCCACGTATGTGTCGGTGGCCGCCAAGCCTGAGACCATCCACTACTGGGGCTACACCAACATCTGGAACATTCTCGACTTCCCCAACGTGGTGTTCCCCACGGGTATGACCGTGGACCTGGAGTTGGACGCTGTTGACTCGACTTACACGCCTAGAAACGAGGCCGAAAAGTACGAGTACGGGCTTTACACCGGCCCCGAGGACTTTGTCGGTGCACCTATCAATTTGCAGTTGACGGGCAGGAGATACACCGACGAGACGGTGGTGAAGGCAGCCAAGGTGTTGCAGAAGATCATTTCGAGTAAATAGAATAACCGATATTTATGATATACCATCCAGTGTACTCGGCGGCAACTTTTTCTTGATAAAATTCGGTATCACGTATTATTATTGTAGTACTTAGTAGTCGCGCTGATGGTCGCATCATAGGTCTATCGCATCGCAGCATGAGTGCCTTTGCCGCCTTCAACGCCAAGAAGGCGGTCGCAGAACCCTTGCAAATCGAGAAATTGGACTCGTTACTTGAAGATCCCGTCACCGCGTCCAACGTTGTCCTCTCCGCGGCCAATTCCCTCTTCACACCCGACAGTGTATACATCGGGCTACAAACGGGCCAGTTTCTCATACCCCGAGGCGCTTTCTCCGTCCAAGTTCTCCGAGGAACGTGCTTGCTCAATAACGTGCAAAGAATACCAAGAGGAAGGCTGTTTCCCGCAGTTACCTCCACCACAGACTCGCTCCCGACCCTCGCTGCAACCAAACCCAATCCTCAAGACAACGAACCCGAGGACACGAAAATCCTCGCTGGCTACGTCACGGTCCTCAAGATTAAAAATCTAAGCCTTGGTCTCGAGAACTTGCGCCTGTACTCGCCTCTGTTGAAGGCTCTGTATCATGTACCAAACTCAGAGTACACATTCGAAATACTACGACCTGGCCAAGACGCCAGCACTGTTTTCTTTGACAGGTTTGCAAGCAGGGCTATAGAACGGGTCAGTGACCAGACTGAAGTGTTGGCTGTCTATGGCGTGGTCAACGGCGGAAAGACGACTTTTGCCAAAGCATGCATCAACAACATCATATTCTCTGGTTCTGCGGCAGCCTACCTCGACCTAGACCCTGTCAGCAGCAATGCGGCTGTTCCAGACTGTGTCTCGCTTCAAGTTTTCAAAGAACCCGTCCTCGGGTCGTCTGTGCCCTGTGTTTCTGAGATGGACTCGTCGTTGGAGATGCACTGCTACTATGGTCTCTTTTCGTATAATGAGGCTCCCAGCTACTACACCAAACTCTGCCAGAAGCTCATTTCCCACTACAAACAAAACATCAAGCCCAAGAATATACCGCTTGTGGTCAAGTACCCGTCATGGATCAAGGGCCACGGCAGAGACATACTCCTCGATCTTCACTCCCAATTGCGCCCTACTAAACAGGTTTATCTCACTCACAGAAACGCCGTGGAACTAGAAGGTTTTGAGCAAGATACATTTGAGAGCACAGACAATCCAGACAGTGATGTTCTTTCCGATTTTGCCGGAGAATTTCTCGTACTCCGAGCAGTACGGAAGGAGATGAACACCCCCAAGGATGACTTTCTCACCAGGAACAAATTGCTCCATTTCCACAGCCAAAAGGATGTTCTCGGCACGCAAACAACTTTCGATTTCGAGCGGCCGTTATTGCTCAAGTCTCCTTCCAAGCTCCAGCTCAGTGCGTTCTCTGCTGTGTGCGTTTTGAACCACGACTCCATTCCCAGAGCCGACATTAGGTCGGCACTTGAGGCCACGGTGACCGCAGTGTGTTCCACCAGTGCTACAGTTTCGGGCGTTACGAAAATGCCCGACATTTCTGGCCCAAAATTCTTGGAACCAGCCTTCTTCACTTCTCTCGAGGTGGATGTACTCGGGCTCTGCATCATTCATTCCGTGGACGCTGAAAACGATACAATCAACGTCTACTCCAACGACTCGGAAAAGCTTTACAATAAAATCTCTGCTGCCAGAAGCGCCGGACATTCACTTGTGTTGGCTCGCGGTACGGGTCTGCTTCCGGCTGTTGAGTTCGGCGCCCATTTATTCCCCGGATTTCAAACTCCGTACGTGACAACGGTCTCCCGAAAGAAAATCGGGGGCGTGTGGAAAGCGAGATCCATTGCCCGCAAAAGTCAGAAATAGATTCCAGAGTGCTGATTCTAGCACTCTTGATGTTTGATCTTCGGTCGCGATCTCTCGCCACGTGACTTGTTCATCTTTCTTCTGCGGTGAATCAACCGTCGACCACTACTCCAGCAATGAAGTTTTCCCCCATTTTGACCGTGCTGCTAGCAACGCTAGCCGCCGCCATTATTCCGGACGCCCGGATTTTGGGCAATGATGGCCAAGACAAAATACACTCGCTCCCCAACCTACTCAAAGTTGACAGCGTGCAAGAACTAGACTCTGACTGGGACATCAGAGACAACATCCAGCTCGAATCCGGAAGGCTCGTGGTCAAAGACGGCCCGGGCTCTATCTGGGCACGCAAGTCCATACCAAAACTGCAGGACGAGTGGACGGTGGAATTGACATTCCGCAACTCCGAGCAAATCGACGTCGATGACCACTCCTACTACAGCACCAACGGCTTGTCGTTCTGGGTGCTTGACGGCTCCATTCCCACCGACACGCTGAACTTCGGCGGTGCAAAGAACTTCGATGGCTTCCAGTTCTTGGTGAACAACTTGGACTACAGTGGTGTCAAGATCTTCGCAAACGACGGCACAAAGGAGATTGTCAACTCCAAGGACACGTCCTTGGGCGGATGTGGAACACAGTACTTGGACTCTATGGTGCCATTCACGCTTCGTTTGTCGTACTCTGCTTCGAAGAACTGGTTCAAGTTGCAGATCGACAACAAGTTGTGCTTTGCAACAGACGCGCTCACGTTCAACAACGCCAAGTCGGACATCGTCTTGGGTATCTCTGCGTCCGTGGATGCCAAAAGCAAGGAATACTGGGAAATCTTGAAGTTCGACGTTTTTGACGGATTGACCGACGACGCCAAAGACGACCACGGAGTCGCCGACGATACCCACAAAATCACCATCACCAGAACCGAATCCAGCAGACCAACCAACAACGTGATCAGAGAGTCGCTCATGCTGAGAATGAAGGGCGGTGCGTCCGACAGCTCTGTTAGCGACGAGGTGTTCGCCGAGATCACCAACAAGTTGGAGTCTTTGGAAAGCATGATGGGCAAGTTTGACACCTCCAGCCTCGCTTCTTTGGTTCAAGAACTTCAGAGATCACACGAGGAAATTAAGGATACCCTTCAGGAGATGAAGTCTGCAAAAGTCTTGCTTGATAGCATCATCGAGAAGAACCAACAGGAAGTTATGGGTTCTTTCCGCAACTTGGGCAGAGAGCTTTCCGATGAAATCAAGAATGTCAAGGCTGAGCTCAAGGATACCGACGCGCGCATCAACACCTTGTTCAAAGAGAGAAATGACAACGATCAGTTCAAGTTCGACAACTTCTCTCCCAACACAGAGATCTTCAGTGTTGTCGTGAGGTGGGTCTTGATCCCATTGGTAATTGGTATCCTTATTTTGATCGTGGTGGTCTACCGGTTGAAGAAGGACATTAAGCATGCAAAATTACTTTAGGAACATGCACAGTACAACCGTCATCTGGGTGTCAATTAGTCATAAATACATCTTTTATTAAGAATTTAAGTCACAGGCGGGTGAACCGCCTTGACAATGTCCACTTTTTGCCATCATGCCTGCTGAACTCCCTTTCGTCTTAGAAACGGGATCAGCTGTGGGAGATGTAGTTACCACTGCTCAAGCTCTTGATGCTTGGCACTGGCTCATCGTTCAAATCGAGAACCTTCACATAGGAAGATGAGCCTTCTGTTGCCGTGAATCTGATCTTGAGGCCAGATGGAGATTCCCTACCCTTTCCAGACGTCATGATTCTGGCAATGAGCTTCACTTCTGGACTGGAGGCATTGAGCACAACGGGTTGTGTGTATCTCCAGGTCATTCTATTCAAATCCTTGTTGAAGGAGCCCTCTGGCTTGGAGGAAGCAGAAGTGGATGACACCGAGCTGTCCAAAGCCGTAGAGACCACGAAGTTCTCCAACGTGATACTATCGCTGAAAGCAGGGTTCAAGGAAACCTTCACGATAAGACTAGCTTGGTGTGGCTCGAACTTCCAGATCTGTTTGGCGAGCAATGGCACCCGGTCGCTGACCTGGTCAATCAGGTACTTGATACCGCCCACCGTTTTGCCGGTGATTTGAGGCACGTTCAACGCGTACACTCCGTGGTCCTGCTGCGTCATCAAGCGCTCGTTCAACAAAGACTTGGTGAACTGAGTTGGAATCTTGATGCCAAACGACTCGAGTGGCTGCGACGAGTTGTAGTTGAAGGCGATCTCACCCAACACCTGCGACTTCTGGACCTGCCCGTTGGCGAAAGTGACGTTGATGATCTCGGCCACCGAGGTGTTCAAGCCTTCTATGCTCAAACCGTCCGTGGAACTGAAGTGCTTGAATGGGTCTTTGCTCAACATCGAATTACCGGTCGTCTGGCTGACCAAGGACATTCCATCGAACATCTGCGGCTGCGAGTAGGAGTCTCTGCGAGGAGGTGCGTGGATGCCCGACTCTCTTCTGACCTCGTGGTTTTTTCTGGATGGAGGAGGAGGAGGAGCATGGCGGGCTGCATGCTGGGCAGAGGCAGAGCTGATTGGGGCCGGCGTATACTCTGGAGTTGGGTCTGCAACTGGAGCCTCCACTGGAGGAGGAATAGTTGGGAGCAGTCCGGGAATTGGTGTGGGCTCAGGTTCAGCTGGGTCGTTTCTGACTTCGGGAATCTGCTCCTCAAACACGCCACGGCGGTCGCCCTTGTCCAAGGTGGGTGTCTGCAAAGGCGTGGAGATGGACTTTGACTCGTCGCCGTACTCGAAGCTGTACTTGCCGGAAGATGTGTTTCTGGAGCGAGACTCGGACTCGGAGTCCTTCTTGGGAGGCTCCTCCAAGTCGTGGGCGTTGAGCAACGACAAGCGCTGGCCGTTCTTGTCCAAAGGCACGTCGCTCTCGTCGTCGGAGGAAGAGTATCTCACGAAATTAGCACCGTCCGTAACTGGAGCGGAGACCGAAGCAGCAGGCACAGGAGCAGCAGACACGGGAGGAACTGGCTCCGGCTTGGGTTCCTCTCTGACGGGCTCCGAGGGCTGCAATGGGGCGGCGTCGGATGTGTATGAGAAGTTGTGGACCGCAGGAGGTCTGCTGGACCCAGGAGCACCGGCGTCGGGTGCAAAAGCGGCAGCTGGAGTAGTTCCCTTGGTAGGAGACTTAGTGGGGGACTCGGGCGCCCGGCCCTGCGCAGCGCTGGAGGCCACAGAGCCTGCCCTGGCCTTTTGTTGGGGCACCGCCGACAGAGGAGCGCCGTACAAGGAGTTTCTGGTGTCTGTGTGGGAGGTGAAGGTGTTCAGCCTGGAGGTGGTGGAGGCCACGGACTCGTTCTCCGGGATGGTGTCGTCGTGGCCCACGGAGCCGCTCTTTTTCTTGTTTTTCCAGAGAATGGAGCCGACCTTCAGTCTCAACCGCGACTTTCTCTTGTCCTTGGTGGAGGTGGGGCCCGAGGAGCCCGAGCTGATCGATTCTCTGGAAGATTTCACGGGCGACGACTTGAACGCAGGCTTGGACTTGGCGTCCTTTGCAGCGGGCTTCAGTGGAGGTGGCGCCACCGTCTCGAGCATGTAGTCTTTGTACTTGGCCATTTCGTCATCGATCTGGAACTCCTTGAGGATGAAGTTCACGGCACTTTCGCTCTTGTTGACCAACGTGGAGGTCTTGGCGTTGACGGTGTTCAAGTACGACATGAAGGCGTTGAAGAGCATGAGCTTTTCGTACCGCTTGTAATTTTCGAAGTTGGAGAGAATGGCGGGGGCCTTGACGTTCCAGTTGTAAGCACCATTGGTGTCGTCAAGCTGGGACAGGAACTCCTGGAGCTCGTGGGAATTGACCACCAACTCGGAGTACTTGTAGTCCTCCTTGAAAGTGGCATAGAACGCATGCAACACGTCGGCCTTGATGGTCTTGATCAACGCCTCGTTGGTCTGGATTTGGGACATCACCAGGGAGGCAAGGCAGTTCCAGATTTTCTCCACGGAGCCGAACTCGCCGGGCGCCTGCTGGAAAAACGTGCGGCCGTTGGACACGAGCGAGTTCAAGTCGTGGTTGTAGCGCGAGATCATGTTGACGTAGTTGGAAAACCACACCAGCAAGTTCTTTTCGATGAGCGTGGAGCTGGCTTCTAGCGAGTGGGAGAGGAAGTTGGCCACCTCCTCGGGCGACTTGGAGGTCAAGATGTGCGTGGCGAAGTCTGCGTCCGCCATTGGAGATGGATTGGGTGGATTGGCTTGCGTGGGAGCGGATTTGCTGTTGTATCGGAACCGGTGGATGTGGTTGGCCAGTGCGCAGGACTCGGTGCGGAGGCGGAGAAATTGACCGTGACGAGCCAGGCATCGGAATTTTTCCAAGTGCTGGACAATCGGCGGCCTGTCGTGGCGATCGCCGTCGATCCGAGTTTTCGAGAAGCGAAGCCAATCTGGGCTGGGCGTAAATCATAATTTCATCTCACAATCTTCATTTTTTAATTTGTTCTTTGATCTCGTCAATTCCTTTTTTCAAATTTTCTTTTCTTAAATTTTCAGTGAATTTTCAATTTGTCGATCATGGTGTCGATTGCGATTGTAATTGGTCGATTATGGTTCACGATTACGCTCGATTATGGTTCTCGATTATGCTCGATTATGAATCGATTGTCGATTATGGTTTGTCTACCGCATATCGTCAATCACGATCCGCGACTCCCGGTCTAAGCTCCACTCCTCACCAAATTCCCTCGTTTATACTTCCTTTTCCACTGCGATTACACCCAATACCGCAAATAGCTAAAGCACAGCGAATATCACGTTCGCCGAGAAATTACCCCAGTGGAGCTGGCCCAAGAAAAAAGCCAATCGCAAACCCTATTCGCTATCCAGCCTGCGAGGCGTGCGCGCCCCATATCGCACCGATTGACTCACCGCACTCCCACCTTATCTCCCGGCAAAATACACACCCATTCCGGCCCGGCTCGTAAGTTCTGAGCCAGGATTATCCGATTGCTAAGCCATTGAGTGGTTCGAGTGAAACGAGAACGAAAACATGGCAGAAAATTTGAGTCTTTTCCACATTTTAGGTGTTTGTCCAGCCGTGGATTTCAGCCTTACAAGGTTCAGCCCCGTGGCCCGTGGCCGTTAAGCTCCCGGCACCGTGTGTTGTTTTGTCCCAAACAAGGTTTTAATGGCTGTTTGGGGCCCGGTCCTGCACACGCCCATCGGCTTCCATGTACTGTTCGTAATGGCTCGTCTTTCTGCATGCCGGTCCCCGTCCCAGCCGCGTTATCGGGCCCGCATCGCGCTTGTGATTGGCCCCGCCCTTATCTAGACATCTAACCTCACAACACCACATGCCACCTCCCACATATATAAACACGCGTGCCGCTCCCAGTTGCCGGTGAAAGCCCCTCAGTAATGTCAGATTCGGATTTCTCCACCACAGGTTTCACCGAGACCGGCACCGGCGGTGACTCGCTCACCCAGAACATGAACGTGCAGTTCGACGCCGCCGACATGGTGTGGGTCGGCACCGCAGGTGTGCTCGTGTGGATCATGATCCCCGGCGTGGGCTTGCTCTACTCCGGTATCTCCAGAAAGAAGCACGCTCTTTCCTTGTTGTGGGCCTCCATCATGGCCTGCTGTCTCACCACCTTCCACTGGTTCTTCTGGGGCTACTCGCTCGTGTTCACCCACACCTCGAACTCCCCCTTCTTGGGCAACTTGTCCAACTTCGCCTTGATGAAGGTTCTCGGCGCCCCTGGCATTGTCTCTTCCGTGCCAGACATTCTTTTCTGCTACTTCCAGGGCATGTTTGCCTGTGTCACCGCCATCTTGATGGTGGGTGCTGGTTGCGAGAGAGCCAGATTGGCTCCCATGATGGTGTTCCTTTTCGTGTGGTTGACCGTCGTCTACTGCCCAATTGCCTACTGGGTGTGGGGCGGCAACGGCTGGCTCGCCTCCTTGGGTGCCTTGGACTTTGCTGGTGGTGGCCCAGTGCACGAGAACTCCGGTTTCGCTGCCTTGGCCTACTCCCTCGTCTTGGGTAAGAGACACGACCCCGTGGCCACCGGTAAGGTGCCAAAGTACAAGCCCCACTCCGTGACCTCCATCGTGTTCGGCACCATCTTTTTGTGGTTCGGCTGGTTCGGTTTCAACGGTGGCTCCACCGGTAACTCCTCCATCAGATCCTGGTACGCCTGTGTCAACACCAACCTCGCCGCCGCCTCCGGTGGTTTGACCTGGATGTTCGTTGACTACTTCAGAACCGGTGGCAAGTGGTCCACCGTCGGCTTGTGTATGGGTGCCATTGCCGGTCTTGTTGGTATCACCCCAGCTGCCGGTTTCGTCCCTGTCTACACCGCCTTGATCTTCGGTATTGTTCCAGCCATCGCCTGTAACTTCGCCGTGGACTTGAAGGACTTGATGGGCATTGACGACGGTATGGACGTCTTCGCCTTGCACGGTGTCGGTGGTTTCCTCGGTTCCGTGATGACCGGTTTGTTCGCTGCCGACTACGTCGCCGCCACCGACGGTGAGACCCTCATCGACGGTGGTTGGATGAACCACAACTACATCCAATTGGGCTACCAATTGGCCAGTTCCGTCACCATCGGTGCCTGGTCGTTCGTCGTCACCGCCATCATCTTGTTGATCATGGACAGAATCCCATTCTTGAGAATCAGATTGCACGAGGACGAGGAGTTGTTGGGTGTTGACTTGGCCGAGATCGGCGAGTACGCCTACTACGACGAGGGCGAGGACTCCACCGGCTTGGGCCCCAAGTCTTCTCCATACGTGTTGGAGCCAATCAGATCGACCGATCCCAAGGTGATGAAGTTGAGAGAGGCTGCCACGAGAAACGAGGAGCCCCAGCCCGAAACCGTGGAGGCCAAGTCTGTTTCGCCCCAGGTGTCCAGCGAGCAAAGCAAGAACTAATTGATAATGGCAGGTGCCACCTAATACCTAATAAATAGTTGATTCGAGGTTGAAAATACTGAAACTAAAATAATTGTCTATGAATAAAATAATTATGTCCTAAAAGTATTAGTTGTTGTCCAGAATAAAATAACTGTAATTCATAGGTAGTGTCCGATGTACTGATCTCTGTATTATCTCATTTCTGTACTGTCTCATTTCTATTGTTACTGGATTCTGCGCGGAGCAGTCACTGATAGCCTGCACCCTGCGATACCACCCGTGTTTATAACTACAATCACAAGCACAACCCAAGAACAACCACCCGCTAGCTGCTTCTACCAAGTCAAATAGCAATTTTGTCGCTTGCGCAATGTCTTGCGCCGAACTCGTCCCCAGCCAGGGCCTCAGCAGCTCCTTCATCTTGGGCAATCTGCTCCACAGTACAATCTCCAAGCTCAAGGAGCAACGGCAGCGGTTCGACTTTGCCTACTCCAGCGAGCGGTACTTGGACACGCCCTTGTTGGTCACGTTGCCCGAGCTTGGCGTGCGGCTCATGTTCGAGCCGTCTGCGGACCAGCAGCTCATCCTTATTGAGGTGTTGGACTTTGAGCACTTGAAGCTCACCTACAAGGGCAATTTCTTGAATGACATCGTGTTGCACACGCCTAGCGACGAGGAGTTGACCAGCTCTGACTTTGTGCCCGATGTGCGGATGTTGAAGCACGTGGTGCCGCCCACGTTGAAGGAGGTGTACAATAAGACATTTGGACCTACGTTTCCAGGGCTGCTCCACCGGGACTCGCTGTCGTACATGCTCAGCTACCCCGGCGTGGCGTTCAAATTCAAGATTCTGCCGGAATTGCTAGCGGAAGTGTCGAATATCGCCGACCGCAACGCCATGTTGTCCAAGCTCACAAATTGGCCCCGGGCTGCGGACATTCCGTGTACGTCCTTGGCCATTTTCGAGGGCGAGGACTATCCCTCCTTCTTGAAGCGTGTCTCGCAAAAGTCCCGCTTCGATGCTCCACCACAAAAGCCCTGTCCATCGGCCGATTTGGTGGTTGAAAGAGTTGAAGTAACCCTTGAAACCGGCACTGCGGAGATCAAGTTCCACGCGGAGAACAAGCGCAGGCCCGCTTCTATCCAGATTGGAAAATCGACCCAGCAGGACGTTTTGCGGATCCTCGGGCCCCCGGACTCGTACTTCAACAAGTTTGATTCGCGTCTTCTGATCCACAAGCACTTGAAGTCTCTGCTGGTGGACGGGAACGGCTCGGTGTACAAGTTCCACAACTACTTTAACCATGGAATCGATTTCTTGTACAATTTGAACCCACCGGACCAGAACGGCGGCGTGTTGGAGAAGATCATACTCCACAACGGAGGCATCATCCGGTCGCTAGATTTCATGCGGTGGAACAAGTGCAATTGGGTCGTTAAGGCCGACGGAGAAAACGGCGACTGTAAGGTTACGTCGGAAATGTACTTTAACGAGTTTGGAGCGGAATTCTTGGAGAATGTGCGGGGCAACAACGCTGAACCCGTGCTTCTCAACCGCAATGACTCCGAGATCTCCGACTACGACTTGGAGTTTGTGTCGTCGGAAGACTTGAAAAGCGACTCATTGGAGAATGGAGTTTCGGGGTCCTCGGTCTCAAGTGACGTGAAAACGTGGGGCCAGCTGAAGCTTTATGGGTATGAGAGGTGTATTTGGGAGGTCAACGAGAGTAACAACTGCGTCACCAGCGTGACCATATACTAGACTGGATTATAGGTAAGATAAATAGAAAAAAAAAAAAAAAAAAAAAAAATAGGTCAGTAGCGGAGGCCACTTTCCTACCATTGTTACTTACTACTGCCATCATCGCGCACTATCAACTGCTCATCTGCAAACACAACATGAAGTTGACTCCGCAGTTGATAGAAACGGCGCCCCGGGTCGTGAATCCCGAAGGCAAGCTTACGTTGATCCTACGAAACCTGCACATCCTGTTCATCGAGAACCTCGAGTTCACAAACGACGTGTTTCTGGTCATCGACTTCACCAACAACGACATCTTGGAGTTGAGCGGGGTCGCCCGCTTGCCCAATCTCGAAACGCTTCTCTTGGCAAATAACAACATCTCGGCAGTCGGCACCGTGGAGGACAGTGAAATCCGGTCTCTCCTGCTTGCAAACAACAACATTCTGACCATCTCTCAAGCCGCCAACCTCCGACAACTCGCCAAACTCGAGAGCCTTTTGATGATTGGCAACCCCGTCACAGAAAACCCCGTGTACAGAGGATTCCTCATATGGCTCTTGCCCAGTCTCCGGGTGCTCGATCTCCGCAGAATCACCCAGAAAGAACGAGCAGAGGCCCGAGATTTGTATGGCGAAAACTACGACAACCGATCGCCAGCAGCGGAAGCTTTGCTTCACGGAACGGCCAAAGCAGAGGATGTGCCGAAGGACGTGAGGCTCATGAGAACACTGGTGAAGAGACTCACGCAAGAGGAGAAAGACTCAATTCTAAAAGAGTTGGAGAGTGCCACCACGATGGAGGAAATCGACCGAATCTCCCAGATCTTGAAGCTGGGCTGATCTTGTTGTGCGGCCAAGGCCATGCCGTGGATCGGAGTGAGCTTAACATAGATAGCATATTGTACGAGTACAAATCGAGAAGAAGATCAAAGACGTAGAGCTTTCTTTTTGCAAATTGGCAGTAGTTTTCAATAAATCAGCCGAAATTGAGGGGCTGTGGGTGCCCTGTATCTGCTTCGATAGGGACGATCGCTGGGTCATAAAACGCAGGGCCAAATGCCACAGAAGTGGTCAAATTTTGCCGAAAAAGAGACAGTCGATTCCGCCAGAAATGGTCATTCTACAAACCGATTTTCAGCCAAATCGGTCCAGTGTGGCGTGGTGGAGCTCGCTCAAAGGCCGCTTTTTCCTCCGTCCCACACACTATTTTTTCATCCGGTGAGAGCATGGACCTTGGCCTGGAGCAAAAAAAAGTTTCCCACCTGTACTCCTCCAATTCCCCGAAAAAACCCAAAAGCGCCAATTCCGCTGCCTGGAGACCCACATCATGTCGCTGGCTCGGCCGAAAAGAAAAGCGGCCTCAAACAAAAACTATCTGGACGCAGCCCACGAATCACTCTTCGGAGCCCCAGCACCCATAGACCCGCCCCAGCCCGCCAAAAGCACCCCCAATGGCAACAAATCCACCAAACGGAAACCGCCCCTGCTGCCCAGCAAATCCCCCAGCGTGTCGCTGCCCGGCGGCTTCCGCGTGCCCTACAACTGGCAACCTCCACCATCAGTGCACGAGCGGTTCTCCTGTAAGCTCGACTTGACCGAGGCGGTGGTCAATGTGAAGCTTCAGACGTTGACGTGTCCGCATCAGCCGGTGCCTGAGGCACCCGTGGGCGTGGACGACTCGAAGGAGCTCCAGAACTTGATCCAGAAACACACCGGGTCGAGACCGGAGCCTTTTGCACCACGCCGCAAGCAGAAGGCAGTCTTCCAGCTCAAGAAGGGCGACTACATATACATGGTGAGTGAGCCTCCCGGCGAGCCTTACTACATCGGGCGGGTGATGGGTTTCACCCGCAAAAACGAGGTGATAAGCGAGCTGGAAAATGAGGACGCTGCCAACTACGTGTTCCAGATCCAGTGGTTCTACCGGCCCCGAGACATTCTGAAGCACACCTCGGACTCCAGGCTCCTCTTTGCATCCATGCACAGCGACACGTGCCCTCTCGCCAGTTTCCGGGGCTTGGTCACGGTGTACCACAAACTGGACGTCGAGCAGTTCTTCCAGCCACCGCCCAACGACCCGGTTTTCTCGAGCGCCCTCGAGTACTATGCCTCGTTTCCAAACTGTTTTTACTTCGAAAAGCTTTTTGACCGCTACATGATCAAGTTTTACGACATCATCAAGACCTCCACGTTGCTACAGTACGTCGATAACTCGACCAACAACAGCAGGAACTACATCCTCGCATTGAGCAAGCGCTTCGAGTTCATCTTCATGGAGGCACCCCGGGTCAAGTCTTTCATCAACAACTTCGCCTCCACGTCAAGCACCCACTGTGACATCTGTGCCGAGTGGTGCGGAGCCAATGAATCTGTCATCTGCGCTGGCTGCGATAAGCACTTTCATATGCTCTGCTTGGACCCACCGCTACTCAAGAAACCCAGCAGAGGCTTCAGTTGGTCGTGTGCCGTCTGCACCAAGAAACACGAGATGGAGCACCAACGGAAAAAAATCGTCATGCTTTCCCACGACAACAGGTCCACCAACGAAGAGGAGCTTTTGTCTCTTTCCGACTCGCTCAACTCGCTGGACGAACCGCCGGCGGAGAAGAAATCCACGGAAAACATCTTGCCCAAGTACGAGCTCATGGCCATTGACTACCTCGAGAAAGACGCTTCGACCTCAGTCGTTGAGCGCAGATTGAAGGAGGAATGGTCGCTACGCTACCTCGGTCTCCACGTAAGGCTCGAAGATGCTGTGGATCCCGACGATCGGTCGCCGTACCCTCGGGCCTCCACCTCGCTCGGAGCCCGTTTCCAGGCCTCCAACATTCCCGAGTATGAGGATCATCCGATCGTCTACTACGACCCGGACAAAAGCTCTGCAGGCAACAAAAAGAAACCGTCATCGTCGAAAAAGACACCAAAAAAGAAATCAGCAGAAACTCTGTTCATAAAGGAGCTCCCTGTGCCCAAAGAGTACGCCGATTTGCCTCCCAGAGAGTACCCTCAGTGGTTGCAGCCCCGGCCCAAGGGTTATATCGAAAGAGGCTTGGACGAAGGAGAGGCCGCCACCAGCACTTTGATGTGGAAGCCGTTGGAGGCTGACAAGGAGGACGATTTTGCAAAGCTAGATCGGTTCACTGCTGCGTGCGCTCCTATAGCAGAAAAATTGGGTCTACATCCGAACTCACCGAACTTCGTCGATGCTGTCCTCAAGGCTTATCTAGACTGCCAAGGCGATACTGGTAAGGCAACGGAGATTGTGGCAAAACTCACCAGAAAGTCTCTCCATGAACCAACGTTGAACAAGGAAGAATTAAAGAGGTTCGAGGCTGGTGTTAGAAAGCACGGTAGTGAGCTCTACCCGATTTTCAAGGAAGTGAAGACCCAGCCATCAGCCATGGTTGTGAGATTCTACTACCTCTGGAAAAAGACCAAACGGGGCCGTGCCATATGGGGCAATTACCCAGGAAGGAAGAAGAAGTCTAGCAAGGAGGCTGAGATGAAAATCAAGCCACTTGTTGACGACTACGCCGATAGCGACGACGACTCTGCGTATGAAAACGAGAAGATCTGTGCAAAGAAACGGCTCTTCCGGTGCAAACACTGCAAGTCTTACGAGTCCTACAAGTGGTTCAAGATCACGGGTTTCGACGGCACCACGCAGTATGACAATCTCGCCGAAATCGAGGATGTTGACCCAGATACTGTCACAGCCCTTTGCTTCCGTTGTGCCCGGCTCTGGCGTCGCTACGCTGTGTACTGGGAAGACCCATTGGAAGTCGAGAGAAAGAATGCAAGAGGTATCGGTGGGTACAAGAGAAAGGTGGAGTCTGAATTGGTAGTAGATTCCAACCGGACTCTAGACTTTGCCGAAAAACACGGTGTGACCTTATCCTACGAGCTCACGAAACCATACGTTGAGAGCAGTGTCATATCAACTCAAAAGGATCCGCTCGTGAATGGCAACTCGAAGGCACCTCCAAAGAAGCCATCTTTCCCCACAATCCAGGCCGAGAAGCCTACCAGAACACCAGTGAAGAAGAGTGAGAACGGCCAAAAGGCAGCTCCTAAGCCGAAAAAAGAGACCACTCCAGGAGTCAGTGAGGCTCCCCGTATGACGTCAAGACAACTCTCGTTATCTTCGAAACCAACCGAGCCGGAGCCCGAAGAGGTCCCCGTTGTGAAGAAGAGGAAGGTCGAGCCTGCCGTCAAAAAAGAGGCACCTGCTCGTGAAGCTCCTAAAAAGCGCTCAGTACCAGCATCCAGCACATCGTCATCGACGAAGAAGAAGAAAATTCCACTCCAGGCGCCTCCAATCGAAGGATCGACCAAAACACCCGAGCCAGAAGTTGCCGAGGTGGTCGCTCCAAAGGTTGAGGCTAGAACGGGCACCTCAAGACGCCAGAAGAAGAATTCGGACAACACAATTATCCTGAACCCAATCTTCAACCCAGTTTACCGTGGCAAGATTCCTGAAGTTGCCTCATTGGCCAAAATCGACAAAAAGTTGTTTCCACAAGTTACCACCGACGTGCTCCAGCAGCTTTTCGACAACTTCAAGATCCGCCAGTTGCTTGACATGAAACTGCTCACCAACGGGTGGCAAGTGCCTCACCAAGCCAATATCGACTTGCCTTTTGCAGCCGGCGACCGCAAGTGTTGCATATGCATGGAGCTTGACAGTGCCGAAGCCTCAGCACAAGAGTCGCTCATATGCTCCAACTGCGGAGTTAACGTCCACAGCTCGTGTGCCGGCGTCACAATAATCGGAAAAAACCGGCCAGTCAAACAGTGGCTCTGTGACGCGTGCATAAACGATATGGGGGCCAAATTCAGCCCATCGCATACTTGCTGTATGAGCCCACTCAACGAGATTAAGCCCGAGTTGGCCATTCTCGGGTGCTCGCTGCAGAGACCGCCCTTTTTGGTTCCGATTCTTGAGTCTGGAAAGTGGTGCCAGCTTCTCTGTGCTTTGTTCTGCTACAAGCAGCTCTCGCTCCGAGTGGTGTCGCCTCCAAGTTTCGTTTCCAGGGAAATTTTGCATGCAACCCAATGCAAGAGCTCAGGGTTGGTGGTCGAAAGTGCATCTCGCATGTTCGTGGAGAACTATCTGAAGAGCTGCTTTATCTGCAAGGAAAACAATGGCGCTTTGATGCAGTGTGACGGAGAGGATGACCTGTACATCCACGTTACATGTGCTCAGAGCCAAGAGGACTTCAAGTTGGGATTCAAGCTTGTTCCTCAAGCCGACGTCAAATCCGCCACAACCACATTTGTTGATGGCCAATGTGGCAAGTTGGAGCCTATTGTGGCCAGAGCTCAACACTCGCAAAAGATCTTTCTGTTGAGAGACTCAGGCAGAAGATCAGTCAGTGGGGATTCGAAGCCGCTCATCCAGCTTTTCATCGAAGACTTGTCGAGAATGGGCACTAAGCTCAGTGGGCCTCAATTGATAGCCCACAACTACGCCACCATGGTCAGCAACTACGTCGCATCCACACGCCAAAAAGTACAGAGTGAGCACTCTGACGCAAAAGAGAATGGAGTGTTAAACGGCTCACACTTCTCCAACGGAGTGGCTGGCAAAGGGCACGAGAGTAATGGGCACGATGCCTCAAATGGTGATGCCATGAAGGAGGAAGAAGACGACGGCACGCTGTTCTACAATGAGCTTCTCGAACCGCTCTGTGGTGAAGAATACGGAATCAAAGACCCCAACGACCACGTCAGCAAAGTTCAGGTGAACGGGACTCGAAGTGAGATCAAGCTCGGTGATATATTGGGGTGAGCTCCAGCGTTCAAGGTCACGTGCGACTAGTGGTTGTTTTCAGCGAACATCTCAAGTAAAGCTACATACACAGCATCGATACAAATAAACAATCGCTTCACTGCATCACACGTGCAGTCTCCATCATTCATTCATAATCCGCATCTCTCCGTGTGTCCACAGCAAAAATGTTGAAGTTGGGCGACCGAGACATGCCCGTTATTCCGGGCACCAAGATAGAGGGCGAAGAGCTTCAAGACTTGAGGCGCATGGTGGCAGAGATTCTTCGAAGAAGAAGCACGAACTTCCCTGGGTCCCAGCCGGTCTCGTTTGAGAGAAACCACCTCGAAGTGTTGAAAAACAGAGAATACTTTGTGTGCGAGAAGTCCGATGGATTACGGTGTCTTTTGCTTCTTGTCCACGACGAAATGAAGGGCGAAGGTGTGTTTCTAATAACGAGAGAGAACGACTTCTGGTTCATCCCAAACATCCATTTCCCGCTTTTGAAAGATGAGGGTCCTGAGGGCTCATTCCACCACGGCACACTTCTCGATGGTGAGTTGGTGCTAGAGACGAAAAACGTCCTGGAGCCTTTCCTCAGATACTGTATTTTCGACGCCTTGGTCATCAACGAAAAGGATATCACCAAGCGGCCGTTGTCTACGCGATTGGGGTACATCACCGAGAGCGTGATGAAGCCCTTTGACAGATTCAAGATGAAGCACCCAGAGATCGTCAACTCCCCGAAATTCCCCTTCAAAGTCAGCTTCAAGATGATGAAGCTGTCCTACAGAGCCGACAAGGTGTTGGCCATGCAAGAACACTTGTTTCACGAGTCCGACGGGCTCATTTTCACCTGTGCAGAAACACCCTACGTCTTCGGCACGGACGCCACGCTTTTCAAGTGGAAACCGGCACATGAAAACACCGTGGACTTCAAAATGGACTTGGAATTCAAGCAGTTCCAGGACCCGGACATGGACCCCCACGACCCGGACTCGACTTACCCAGACTACGACAGTGTCCCTGAAAACATCAACCTTTTAGTGTGGAAAGGTGGTCGGGAGTACGAGTACTTTGCCAAGATGGACCTCCCGGAGGAAGACTGGGAACAGCTCAAGGGCATCGAGGAGCCTTTGGTGGGCAGAATCGTGGAGTGCAGAAAGAAGCTTTCCCGGCCGCCATTCTGGGAGATGCTCCGGTTCCGGAACGACAAGTCCAACGGTAACCACATCTCGGTCGTTGAGAAAATTCTCCACAGTATCGAGGACGGTGTCACCGAGAAGGAGCTCATAGAAGCATGTCCGGCCATCGAGTCGGCTTGGAAACGCAGAGAAGCAGAAAAGGCACACAAGGCCAAGGCCAGCAACGGCTCGGGGCCTCCACACAGAGAGGCGCCTGCTCCTCATACCAAAGAGGCCGCTGCTGAGCGCCGACCAAACGATAACAACGGCCCGGATCAGAAGAAACGGAGAGTTGCAGAGGAGCAGATGCTCCAAGAAATGATGCCAGATTACGAAGAAGACAGCGATCTTGAGTAAGATCTACGAATAAAACTAATAAAGATTGAGATGATGCTGATAGTAGCCCGAGCTTTGAGAGCGTGCCTTGTATGAGAAGTCTTAGTTATGTGTGCACAGGGACTTACTTTTACAGATAATCAATGCTGAGCCGTCTTTCCATTATATACATTATCATGCTTAGTCACGTTCCAAATTGATGTTGCTGCCGAACTTATCGTACAAGTGGGCCTTCAAGACCGAGAGCTGGGAGTCGATTTCATCGATCTGGTCGGAAACCTTCGAGATCTTCTCGTCCAACACCTCGTTCTCCTTTTCGATCATCTCGACCGCTTTTGGAACGGTCACAAACACGAACGCATCGGCGATTTTGTACTGGATCTTCTCGTCCTCGTCCAAAAGCTCGATTTCGATGGCCAAGTCGTCGATGTATTCCTTTTCCGTCTTGAACGCCTCAAGCTCGTCGCTCAACGCATCTCTTTTGTTGATGAGAGAGGAAAATTGGTTGATCTTTTGCTGATCCTCCCAAAGAACCTCTGTCGTATTGTGCTGGCCCTGTGGTAGAAGCTCCATCTTGGTGGTGGACTCAGTGTTGGCGGTCGAGAAATGGACCCGCAGTCACGTGCGCACACAAGTACAGGTTTTACGTAGTTGCAAAAACGGCATTTATTAAAACCATGGGAGTTTGTTGTTCTCCTCCCAAACAATCTTTCCGGCCTTCAACTTCTTATCATCTTCCTCGTTGTTGTAGGAAATGGCGCTCCGGGATCCGTTGTCGATGCCTGTAGTACTGCCATACTTCTTGACCAAGCTCTTCACGCAGGCAGGAGACACCTCCGACTCCCAAAGCACAATTTTCTGGAAGTTGGACAATTGTGGAATACCGTGGTCGGCCTCGCAGAATTCCTTGAGCGAAGCAATCAAGTCCAACTGCGTTTGGTCTTCGTCGAAGCCCTTGGCAACCACTGCCTTGATCACACTCACGTAATTTTTGAACTCGCCGGTCTTTTCGTCGGCGTTGTACTCGTACTGCCACGCGATGAAACCCTTCAACTTGCCCGTGTCAGGACATACGAGTTTCAAGCCGAAGTACTGTGGGTCCACGTCCTTGAACTTCTCCGACACGGTTTCTAATGTGTCGTTGTAATCCATGCTGATGCTCGACTTGCCAAAGAGCTTGGCCCCGAAGAACTTGGCCCTCAAGTTGAACCACTCGATAAAGCCGGCGTTGGGCCGCACAGAGATTCTGTCGAGGCCGTCGCTGGCCACCTTGGCCCGCAAAGACTCGTCGAGCTGGTCGCGGAACATCTCGAAAAGCTCGTCGAACTCGCCGAACCTGATCATTTCCACGCCCTCCTTGGGCTCGTATTTCTGGCCGCTGTATGTGAGCGGCGTGTGGATCAAGTCCACCGGATACGACTTGAAGCCGTTGCGGACGTAGTACTCTCCCACCTCGGAGTATAAGAAAATGAACCCGTCGGGGCCCAAGTACTGCTCCTGCTTCACGGTCTCGACCAACTTGTCGATCATGATAGAAGCCAAACCACGCCCACGGCTGTCCAAGTACGTGTAAACACCACCAATGCAGCCGCTCAACACGGGTCTGCGGACAACGGACCCGGACTCGTCCTTGGTGAAACGCCAGGCTTCACGGATCAAGATCTCGCACGAGCAGAGCGTTTTCTCGAGATTGTCCTTGGCCTTCATGGCAAACACGTACAACTGGTTGGGCGGGCGGGAGGTAATTCTGGACAAGCCCAACACATGTTCTCTCAAGACGTAGTCCTCGGTGGAGAGGAGGTTTCTCCACGAAGACGCGTTCTGGGACCGGGTGTAGTTTTTGGCCTCGAGGTCGAGCACTGGCTCCAACACGAAGTCGCTGGGGTCTTCTCTCTGTTTAGTCATGAAATTTGGAGTGGTTATTTTTGGCTGCGAAAGCCGTTCGTATTTATTGGTGCTCGGGAAATGACTCAGCCTGCAATACTGTTAGATAACAGATGAGGTATGTATACCCGATGAGATGGTGTGATCAGCGGAAATGGGAGCTGAAAAACAGAAGCTGGATAAGGAGAAAGGAGGACCGTAAGAAGCCTTCTCGGGATAAGTCGTAATTTTTGGAAATCAGTAAAAACCTCAAGCTCAGCAGACGGAATTACTTTATATAGAAGCTCGTGGAAGATAAGTTCATGCGCGGCATTCGGACTGCGCTGCTGTTAGTGTCCGAGCCGTACGCTGAGCCTCATACCCCGCCAACCGTACACCACGCACCGATTGCAACTCGCTATCTCTTCCTGTTAGCGACTTCTCCACAATCCCCTCATTCTTAATATCAACTCCCCAGATCCATATCCACGGAATTAGTTATGGTGCATCAGGAGCCGTTTGCTGTGGAGCAGTACATGGACAAGTACGAGACCGATGTCGACTACAATATGGGCGAGACATGCGTGGACTCACTTACGCTAGATGAAATCTTCGAAATGGCCGGCACCGACGGCTCAGACACGGTCAAAGCATTGACAGGCTCAAAGCTTACCTACGGCCACATCCAGGGCTCGCCGCAGTTACGGAGTGCCATTGCAAATCTCTACAAAGACGAGAACGTGACGGCGGAAAACGTCGTTATCACCAATGGAGCCATTGGCGCCAATTTCCTTGCCTTCTACTCGATGGTGAATCCGGGTGACCACGTGGTGGTTGTGTCTCCCAGCTACCAGCAATTATCCTCCGTGCCTGCGATGTTCGGTGCAAATGTGGACTTGTTTGACATCACCATGGAATCTGGGTACGTGCCCGACTTGGACAAGTTGAGGTCGATGTTCGAGGCCAACAACACACAATTGTTGGTGATCAACAATCCCAACAACCCTACCGGGTACGTGTGGGAGAACCCTGTTCTTGAAAGCATCGTGGCATTGTGCAAAGAGTTCGGTGTCACCATAATGTGCGACGAGGTTTACAGACCATTGTTCCACTTTACCTCAGAAGAACCAGTCAAATCTATCATCGACTTCGACTACGACAATGTCGTGGCCTCGGGGTCCATGTCCAAGGCCTTTTCGCTAGCTGGCTTGCGTCTAGGCTGGCTCGTCAGCAAAAACAGAAAGTACGTCCTGGGATTCATGCAAAAAAGAGACTACAACACCATCTCCGTGCTGATGCTCGATGACCTCGTTGCTACGCTCGCTTTGAAAAATTCAGACAAGATTTTGGAGAGAAACCACGCAATCTGCAAGACAAATTTGGACATACTAGAGAAGTTCGTCAATGAGCATCTGGACAAAGTGGAGTGGATCCGCCCTCGAGGAAGCGCCACCTGTTTCATCAAAATCAAAAACGGCGTTGTGACTTTGGATTTGGCTGAGGAATTGGCACGCCGGCATCGTGTCTTACTTGTTCCTGGAGAGGTTTTTGGTATGCCCGGATGGGTTCGGATCGGGTTCGGCAACCTGACCACTAACATCACCCAGGGCCTCAAACACTTGTCTCAAATGTTGAAATGAGTCAAAAATGATCATACCAGTAAAAATAAATTTCATAGCATTCATTACGCGGTCATCTTATCAATTATTGTCCACAGCATTAGACCACATCTGGTGCGCATCGCTTACAGTATCGACACCCAACTCTACATCTATGCTCCGCTTCAGCAAGACTCCACACCGGAGTTTGACGAAGCAAAGGCTCCGGGGTTTGGCCACGGCCTCGTCGCAGGCCGAAATCCTCAGCAAGTACCCGATCGGCCTCAACGTGCACGGGTTTGCCATCGAAAACGTGCAACCGGTACCGGAGTTTTCCTTGGTGGCGGTCAAGTTGAAGCACACCAAGACGGGGCTGCAGCACTTGCATTTGGACAATCCGTCCGACAAGAACAATGTGTTTTCTGTCGCTTTCAAGACAAACCCTCCCGACAGCACCGGTGTGCCACATATTTTGGAGCACACCACCTTGTGTGGCTCTTTCCAATATCCAGTCAGAGATCCATTCTTCAAGATGTTGAATCGCTCTCTCAGCAACTTCATGAACGCCATGACGGGACATGACTATACCTATTATCCATTTGCCACCACAAACAGAAAGGACTTCGACAACTTGATGTCGGTGTATCTTTCGTCCGTTCTCGAACCCATTTTGTCGTACGAGGACTTTATGCAAGAGGGCTGGAGACTAGAGCAGTCTGACTTGGAAGACAAGAACAGATCTATTGAGTACAAGGGCGTCGTCTACAACGAGATGAAGGGTCAGTGCTCCAACACGAACTACTTGTACTGGATCAAGTTCCAGGAATCCATCTACCCAGCCTTGAAGAATTCCGGAGGTGATCCAGCAGCAATCAGGACATTGGAGTACGAGGACCTTTTGGATTTCCATAACTCCAACTACCATCCCTCGAACGCCAAGACCTTTACCTATGGCTCTTTCCCCTTGATGGAGCATTTGCAAAAATTGAGCCAGGCATACGACAAGTTCGGCAACAGACCAAATAGAACCACGGTGAAGAAAAACATCTTCGAGCAGAAAACGAACGAGAAATATTTCGATGTCGAGGTGGCCGGCCCTGTTGATGAAATGACTCCGAAACCCATCGAGGAGCAGTTCAAGTCCTCTGTCACTTGGTACTTGGGTGACGCTCTCAGCGAGGAGAACAGAAACGATATTTTCAAATGGCGCATTCTCAACACTTTGCTCTTGGACGGCCACAATGCTCCCTTCTATCAAGATTTGATCGAGAGTGGCTACAGTGAGGACTTTTCCGCTAACTGCGGGTTCGACCAGACTACCTCTTTGATGTCCTTCACCGTGGGACTCAGCAATCTTTCAAAAGAGAAGGTGGACGAGTTGCAGCAGAAAGTTACTCAAATCATCACCGAGAAGGTCATTCCAGAGTTGGAAAAGGGCGAGAACAGCCTGTTTCACGGAAGAGTCCAAGCCGTGCTTTCGCAATTGGAGTTGAGTCTCAAAAAGCATAAGCCTGACTTTGGTCTTGGATTGTTGCATTCGTTGGTTCCTACTTGGATCAACGAAGCAGATCCATTCAAGAGCTTGCAGGTTGAGACCATCTTGAACAGATTCAAGGCTGACTACGAAGAGAAGGGCCTTGGCATCTTCAAGGACTTGATCGAAAAGTCTTTGTTGAACCCATCCACCCCAGTCTTCAAGTTTACAATGACCCCAGACGCAGAGTACAACACCAAGCTTCTCGCCGAGGAGCAAAAGTCTTTGCAAAACGCAATTGAGAACTTCACTGACGAAGACAAAGATGTCATCTATGAAAGAAGTAAGAAGCTTCTTAAAAAACAACAGGAGGAAGAGGACATTTCCGTGTTGCCAACTGTGACCTTGGCTGATGTTCCCAGACAAGGAGACAGCCACGCGTTGTCCTTCAGTGACTTGCCTGCTGGTGGAAAGATCCAGAAGCGGGTGACCAGCACCAACAGCCTTGTGTACGTGAAGGCAGCCAAGGATTTGTCGTTCTTGCCAAAAAAGTTTTACGAGTACATGCCTTTGTTCAACAGCTGCTTGACCAATTTGGCTGGTACCGAGAAATCCCCAATGACGGAGTTGGAGACTCGGATTCAACAACTCACCGGCGGTATCAACTTCTCGTTCACTGCCAGAACTGACCCATTCAACATTGGTAAGCCCAACTTGAGGTTCTTGATGTCGGGTATGGCGTTGAAGGAAAAGTCCGAGCACATTTACGACTTGTGGCAAGAGATCTTGACGCAAACCAAGTTCACGGGAGACGACGCGGTCGTGGACAAGCTTTATACCCTCATTAAGAACTTGGGCCAAAACCAAGCCAACATGATTGCAGAGCGTGGTCATTCCTACGCTTCGTCCAACAACGCCTCTCAGTTGACGCCCACTAAATACATTTCCAACATGGTTGGTGGCATTGGACAAGTCAGATTCGTGCTTGATATCAACAAAAAGCTCGAAGAGGGAGGAAAGGACTATTTGAGAAACGAGCTCTTGCCCACCTTGCAACAAATCCAAAACTATCTCGTTGGTGGCTACACTGAAGGAAACACCTCCGGATTCAACTACAGCATAGTGGGAGAAAGCGACAGCGTGTCCCAGAACGAGAAGCTCGTGGAAACCTTTGACAACAACATGAAGTCGAACGGTCTGGGATTCCAAAGTGAGCTTGCAGAATTTTACTCCAAGTTCTCTCCTACCAGAATGTCCAAAACGATCTTGAACATGCCCTTCCAGGTCGGCTATGCTTCTTTGGGTCAGCTCGGATCCCCATACGCTTCCAAGGATGGTGCTGCGCTTCAAGTACTCTCTCAGATGCTCACCTACAAGCATTTGCACTCTGTTATCAGAGAGGCCAACGGAGCCTACGGAGGCGGTCTTAATTACGACGGCTTGGGCGGTACGTTAAGCTTCTACTCTTACAGAGACCCCAACGCCATCAAGTCCGCAGCGGCTTTCGAAAAGAGTTACGAGGCTGCGAGAAGAAACCTTGCCGACGGCAAATGGGAAGCAAAGGCGTTGCAAGAGGCCAAATTGGCCATTTTCCAGAGCGAGGATGCGCCAAGTCACATTTCATCCGAGGGTGCTTCTCACTTCATGGATGGCATCACTGACGAAATGAGACAAGAGCGGAGAGAGCGTTTCTTGGACATCACCATTCAGGACTTGCAAGATGTCAACGAGAAATACTTGGCTCATGGTGAAAACAAAGCCTTCACTGTTCTCGGCAACGTTAAGGAATTGGAGCACGACAACTCATGGACCGTGGAAGAGTTACAAACCTGAGTATAGACTTGTAAATAAACCGATACAGTATCTAGGTATAGTATCTTGTGATTCGGTAAGTTGAGTGTACCTTGTAGATACCATGCTAATTTGAGGGGCAATACGACGGATGTCAGTATGTTCTTTATTTGGGATGCTATGTACAGTTGTGGATGACTCAGACGCGATGGCTTCTGTTGTAGTCCTTGGGGACCAAGTCGGGGACCTTTCTCTTCTTTGCCTCGGTGAAAAGACAGTGTCTCTGGGCTCTTGGGTCGTACAAGATCAAATTTAGTCTTTGAGTGTGTCTTGGGATCTTAAACCACTTCTCGTAACCGGTTTTGGCTGCGGAAACGAGCCTAACCATGGTATGGGTCGTCTTTGCTTTGGCCATGGTGTAGTGCTAGTTGATGCTGCGATGAAAATTTGACTTAGTGGAATCGCACATCCGTACCTTCGGCGGGGTGACGATACGGAATTGCAATCTGGGGTCATAATATCACGTACTGGACGATGTTTTTTTGATTTTGGATAGATTCTTGTGTGCTTGCTACACGACACTGTTTCTGTAGTAATTTCTTGTCATATGGTATTTATTTGAGTGCATTCGAGTTTTCTCAATTCGTGCTTTGGGTGAGAACTGACTTATATTTAGCAATACACTCCGGGTTTGCAAACTTCGCCAGAACCAGATTACAGGAACCCATCAATAAGGACCACCCTCGAAAGACTTTGGATTGGAAAATAGGCTCGACGAGACGAAATAAAGGCAGATACACGTAGATATATTGTCATTCTTGAAGGCTCAGCTATATCCTAGCCTAGGACTGAAGGAAAAAACCCTATCACTCAACAAGTTCCGACTCGCTTCATCATAACACAGAGTCCAAATAAATCGCCATAACGAATTTAATTTCAATTCATGTAATTTGATGTTCGACACTATTTGCATCCACGGTGTTTGGGAGCAACGGTGAACACCCGTGCACCATGCATCCGAAAAATTCCCCAAACGCGTACGTTCCACGACTCAACTCTCCACTATCGACAATAATGCTTGGGAACTTGTGGCTCGCTCTTGCCTTCATCACAGGCTTGGTTGCCGCCTTGCAACTCGAGGTTCCTGCCTTCGAGAGACCAGAACCCGTGTGTATCCGTGACTTCGTGACCAGGGATCAATTGGTCGTTGTTAATGTCAAGACCTCGGGATCCGCCCACGACGGTCAAAAGTTGGTCATGACCGTGACCGACTCCATGGGCAACCAATACTCCAAGAAGAACAATGTGTACAAAGACTTGAAGGTCTCGTTCACGCCACACGACTCTGCTGCCATCGACATTTGCTTCACCAACTTCTTGGAGCAAACTGGCAGAAGAGCATACCTCGCCAGAGAGATCGACTTGGAGGTCGAGAGCGGTGCTGGTGCCAGAGACTGGAGTGCTTTGCAGGCTGCCGAGAAGTTGAAGCCTGCTGAGGTTGACTTGGTGAGAATCAAGGAAATGACCGCCGAGATCGTCCACGAGTTGGGCTACTTGAAGGCCAGAGAAGAGAGAATGAGAGACACCAACGAGAGCACCAACTCGAGAGTCAAGTGGTTCTCTACCTTGGTGATCTTTGCATTGATTGGTTTGGGTGTCTGGCAAATCCAATACTTGAGGCACTACTTCAAGGTCAAGCATATCATTTGATCATGACTGATAAAAATTGAACTAATCTAACGAGAACTGAATCAATAGCTCAAAGCATCTGTAAGATCTCCTCAAACTGGCACTTTAAAGAGTCCTTGTGCTGTTTAGCCTCGAGTGCTGTAAACGTGAACGTCACATCTTCGATCAAATCTGCGTCGTCCGAACGTCCGTCAACAAATTCACAGTAGCAAGACGACATGACTCGGTCAGCGTTCCGTCCACGAAAAATAACCTGATCATGTCCGAGACCCGCCGTACCACCGGTGGAAGCTTCGGCTATTAGAAGCCATTCGAGAAGGAATTGAAGTCTAGTCCATTTGTCGTTGAACTCGTCCCACGACTTGATGCCAACGTCTTCTGTGATTCCAGTGTAGGTCAGAGGTTTTTCAAGAAGGTTCAAAAGCTCGCTGAAATCCATCGACTTAGCGAGTTTCAAAGGCTCGTAGCCGGTAATACTCCATAGGATGCGCAAACAGAGTCGTTTGTACACTTTCCACAGAAAGTCAGACTGGTTTGGAAGGGTGGTGTATGTTCTGAAGAATGCTTGGAAATAGCGGAGGGGAAGTGCAATTACTTTCTCCACCGTGTATGATAAAAGTTTCTTGTCCGGCCAACTTTTGACATCAAAACTCTGCTTCGCCTGGTCTGATTTCCAGACGTATTCGTAGTGGAATAATAGGTTCAAGAGCCGAAGTCGAAGCCCGAGCGAGTGTTCGTTATCATCAAATGAGACCGACTCTTTGCAGCGAGAAACTTGCGTCGCTGGATCTTGTTTCATCAAAATTGTCTCCCTGTTATAACATGGAAAGGGTTTGTCGTAGGAAGGGACACCAAGGCCGTAGAAGATGTGCTCCACAACTCGCTCATGAGAGCCAGCTCTCAATTGCAAGAGTTTCGGGAGAATGAGATCAGCTTTTTGTGCGTTTTGAGCAAACTGAGTTTGGCAGTACTCGATTAGCACCGAGAAAAAGCTTTCGTATGAGGTGTAGATGTGATGAACTGTGGTCAGTGATGAATTGAAAAGGAAGGTCTGGTACTGGGAGCTCATATCTGCACACCAGCACATCCATTTGTAGAGGTTCCACATGTCGTAGGTCGCTGGTTGTTGTAGCTTCAGATAAAGCAATGCGTCATCGAATATTTGTATTTTGCTCAAGGAAAACTCGTTTTCCCTCTTAGCTCTTGACTCAACAGCATCAGGCTCCGGAGTAGCTTGGTTCAGCAAATGTGGCATTTCTTTGAAAAGCACACCAGTCTCCCCCAAACCAGAAGTTTTGCTGCCCAAGTCAAAGAAGGAAGTGACGGATGCAGACGGACCAGCAATGGTGCTTTTGGCTAGCGCATCGTCCAGAGTAGGCATTTCAAGCAAGGAGTCGGACTCTTCCGAGTCACTTATGACTTCGACCGCCGGCTCGATGCTCATGGATGGCGATCTTGTATTTTCCAGAGCCACGGACAGTTTCGTCGGCTTTCGCTGTAGGAAACTGGTGATGTCGCTGTTCAAGAGCAGCAGGAAAGCCGCCTGGAGATTACGCCGAAGAGTCTCAATTGCTCTATGCGAATGGGCATTTTTGATCAAATCCACGTATGTGCTTAGAATGTGAGCACTGCGTTGTTGTAGTGAAGGCTTGTACAAGGAAGAGTCGTACTCCGAGTTCACCTGCCGCATGTACTCGGTTGTGTCCTCGATCACGGGACTTCGAAGCAGATCATGGGACCAGAAGGAATTGTGACAGCGTGCAGCCAAGGTTATTAGGATGTGGAGCACCGTGACAGACGGCGGCAGACAGAACGGGCTTGTTTGCAAGGAAATCTCGAGATGCCGTAGGAAAGTGTCGAATTGCTTGGTGTTGTTGAAATTGACCACCAGACTCGAGCCGACCTGCGCTAGTTCCGAGAGGAACAGCTCTGCAAGCTCTGTCTGAGCCCGTAGATAGTGGTGACTATGCATGGTCGTGATGTCTGAGATCGCGGCAGATACATATCTCATCGCAGATTTGGTGCACTGTCAAAAGAACTGTCAAAAGAGAGGTGAATACAGTATGAAAAAAAAGATAAGTTCTGATACGAGAAAAGCTGTCAAGAGCTTTCGTCACTTTCATTTTGCTAGTCAAATTTCCCTAGCTGGCCCAAGATCTCTGCAAAGTCCTTCTTCGTGATCTGTAGATTCGGCTGGTTGTAGTTGAAAGGCTTTCCCTCGAGCGGACTCTTGCTGCACCGGAGCATATCGATGAGGATCGACTCGCTGATGTCGTCGAAGCGTAGGTAGCTTTTCACAGTAGTCAAGTCCTTCAAAGTCAAGTACGGCCTGGAAGCGGGCACCTTGCACACGTCGACGAAAAGCTTCCAGCCCTGGTCAATTACATTCTCATTGTCTCTGAATTTGATGTGCCGATTGCCGAACTTCACGAGCTTGTCGATGTCCACCACGTCCGACACGTCTTGCACTCCTCCGATTGTAGATGTGATGGTCAAATCTTTGAGGAGTTGCTGTCGGAGGCCCCATCTCGGGCTCTCGAGATCGCTTTTCATGTTGCGAGTAAGGTAAAAGTACTCAATGCATTGCACCACGTCGTCGGTGTAGCTGCTGGGAATCCTCAACTTGGAGAGCAACTCCGGTATGTCACGTAGAAAGACATCCTCCGACCCAGTGGAATCTAGCAACTCGGCATAAAAATCTAGAACTTCCGTTTCAGCATCGGGGCTTATCTCGTTGAATGCCGGGGACTTCCTGAACTTGGGTGGCATTGTGATGGAGTACTCAAGATGTCAAAGTCACATGACGAGCATGGCGAGACACCAAAGACAATCTCTTGCTAATAACTACAGAAAGGATTTGAACCAAATAGAACTCAACTTTTTGACCGAAAGTTTTTATCAACAATATCCTTTCATGATAACTTTTGACTGCAACTAGAATCTCTGGGCATACATAATTCGCATGCTTATCGCATGCGCATCATACCTCCGCAGCACTCAGGTACACATTACCCCAGATAGAGCACCAGCCTTCACAATACTGATATGCCACAAACCAACTCAGCGGGCAGCTGGTTTTTTGCATGGGGTGGCCTGGCAATCGAGCTGGTTGACGCAGAGCCAAACACCGAGCCCCAGGTTTCCCCGCCCGAGGACGAATATACGCAGCACGTAGTTGCTGAGGAACACAATGCATCCAAACCCGCCGACGTTGAGGAGCCGGCCAATGCTCCTGAACCGGCTGATGACCGGATCGAGCTCGAACTGGCACAACCAATCACCAAGGAATCCCATACCAGCGCCACAGTCGAAGTACAAACTGGTGGCGTTCAGGCAACCAGCCACCAGCAACAAGTCTTGAGGCACAAAACGTCAAGCGGCTCGATGAAGTCGCTTACTGCTAGCAGCTGGCTCACGTGGACATCCAAACAAGCCCGCGAGGCAAGTTTGCAAGAAAAAGTGGATGAAAGTGAGGACAACGACGATCTTCCCGAAGACTCTGTCCCACGACGCAATCCGCTGCCGGATAAAATTGACGAAGAAGATGAGCCCAAAGGTAGTGGAGACGACGAGCGAGAGTCTGGCAGTGACGATCTCAAGGAAGGCGAAGAGGGTCTGTCTTCGGACAAACGGAAGAAGCTGTGGAGTTTCTGGAACGGGTCCGACGAGGCAAACGACAGAAAGGCCCATGTCCACACCAGTCATTCCAACAAGATTCTCAACTCTACGCCGTCCATTCCTTCGAGAGACGACTTGCAAAACAACGTCAAGAAACACAGAAAGACCGACTCTGCAGATAGCTCCAACTCCCAAGGCAACTCAGAGCAAAGCGACGCCGTGCTTTACAAGCCTCACGACAGTGCAAAGGATTTCAACAAAATCAACACACACAAAAATCAGGATTTTTCGGAAAATGTTCTCGTGCCCGACTGGAACACTTGTCTTCAATTGAGGAGCCACGCCGCCACAGCCTCGACATCTCTGGATGCTTTGAGTGGAGGCCTCAGCCAAGCTTTCGACATAAAATACTGGAAAAATTACTTGTCACATATCTCCACACGGTTGGGGTTCAAGTCGGGCCCCGAATACGAGTCTGATGCTGATGCAGACGCTTCCACTCACGACCCTCACAGCGACTTCCCATCCGAACAGGAATTGAAGTTTTTGCAGGGGAAAAGCTACAAGCTATACGGAAAGTCATTGTCGAGGCTTCCGCCAGCAAAGCGGGCTTGTTTGCCGAACTTCAACAAGCGATTTGTGGCAGTTTCACAAGAGCAGGACTCGAAGCGTCAAAAGACTCAGTTGGAGGAAGATTCCGAGGACAGAAATCCTGTTTCGATCACCAATGACGTTGCAGGCAACCTCTTGATCAATTTCGGGAATGAAAACCAACCAAAAGAACAACATCATAGGTCTGACGTGGTGAGCCAAAAAGTTGGTCCCTTGAGAAAGATCAAGAAAATTTTGATCATCGGTGTTCATGGCTTTTTCCCTACAAAAATGATCAGACCCATCATCGGATCTCCAAAAGGAACGTCTTTAAAATTTGCAAATGAGGCAGAGAAAGCGGTGATCAGGTACCTTGTTGAAAACGATATGATGAACGACCACGAAACACACGACTTGAGTATCAGAAAAATTGCATTGGAGAAAGAAGGCAAAATTTTTGACAGAGTTGAATTTTTTACCACGATTTTGGAAAAGTGGAAGAAGGAGTTGAATGAGGCAGATTTTATTTTTGTCGCTGCCCACTCTCAAGGTTGTGTTGCATCCATTATTCTTCTCGCGCGTCTCATTAAATCCGGAATCCTTGAAAGGGCGGTTGAAAAAAGAATTGGAATTTTGGGAATGGCCGGCGTCAACAATGGCCCCTTTTACGGCATCGATAAAACCTTTCTTGTCAAAGCATACTCAGCAATTGAACATGAGTCGTTGACTGAACTTTTCGAGTTGACCAAGTTTGACAGCCCGCAGTCGCTAGCTTACAAAGAGGCTATGCATACGATCATCAATGCAAATGTGAAAGTTTGCTTTGTGGGATCGATCAATGATCAATTGGTCCCGCTTTACTCCGCACTTGCCTCGCATGTGTTCCATCCCAACATTTACCGTGCATGTTACATCGACCAATCGTCACGCACACCGGACTTCATCAAAAAATTAGTTTCGATGTGTTGCCAATTGCAAAATTTGGGCTACTTCGACAATAACGTCATTAAAGAGCTCAGTCCCATTTTGGCAGGATCAATCACAGGCGGTGGACACTCTAAAATTTACAATGACGGTAAAGTCTATGATCTCGGGCTCAAATTTGTGCTTGATACCGACGACATGGTGATTCCAAGTGCCCGGTCTGCTTTGCTGCCCGAAAGTGAAATTTATCTGGAGTTGCCAATCACAAACCAGGTTTTCATGAAAGAGTACAACATCGGGAAAATAGGAACCAATCCGTTCATTCTTCCCTGGTGCCTACGGGGCCTCATTTTCAACGTGGAGAAGAATTGGAGAGAGCCACCGAACCAGATCACAAGTGAGACTGGACACGAAATGAAGACAGGTGTTGAAGAGATCAATGGGCTTTACGAGCTGTTTGATCACTGGAAGCCCGACACCAAGGCTTTGAAAGAGTTGAAGTTCCGTCTCAACGGCATACGGGCCAGTAAATTATGAAACGAATTTTGAGAGATTCAAGCATTCTGCCACGACAAAACTCCATTCGAACGGGGGGTTTTTCATCTTTGTGATCATATCGAATCGTCTTATGTGAGATGCAATGCTCACGCACGCGCGCGTACCAAGCCGGAAACTGGGGCAGAGTCATGCAGTGCCGACTGCACGAATGCCATTTCACCAATCTTCCATGTGGACTAAAGTGACACGGACGCGTGGCAGTATCTTGTATTTCTTGGACGCAAAAACGCTCAATTTTCATAAAAAAAGTTTGTAAGCAAAATCAAGCCGTGACATGGATTTGGCCATGGCCTGATTTAGCCAGATCACCTCACGTAATAGGCCCTTGAGCAGCTGACCGTAGTGAAATCGTGGCTTCAGCAGCGCCAACGGAAGTCTCCTCTTTGCCATTTGTTGGAAGCCAACAATTTGTGCATCACTCGTACGGTGTTTTTTTCGGACTGGCACTGTCGTAATGCACCCTGAAATTCCGGGTGCCTTTTCTCCTCCCGCAGCATCAGCCCGCGATTTCCACATTTTAAGCTTCGCATAAACATCCATCTCTACAGAAAAACACACCGGTCAGGATGCCCGGAGGTTCGAAAACGGGCCATCTGAGTCTGCGCTCCAGCGTGGACGGCCTCATCACACCCGACAGCAGCGGCGCTGTGTCGCCCAACATCAAGCTCGAGGACCTCGTCGCCATACGTGCAACCCTTACCCGAATCGTGAACACCGACCTACGCAAGAGCACCATCCAGGCTCGCTTTCCCGAATTGTCGTGGGCCGACATCCAGACGGCGTTGGAGAGGGTCCAGCTTCCCTCCCACTTCACCGCACCCGAGTTGAGGCTCATTGTCAAGGAATGGTACTCCTCAGGCGACCTCGACTTGCAGTTGTTGGAGGACGAGTGCTTCCACAGAACGAGGGAAGAGATCCACTCGAGACTCATTCTGTTGGAGCTCACCTACGGCGTCAAGCGAGAGACTCTCCAGGCCAATGAAATCGCGGCCATGGAAATATGCCACGACAACAAGTTACACGTGTACGACGAAATCCGCCCGTTGTTGCCCGGCTACTCGAAAACGGACGTCAGGCAGTTAATCGTGGAGAACTTCCCCCACAAGGTCCGGTGGTCACCTGGCGAAATCAGCTATGTTGAAAAACAGCTCAAGGCGGGCTTGACCGCGGAGGACTTTGCGCTAAATTTGCCCTTCAGAAGACTTTGCGAGGTCAGACAAAAGGCCAATGCTCTTGCAAAAAAATTCAACATTGTCACCGCGTCGCTGAGAGCGTTGCAGCGTGCCAAGTATAACGCAGAACTAGATCGCATCATCGAGAACGATATGACTCTGACGGGAGTCGAAAATGCCGGCTTGGATGTCTCGAAAGAACAGTTGATCAAAGACATCAAAGCGAAATTGAAGGAAAACGGTGGCTCGTCGGAATTTGCATTCACAAAACCCGAGAACGAGATTCTTCGGCAGACCGTGAACGATTCCATGAGCCGTGAAGACTGCGAGGCAGAGCTCATTTTCAGAACTCCGGAGGAAATCGAGCGCAAAATCAAAAAGTTCGAGTCGGTTTACAAAAGAAGAAAAAAGTTCACCAGCGGCGTGGATCGTCTCATTTACGAGGCACAGTGGTATTCTTCAATGGCAGAGGACTCTGCTCGCGGTGGAAGACGGCGCAGTTCCAGAAGAGACGTTCAATTGGACGAGCTTATGGAAGAAGCCGCCAAGCAGCACGAGGTGAAAGAGGAGCCAACCGCTGCAGACTTCAGAAAAAGAAGACGTCGGACAGTCACACGAGAAAATTCCAAGGACAAACAAAAAAGACGGACGACGCGAGCTTCTTCAGCTACGCCAAAAGAAGAAAGTGTCACACCTGCCCCAACTCGACGGATAACCCGCTCAAAAAACAAGAAAAAACTCCAAAGGGTTGACTCCTTGGTTGAAGAAGCCAGATGGTTTCAAAGTGTCACCGGTGATGGGTCGTACGTCGAAGAAGGCACGAAGCGCAAGAGGCAACCAACTACCATCCAGATCACACCTGAATTAAAAAACAGGCGGCAGCTCAAAAAAATCAAGAAGGAGTTGGCCCAGAAAAGAGAAGTTGAGGTTGTGAAAAAACGAGGTAGAGGAAGACCGCGGCTTCACCCAATTTTGGTTGATGAAGAGGAGTCCGAGGAAACAGAGGAACCAGAAGCGGAGTCGATTGAAATGCTCGAACAGGCTTTGGAGGAGAAGGACTCCTCCGAAGAAGAAGAAGAGCTGAGCCCCTACGATCCAACGGGAATTACGGACGACACCTTGGTGCAATTCGAGGACAGGCAACTTTTCAACGAAAACATTGCAACCAGCTTCCTTTTCCCTGCCCCCATCAAGTTCAGTCCCGACGTGCTGGTTTTTCTCGAGGATACTGACGAAATTCCAATCAACAATATCTTGGCAGCAAAACTCATCAGGGAGAACTCGAAAAGATACAATTCTTTGCCCGACTCATTCCCGCCACTCTTCGTTGAAGACCCATCCAAAAAGACGATTGTGAATCCACGGAACATTATCCACTTGCGGTACTTGTTGTATCCGCATCACACGGAGCAGTTTATTTTGGCGGAACCCAAGGGAAACGAGTTGGACCCGGTCGATCAAATCAAAAAACTCTTTGAAATCCACTATGCATTATACTTCTCCTTCTCTGAGGAAGTGAAGGAGATCGTTCAAAACGATTTTTGTGACAAACTCACTAAATCGGTTGAAGACAACGACTTTCTTGCGTTCATGAAAATCATCGACAGATGGAACGCTTTGATGTTGGAGCTCACTCCATACCCGATCGAAATTCAACCTGCTATCGATATTAACGCAAGCTCAAGGGACTACCTTCCACGGACTTATGATCCTCTTGCACACAACATCCGGGATTTGAGACTACAGACGTTTTACATGGAGGTGATCAACGCTGCAGATGAAGTAAAAGACAGCAAGTACCCCGTGCGCAGATACGCCATGCAGAGAAGACCTAGCATGAATTTGAAGCTGCCACTTCGTCCAAACCCCCAACATGCACCACATCTTACTTCCACTCCCGAAGTTTTTGTGTCGAGATATCGTCACTTGAGGCCAATGTCTTATTCCGTGGCTTTCATGGACTTGCTTTCTCGAAAAGTGAATCTTTCCCGATACTGTGTGCATCAATTGATCTTGAGACCCTATGTTCGGATTGTTTCTCCAGAGTCCAGAAAACTCCGGTCATACAAGGCATTTTCTGCCGAAGTCTATGGCGAGCTTTTGCCTTCGTTTATCAGTGAAGTTCTTACGAAAGTGGGAATCACACCGGGACAGAAATTCTACGACCTCGGATGCGGAGTGGCCAATACGACATTGCAAGCGGCCTTGGAATTTGGAGTTCAGCACAGCGGAGGTTGCGAATTGATGGAGCATGCGTCGAACCTTGCCCGGCTCCAGGAAATTTTCATGCAAAAACAACTCAAAGTGTTCGGTTTGAAACCGATGAATCTTTCTTTGGCACTCCACCAGAGTTTTGTCGATAACGAAGCGGTGCGGAAAGAATGTCTTGACTGTGATGTGATTTTGGTGAACAACTATTTGTTTGAGTTCCCCTTGAATGTGGCAGTTGGCAAGTTGTTGTATGGATTGAAGCCAGGGTCCAAAATCATCAGTTTGAGGAATTTCATCACACCACGGTACAAAGCAGGAGGTGAGGACACCATCTTTGACTATCTCAAGGTGGAGAAATTTGAGATGAGTGACTTCTTCTCTGTCAGCTGGACTGCAAACAAAGTTCCCTACTACATTTCTGTTGTGCAAGAGGATGTTGTTCATGAGTATGAACGCAGTAGTTCTTGTGAATCACACTCAGATTCGTTGAAAGCAGAATCTGATTAAAGCCTGAGATTACATATACAATTAATACATTCTATGTCATCTTCTTTGTATTTTCGATCGCAGCCGTACTTCAATTTTCGGTCTTGATCTTCTTCACGGCAGTCTCCCCATCCAAAGTGGATCCGCCATCGCCGCCATTAACAAACGGCGTGTTTTCTTGCGTGCTGGGATCGACGGAGCTCTGTCTGGTCCCCACTCTTCCTCTCTTTTTACCCGAGGGACCTTCACTTTCTCTGGCGAGCGAGAGCATCAAAGTATTCACTCTTCTGCTGATCTCTTGCGGGGTTCTTGAAGTGATGTACCAGTCAAACCTGAAAAGGTCACTTTGCAAGATGTCATACTTGATTTTTTCACCGAGCTTTTCGGCAAAAATACCATGGCGATGAACACTGCATAAAATGAAGCGGTCCTCCAACTTCGAGAACACACGCTTCGAGTTGTTGGGTGGATATTGAATTCTCAAGTCATCCAACGGGTCGTCCAGCTCCTCGATCTTCGATGCAAGCAACTTTTGCTGGATTGTCAACTTGGCCAATTTCTTTTCGCTGGCTTCAATTTGAGCAGCATACTTCTCGAAACCTTCGATCTCTCCACTGGATTCCCAGAACTTCTGCGTATATCTTTTAATCTCATCTTCTTCTCTGCCCAATGCTCTGGCAACTTCCTTATAAGCATGTCTACCATACTTGGCACATGCGTGAACGTAATTGGTGAAATCACGTCTCGACCAGGAGTAGAAACTCTCTTCCAAAAGCTTTTCCTTGAGTTCTTGCTCTTCCTCCGTAAGCGGCTGAGCTTCCTCGATCTTCTTTTGCTCAAGTTTGAGTCTCTCGTCTCTTGATGCATCGTCCTTCTCGTCCGAGGAGTTCAAAAATTCTTCATCACTGTCGCCGAAATCGTCCAAGGAGTAGGCATAGCCCACAGCCTTCTTGTAGGCAAGCTGCTCTCTTGTGAGCAATTCCTGAAGTTGCTTTGGGAAGAATTGATGATCTTGGTAGTGGTAGAGCTTAGGCTGCTTGATTTTTTGGGGATTCAACGGCTTTTGCGCTCCAATAGGAACCTTGAGCATGTCTTTGTAGTAATTGTCAACCGAGTAGGTCTGTTCCTTCCGCTCACGTTTCGTGGGGTGGATCCATGTAAGACCTAAACGCTCATTTTCCCTCTTGGCGAAGTTCTGCCCGTTCCATTCGTACACAGACGCGTCGGAGGTGAAGTTTTGAAGGTCGTCCAAGCCGAGCTTGTTGAATTTCGCATTCAAAGTGGCGGTCTTTTCTCTGCCTTTGGCTAAAATAGCATCAATGTCGTCGTCCAACATGGCTGAATTGTTGTTCTTTTCGAAAACAGCCTTGGCACCATGCTGAATCATACCCAACAAATCATCGTTGGTGTTTCCGATACCAGCAGTGGATTGTCGACCCTGTTGAATAACCAACTGGTCCAATCTCAATTTCTGGGCAGCTCTGTCCAAGACCTTCTCCTCGATAGCGTTCTCTGTAACGAACCTGAACACTTGAACTTGCTTCTTTTGTCCAATTCTGTGTGCTCTGTCCATTGCTTGCAAGTCAGCTTGAGGATTCCAGTCGGAGTCGTAAAGAATGACAATATCAGCGGAGGTCAAGTTGATACCCAAACCACCGGCTCTTGTTGTCAACAAAAAGATGAATTTGTCAGAGTCTGGGGCATTGTAGTCATCGATTGCCTGGATTCTGTCCTCATGCGACGTAGAACCGTCGATCCGGCAGTACTCGTATTCCCTGAAGAAACAGTAGTCCTCCAAAATGTCCAACAATCTCGACATCTGGGAAAAAATCAATACTCTCGAACCAGCGGCTTTGAATTTTTTCAACATTTTGTCAAGAATGATCATCTTACCAGCATTGAACACCAAGTGTTCATCCGTGGTGAATGGTGGGCCAGGCTCAGCACCGTCGAAAAGATATGGGTGATTGCAACATTTTCTGAGCTGCATGACGATGTTCAAAAGACGTGTTTTTCCCTCTCTTTTGCCCACAACTCCGTTGACGGCATCGATGTCTTTTTCCAAGAGCTTCTTGTACCAGTCGATTTGCATATCGGTCATGCCAATGTAGACATTTGTCTCGATTTTTGGGAGCAAGGAGGTCTCGACGTCTGCTTTGACACGTCTTAAAAGGAACGGACTCAAAACCTTGTGGAGCTGCAGAACAACTTTGTCTTGATCTTTATCACCGTCATTTTGCTGGCTATCGAACCACTGATCGAAGACTTCTGAGTCTCCGAAAACGTCGGGTATGAGGAAATTCAAAAGAGCCCACAACTCGTGTAAGTTGTTTTGCAACGGAGTTCCCGTTATTAGCAATCTGTTTTTCGAGTAAAAGAGCCGGATGATCTGCGACAACGACGAGTCTTCGTTCTTGATACGGTGGGCTTCGTCAACCACAATGTACTGCCAGCGGAACTTCTTGAGCTGGGATTTTTCTCTGATGACCATTTCGAACGAGGTGATGAGCACGTCAAACTTGGCCGTCAAGAGCTGGTTCCTGATGATTTCGGCCCTTTCATCTTTGGTTCCCTGGAGAACAACCACATTGACATCCGGGGTCCATTTCTGGAACTCTCTCATCCAGTTGTTCAACGTAGATTTGGGCACAATGACAATAAACGGTCCATCGATCTTTTTGATGTAGCGCAAGTAGCCCAAGAAAGAGATGGTCTGGAGCGTTTTGCCCAAGCCCATCTCGTCGGCGAGAATACCGGAAAGTCTGTTTTCGTATAGCGAAATGAGCCAGTTCAAACCCTGGATCTGGTACTCTCTGAGCTCTCCGCCCTTGATGTAGCTGGGGGACTCGGTAAGCACCGTCCGCTGTTCTTGCATGTCGCTGACATGCTCCTCGTCCTCCAAGAGCTCGGCGTCTTCTTCCTTTTCCGTCTTTCTGCGGCCACGTCCACCGGCCTTCTTCTTGCTTTGCTTGAAGTTGATCTGGTCGTCGATCCGCTTGATCAATTTCTTGAAGTTGGCGTCCTTGGACATGTTGATGTCGATGAAGTGGCGGAAGAGATCCGTGAGTCCCAAAAGGTACTTGAAGCGGACGGTGGAGTCGTCGGTATCACTTTCCCGGGCCACTTTGGGATCACAGTTGAGGAGGAAACGATTCAAACGCTCGGGATCCACATCGTCTGGCATTTGCATTGGGGGCAGTTGGTGGTCTTCGGATTCCGATTCGCTGGAGGAAGACATTGTGTGGTGGGGCAGCGGTGGCACGGTGTTTTTGATTGAGGTTGAGATTATCAAGCGCATCAGCAAACAGGACGATATCAATTGCAAAAAAAAAAAAAAAAATAAAAAAAAAAAAGACAAAAATCGAAGAACAATATATAGAAGAGAAAGTAAAGAAAAGAGATCAATCACAAATGAATAAATAAATTAAAGAGAAGTTTTATTTGTATTGTCTACCATACAACAGTGTTGTCCTTCACCAAACCCCAGTTGATCGGGTCTTTGCCGTTCTCCTTCAACCACTCGTTGCATTTCCGAAACACGTGCAGGTCGAACCAGCCCCTGCTGGCAGACAACGGCGACGGATGCACGGACTTGAGCACGAGAAACTCCACGTCTTTCTTGCTCAATTGGGCCGAAAAGCACCCGACCCGTTTCTGCGCCGGCGAACCCCAGGCCATGATCACAAAGCCAGTTTTCGTTTCTTCCCGGGCGTAAGTAATTGCTGCTTTGATCACCTGCTCGGTGAACTGCTCCCAGCCCTGGTTGGCATGGCTATTAGCCTTATGGGCTTCCACTGTCAAGCACGCGTTCAACATGAGCACGCCTCTTTTCGCCCATTGGGTCAAATTGCCTCCGCCAGGCTTGCCCATCTTGTTGAGTTTGTTGTAGTCGGGAGCCTCGAACTCCGGGAAGTCGATCTTCAATGCCTTGTAAATGTTGAGAAGCGATGGCGGAGGACGCGTGGGCTCGAGCACCAGGAAGGCCAATCCGTGGGCCTGGTTGTGGTTGTGGTAGGGATCTTGGCCTAGCACTAGGCACTTGACGTCGGGCAATGGTGTGTAATGTGACCAGGAATAGATCATTCCCGGTGGGGGAAACACGGTCTTTCCTCTCTGGCTCTGCAAAAAACGCTTCAATTTTAAGAAGTACGGCTTGGTGAGCTCCTTGTGTAGTGCTGCTAGCCAGCTGATATGCATGGTGTGGATTTCAAGCGACAAGAGGAGCCGTTCTTCATCGCTGAGCCCAGAAACCCACTTTTCTTTGTCGAAGTTGAACCTTGAGCACACATCCGTGTCACCACTTGAAGGCTCAGGTTTGGGAGAGTCACTTGCGGCATTTTCGGACTTTGGTTCGGGTTCGGCCACGTTCAGGCTAGGCTCTTTAGGATCTGAAGTTGTAGGATTGGTGAGAACTGTAGGAGAAGTTGTAGGGGGCAGTTTCTTCACTGGTTTGGCAATATTCTTGCGGCCGGCTTGGGCGAAAAAGTCCGTGATCAACTTCGGTTTTTTCCTGTCGCTTTCCAGCATGGCAGGCGTCCGTTTTTCGTGGACCATTGTATGTGGAGTAGCCATACGCGTTCGCGTGGATCTACTCTGAGATGATCTGATCTGTCTTACTACCCACAAAAAAGAACTCAAATAATGAGATTAATTTCATTAAGTTCAAATATCTGGGCACTTACATCCTGTCTGTGACTTAATTTCTGTTGATATGCTGGTCTATTTATTCGTCAGAACAACTTGGCGACGTAGTATGGGTACTCACTATCCTTTCTCAAGAAGATGGACGTCATGGCACTGTAAAGCAAGAAGAGAGCGGCCGTGAGCCCCAAAACCACTGCTGCATATGTCTTTTCCGACCGGATTTTGCTGGATTCCGTGACTTTGTACGACCCTAAGTACGCAAGCAGAACCAACACCAGCCCCAAGGCACCGTACGTTGCAGCGACAATGAAAGTTTCCATTCCAAATTGCCAGTGGATGCCTCCGCTGATGTAAATGGGCACTGCTTTCTCACCACGGCCCACAAGCGGTACGCCCTTGATCATCGAGAACAGGAGCCCACTGAGAACGAGAAGCAAGTAGACAAAGAAAAGCACTTTGTAGATTTTTGACTTGGTGACGGTCCCCGTGATGAACGCCGGTCCCTTTTTCTTCACAAGGAGAATCAGGCCAAACGTCACGGCAAACGTGGTGATGAACTTCTTCAGGGCGTTGTCCTGTCTCAACAAGATCCGTTTCTGGATCGTTTGCGCCAACCAATCGGCCAATTTGTATGTCTGGTCGTCGAGGGACCCTGCCGGGAGCTTGAACTCCATGTGTGGCTCCAAGAGAATGTCGTAGTTGTCGAACACCTCGTCACCAAACTCGTCAAACTTCTTTTCACGGGACAGCGCGTGTTTCGAGGCAATGTTCGATGGCGGCACTAGCCAGAGCTGCGGCACCGTGTCGAGACGGAGGTATTTGAACACCTCGAGGTTGCTGGTGTCGGCAATGTCGACTTCAGCAATGAAGAGGTAGTCCGCATGGGAGTAGTCGGAGAAGTACGACTGCGAGACGCGGGCCAAGGCGTTTTTGAGCGTCAAGCAGCTTCCACAGTTGTGCTTTTCGTCAGTCGACGTGAGCAATATGAGCGTGTAGTGGTCTCTGTTTGGCTGTGAGAGCAGTGTCAAGTCGGAGTTTGTGATCTGGATGATATTATCGGGCGACTCGAGCGTTCGCTGGGTCAATTCTGCTTTGAAGGCATTGGCGGCCACTGCTAGAATACGTAGACAGAAGACCAATAGGAGATTGGCCGAGATCATTGTGTGGTGGATGGTGGTGAACGATCAATAGTAGGCGCGGTGCACTGGTGCTCAAGGAAAGTCCACCACGATAAAGATCCTTGTTTTGACAGAATTTTTTGTCACTTGAATTGACATTATACTGTTCTTCCTAACATTTTCTTGAAGTTTTTGTTTCTCTTTCTTTACACTTACCGCATTCGTACGCATAGTTTTAAATTACATGAGCCAGGCTCTCTATTAATGCAAGAGGTGGTCAGTTCGACTCGGCCGTGAAGTCCTCCTTTTCGTCCTTGTTGATCACCAAAAATCCCACCGTGACGATAACGGCCCCGAACAAGTACCAGAAGTTGACGTGGAAGCTCTTGAAGATCCAGTCACCGATCATGGCAAGTGGGATCGTGAGCGAAAGGCCCACCGTCACGGTGAGCGGGCTGGTCAAAAGCACCGCTTTGCACCAGCAGAAGTCGCTGATGAATGTGATGAACGCGTTGATGGCGAGGAGCAGCACGACGTGGGATTTTGTGGGCACCTCAAACACCTCGATGCCCGTAAAATGGAGAACGATCAACGCCGGCCAGAAAAGCACGAGGCAGCTCAACCCGACAAAGCCAAAGAACAAGTGCGTGTTCAAGACGCGCTCCTCGTCGGTGCCCGGCTTGGAGATCTTGTGCTTCAAGAGAATGGTGTACACTCCGTAGATCAACGCTCCCAGCAAGGCGAGGAAGTTGCCCCAGAGCGCAATGAGCGGCGTCACGTCGTCGGGAATTTCCTCGGTGGAGGAGTCGATTTTCGTGACAATGAGCACGCCCGAGAACGAGAGCACGATGCCCATGATCTTGTTTCTGTTGATGCGTTCGATCTTGTAGAAGTAGCCCACGATGAGCGTGAAAAACGACGACGTCGACAGCAAAATCGTCTGCGAGGCCACCGATGTATAGGAAAGCGAGGAGTTGGTGACCAAGTTGGCCGTGAACCAGAGCACAATGAACTGTAAGGATAGTCTCACCGTTTCCCACAAACCAACGTTGTCTGCCTCCTTACTGAGCGTGGTTTCCAACTCCAAGTCAGGAAGATTCTCCACACTCACATCCCGCGAGCCATAGGCGTCCATGGCCTGGGAAGGTGCCTCGCTGAGTGGCTCATAGTTGGTTTTGCGGTAGTCGGCCCGTAAAAGCCGGATGAACTGGGACACAGACACGCCCTCGTAGCGCAAGTAGGGAATGAGGTAGAACACGAAGCAGCTGGTGTTGACCCACGTGATGAAAAACGGCTTCCTGTAGACGTTGGACTCGAACAAGTCGTTGACCAAAAACGAGCTCAGCACCCAGAAGATGATGACGGCGGCCAAATTGACGAGACCCAACACCCATCGTTGCGATGATGAGAGCTGGCTCTCGGGTAGAAAAAAAGAACCGAAAAACGTCGTTACCGACGTCAGTAGTCTTCGAAGCATAAGGGTTGGATCTGGATTAGGAGCCGTGTTGAGAGCAGATAGCGGTCACGTGCCGCAGTAAGCCGTGTCTGACTCTTCCCACTTGAGTCATGAAGATCTCCTCATGACGCAATGTGAAGAACTCGAAGGTAAACCGAAAGGGGGGAAAGAAGGTTCTGACCAGAAAAATGAGAGAGAATCGAGGAATTTAGACTTTGGTGCTACGGTGGGCAGTTCTAAGGTGCGGCAAAGGTAAACCGCGTTGAGACAGGACTTGGGTATCAGGCCAAAACCAAGCTGAGACTAAGGCGAGACAGTGGAAACTTAACGCTGAGGCAAACGTAGAATCAGTGCCATGCGATCTAAAACACCGCTGAGACAGAGAAACAACGAGCTTCGAAACGTATGAGCCCGCGCTGAGACAAGAGCGAAACTGTGGTGTAAGAGAGCTGATACAGGGACCACGCCATGGAAGGTTACGCTGACATCAAGCTTTACATACTGGAACCACATCAATGCCGCATAGAAACCACAATGAAACCATGGTGATGCTCAAGTGGACTACAGTGAGACCAATGTCAGAGATTTCATATGATGAAACATAATTAAACATGAAGAAACCGTGTGATGAAACCGTGCGATGAAACCGTGATGAAACCGTGTGATGAAACCACATGATGAAACCACATGATGAAACCATACGATGAAACCACATGAATAAACCACATGATGAAACCATATGATGAAACCATATGATGAAACCATATGATGAAACCATATGATGAAACCAGATGATGAAACCATATGATGAAACCATATGATGAAACACAATAAAACATAGTAAGCCATGTAAAACCATTTCAAAGCTATGTTAGAAGCCATTGAAACCATATTGAAACCATTTTTAAACAGCCTCGAAATCTTTACAACAGCCGCATGTGAGCATCTAGATCTCTGCAGCAGAGCATCTGATAACGCAGCCTCGCATCGACGAAAGACTCGCGTACATCAAAACTAAAAAAGAAGAAGTTCGAAATTCTAAAAAAATCGTTTTCACGGAAAAGAAAAAAAATGGACTCGGACTTCAGCCGTGCTCGGCCTGACTTGGCCCAAATTGGCCCGCCCAGAATTAGGCCCGCCCATCGGCAGTACTTCATATACGAGCCTTTCGCAACCACTACATCAAATCAGCCTAAGCCCCACTTCTTCCACAAATGTACCGGTTTGGGATCCGCCAGCCGCAGGCGAAAAGCGTCACGGGCACCATCGCCATGATGGACTCGGACACGGACTCCTCCAACACCGACCACATGAAAAAACACTCCTCGGGCATCATTCTACACCCACAACCCGAGGATAACCCCAACGACCCGTTGAACTGGCCCACGGTGATGAAGGACCTCTGCTTCTTGATCATTGGGTTCCAGACATTTCTTGGTGGAGGCCAAACGCCGCTTCTAGCGGCGGGATTTTCGTCGTTATCGAAGGAGTTCCACGTGCCCCTCACCCGAATCTCCTACCTCGTGGGTTCTGTGATGTTGTCGCTCGGCGTGGGCTCGTTTTTCGCCAGCCCGACGGCCATTCTCTACGGCAAGCGCTTGGTGTACTTAATCGGCATCCTTGTGTTTTTGATCGGCGCCATCGTCGGCGCCTGTGCTAAGAACTTTGGCACGCTTATGGCGGGGCGGGTGTTGACCGGTCTCGGGGCCTCGCCCACCGAGAGTTTGGCCTCGGCCAGTTTGAGCGAGTTGTACTTCCAGCACGAGCGGGCGTACAGAACGGGGTTGTACACGCTCTTGCTTCTAGGCGGCAAAAACATCATGCCGTTGCTCTCGTCGTTGATCTTCCAGAACTTGGACCGCCACTGGCTCTTCTGGATCTTGGCGATGTTCTTGGGCGCCAACCTCATTCTCACCTTCTTGTTCGTGCCCGAGACGTTCTGGGACCGTGCGCCTACTCCAAGCAAACGGTCGTTGGAGGAAACCGAGGCTGCCCGCCACGTGGCTTCCTACGTTCCTCCAGAGAACCGCCCCCACGCGTACGCGTACCAGGCGACGGTCAACAGATCGCGGGTGAGCTACGACGACAGCTTGAGATCGTCGCAGCTCGACACCACGTCTGAGGTCAGCCACCCAGTCCACCCAGGTCACCCAGAGTCTGGCCACCAAGCTCCAACAGCCCTCGAAACCAAAGAACATGATACCGACTACGACTCGCTCAAATCACAACCGAAGTCGTTCGTCAACAGACTCGTCTTGCTCTCCGGCAGACACACCGCAGACAAGTGGTGGATGGTGGCCCTCCGCCCAATCTACTTGTACGCCTACCCACCGGTGCTTTTCGGTGCGTTGATCTACTCGCTCGCCGTCATCTGGTTGATTGTCATTTCCGAAACGCTCTCGCGGATTTTCGCTGCGAGCGATTACGGCTACTCCGCCCAGACAGTGGGTTTGTTCTATGTGGCTCCTTTTGTGGGAGGCATGTTGGGCTCGCTTCTTGCCGGAATCATCGGTGACCGCCTCACGCGGTGGATCGTCAAAAAGAACCACGGCATTTACGAGCCCGAGTTCAGACTTTTCATGCTCATCCCAGCAACCATCTTTTCGTGCATGGGCTTGATGGGCTACGGTTGGTCTGCCGAGAACGTGGACCCCTGGATTGCTCCCGTCATCTTCTTCGGGTGTCTCAGTTTCGGCTCCTCCATGGCCTCCACCACGGTCATCACCTACGTGGTCGACTGCTACAAGATGTTCTCCGCCGAGGCGTTGGTGACGTTCAACTTCTCCAAAAACGTGTTGGGTTTCTGCTTTTCGCTTTTCAATAACCGTGCTTTCAACAAATTGAACGGTAAGAAGACCTTTGTTGTCTACGGCTGCGTGCAGTTGTTTGTCAGCTTGATGGGCATTGTCATCTATGTCTACGGCAAGGAGTTTAGATCCTGGACTGACAGAAGGGAGTTGTTGAAGTCGTTGTACACTCCTGTCGAACACAAACCCCACAAGAGCGAGGATGTCGAAACTCAGGACAGCTGATAAAAAGTGCTGAAGCTCTCTATAGTATAATCGTGCAACAACTGCTGGTGGGTACCGAGATACTGTTGTAGACGTGCTTGCACACCAAGCCCATTCCAATTTTCTCCATCCACGATCGGCATTCCGAGCTTTTCAATGACAATGCCACTGGCGATACTGCCCATGACTGCAGCTTTGATCCAATCATCGCAGAGCACCAACGCAGTCATGAACGCTCCGCAAAACGAGTTCCCACCACCAGTGACATCGACCACCTTGGCCTGATCTTGGTGATACGGCGGAATCAACATGGAAACGGTTGATGTGCGGACGTAGCATCCCAACTCGCCACATCTCAAGACTACACCTCCGCTTTCGGGACAATGGGGGAAGAACCGGTCTGCCAACTGGCCAATCTCGGCAGCCGTCTGAGGGAGAGTCTCCATGGCATGAAAGGAGGCAGCTTCGTGCAAATTCGGCGTGAAAACGTCAACTTTCGGGAGAATCAGTAGCAAATGGGGTAGATTCTCGGCCACACACACATCGGGGAACGGCTCAAAGATGAACCTGGGCCGGACAAGGCCGAGTGACTCGGCGTGCAGCACAAACAAGTCAATTGCCTCTTCACAGCGCCCAACCGCACAGCAGAAGTGGTACGAGCGCAGATTGGCCAAGTTGGCAGCGACAATTTCCTCCGCTTCCACTCTTTTCTTAGGTGAACGGTAAATGAACTTCCTCACTCCATCTTCTCCGTAGACATTGGCGCCTCTGGTGGTCAAACGACTACCGTCGTGCTTGTAAACAAGGCCCGTGCCCCAGGAATCGAGTTCTTGGCCGACTTCCGGGGGGAAATCGGACCCGGTGTCGATGATTCCACAGATTCGAGGGCCCAATTTCCGTCCGCTCACGATTCTGCCCCCGACGATCGCGTACGGTCCTCCGCCTCCAATAATGTTGTACTCGGGCTGTCTGCCGGACGACGGCGGGTAAATGTTTTCATCGATGATGAATAGCCCCACCGTGGTGAAGAGGGGCACGTCAGGCATGGTTGATGGTATGTACAGTGCAAATGCGGAAATGCCAATACATGCTCATCAACACAAATCAGATTGAGCCAATGGAAAAAGATTCGAGGCACTAAATCAGTTTCTTTAAAAAGAGCCTACTGCTGCAACGCTCTGAGCTCTTGTTTTACTTCTGAAAAATTCGGTGTGAAGGGCCATATCTATTTTTTTATCGAACGCGCCCGCTTGGCCAAGTGGTAAGGCGCCTCACTCGTAATGAGGCGATCGTCGGTTCGAATCCGACAGTGGGCACGTTTTTTTTGAGTATCGAAATACCATTTTAGCTCAACTCTGCTTGTTTGTCAAAGCTGTTCTACATTTTTTCGTCGTAACTTTTATTAGTGCCTGATGGATTTTGGGGGAGGGGCAACACCGCTCGGGTCGCTCGTGACGGGGTTCCCGTACTGAACATCATTCTTCTTCGATCTCGAGAGCTCCTCGTTCATGAAATCGGCCAAGCTGCCGACATTGGCAGGCATATGCGTTCTCTTTCTGCGACTGCCCTTGGCAGGTGAGATGAGCTCGGACGAAAGACCCGGCTTTTTAGGAGAGAAGATTGGTGGTCTCTCATTGGCACCAGTTGGCAAAGGTGCAGTGGGTGCAGCCGGTGGTTTGGCGAACGGAGGTGGAGCAATGGGCTTGTCCTCATCAAGTAAAATTTCTTGCATGTCTTCCGCCGGTTTGGGCTCTGGCGCTGGTTCATCCACTCTTGGTTCTGGTGCCACGACTGGATCGCTAGCAGCTGGAACATCGTATGGAGAATCTTCCAAGAGAGAGTCATCAACATTTCCAGCTAGAAAGTCCTCATCCATGAAAAGAGCAGGTGCTGGTGCTGTTTCTGTCAATGGCTCTGCAGGTTCGGCCGTTGCTTCAGCCTTTGGCTCGGCCGTTGAATCGGCCTTTGGTTCAGCCGGAACGGTAGTCGACTCAGCAATTGGTTCAGTAGTTGACTCTGCAATTTCAGCAGCTGGCTCTGCAGTTTCAGCAGCTGGCTCGAGAACTGGTTCGGGCTTGACTGCTCCTTCTATCGTGTTCTGAGGCTCTTCCTGGGCCACAGAATTTACAGGAATTTCATCGTTGAGATCTTCTTCAGCTGGATTGACCTCTTCGTCTTGCTCTAAGAGCTCGTCATCCAAAATGAGGCCGTTTGCATCGCCTTTTGTGGCTTGCTCAGTCACAGTTTCTGGTTGCGAGGTTGAATTCTCGGACTGGATGAATGCAACGTTTCCCACATCCTCAGCCAATGCATTGAGGTCCTCCTCGTGACTTGAAGCACCATCTGGATTTGGTTTTGTGTCCGCTGCTGGAACAGCTTTTGTGTCTGCCGGAATCTCGGCAGCTGGTGGAGCGTTCAGTTTGGCAAGAGATGCAAAGAAGTCCTCGCCATTATCAGGCTCCTCGCTGTGGAATGGGTTCGCAGAGAATGGATCCGTAGGGGCAGAAGCAGGCTCTGGAATCTCTTGTGGAGCGGAGTCATCTTGTGAGCTTTCAGTCTTCGACACTGCGTCAGCCGCAGGTGCTGAAGGAGTTTCAGTGGGAGGCGTGGCCACTGGAGGCTTGGTTGGGGGTGCAGGTGTCGTCTTGATTGGAGGTGCAGAGACTGGAGGTGCAGAGACTGGGGGTGTAGAGACTGGAGGTGCAGCGATTGACGTGTTCAGCTGACCTGACTCTATCTTAGTAGACTGACTTGACAACAGAGGAGCCTTCTCAGACAAGAACGCCTCGGGAGTATAAGGCTGCATCCCGAGGGGAGAATCGGTTCTAGAATTGTTGAGATTGTTGTTCACATTGTTCAAGTTGTTGCTCAAATTGTTCAAGTTGTTGTTGACAGGTGCCGGGGTCTCAGCCGAAGGTGGAGGAGCATATTTCCCAGGAACTTCCGGTAGACGGTGGAGCAAGCCGTAGCCCACATCACAGCCCAAAAGACCCTTGTTCTTGTCGGGACACCACGACCGCGAGAGGTACACGGTGACGGGCCGCAACACGTCGTAGTCGTGGTTGTACACGTAGAGCGTGATGGGGATGTTGTCGTCCTGCAAAGTCTCGTAGTGGTAGGCGTGGTAGCCCAGAATAGTTCTGGACAACAAGGACTCTCCGCCACGCACGAGGAGACCCTTGCCGCCTTCGTCGGTGTCAAAAGCCGAGTCACAACCCACGATGTAGTCGGAGTAAGGGACAAGCTGGGCCTTGAAGGCCGGTGAATTGGCGTGGGTGTTCAAGATCCGCCACACGTAGGTGGCTGTGTTCAAATGCTGGGACTGGACCGTGAGTCCGATTTCGGAAAAACAGTCACGGAAGAGAGGCAATGCCGCTCCCGGGGCCAGGGTATCTGGCTGCTCAGAACTTGTCTTAGCTGGCTGCTGGATCTGGAGGTCGACGTATCTCATGACGCCGCCCTTGGCGCTCCACACGGTCAAAGACACGGTCTTGTTCGGGCTGGCGGCAATGGTCAGGAGTTCCTGCGCCACGAGGTCAAAGTCCACCATGCTGGCTTCTTTCGCCTGGGCGTCTCCGCCGTAGTTGAACGAGCCGTCGTCGTTGATTGTGTACGCGTGGTGCGACAACAACGACGCCTTCATGGGCAAGTCGTGGCCGTTGATGCCGACGATGTAGTCGAACCAGGGCTCGAGGCCGAGGCTGTGGGCGGTGGAGTTTGGGTTGACGTGGAGCACGCGGAGGCCGTAGCCGAGATTGTTGATGCTGAGGTTGGACTGGAAGTACGAGTCTGACGTGGGCGCGGGCTGGTGGCCCTCAAGCTTGTCCACCCATTTTTTTGCAAACGAAAACATGGCAATTGGGTGCAACACTGGTGGCTATGCTATTTGGTGCTGGGTTATATGCTGCGATCAGTGCGCAGTGAGTTCAGGTGAGTGCGGTTCCAATGAGTGCGAAAACAGGCCCAGAGGTAAAGACAGGGCCAGAGACTGGCGCGAATTGGCAGTGGGCCAGAAATTGGCCCACCGCGAATGGGCTAAACGGCAAAAGTGCGGCACAATCTGGTGCGGGACTTATCGCCCTGGAAGGAATTTAGCGGCTTGATCGCACGATAAGATATATAGCGCAGTCCCCAACCACAGGATTTGACCTTCACAAGATTTAAACCTCCACAGGATTTGAACCTTTTGTAACTGCTCTTTCCATCGATTACACAATGTCGAAAATCGTGGTCATCGGGGCAGGCGTCATCGGCCTCACCTCCGCCTGGAAACTAAAAGAGGCCTACCCAGATCTGGACATCACCGTCGTGGCTACCCATTTGCCCGGCGACTTGGACCTCTTCTACACCTCTCCCTACGCCGGCGCCAACTGGCAGTCGTTTGCCGCCAAGGACGACAAATTCCACCAGGACACAGACGTCGTGGCGTACCACGAGTTCAACAAGTTGGCCGACGACCCACGGTCGGGCATCTGGAGAAAACCCAACGCCCAGTTCTACACCCAGCAGGGCTACGACGAGGTCAAGGGCAACAGCGAGGAAATCAACCCCTGGTTCTACAAGTTTGCCAACGGCAGAACCGTGGACAAGTCGGAACTTCTCCCCGGAACCGTTTTTGGCGGCGAGTACGACGGATACGTCATCTCCGTGCCGGTGTACTTGGGCTTCTTGGTGCAGAGATGCTTGGAAAACGGCGTTGTTCTCAAGAGAGTGCCTCGCATCCAGCACATCGACAAGGCTGCGTTCTTGCACTCTTCTGGCAAGCGTGCAGACATCGTGGTCAACTGCGGTGGGCTCAAGGCGGCCAGTATCGAGGGTGTCGACGACCCAAAGAGAAATTTCCCCGTCAGAGGCCAGGTTGTCTTGGTGAGAAACACGCTCTCGAAGGTGATGTCCGTTTACGGCTTCCCACAAGCCAACGAGTGTCTCTATGCCTTCCCCAGAAAAGAAGGCGGTGCTATCATTGGAGGCAGCTTCTACCCAGACAAGTGGGACAGCGAGGAGGACAAGGATATGACCAAGCGGATCTTGGAGAGAGCGGCCAAGTACATCCCCGAGTTGATCGATCCCTCCAAGCACGGGAACCCCGACCATTTCGACATCGTGAGGGTCAACGTTGGTCTTCGTCCTTATAGAGAGTCCGGCGCCCGGATCGAGAGAGACCCACGCAGAAAATGGCTCATTCACGGCTACGGAGCCGGCGGTGGAGGGTACCAAGGCAGCTACGGTTTTGCCAAGCAGATTGTGCAGCTTGTGGGCGAGACCTCGGCCAGCGCAAAGTTGTAGAATTGAGTTTGAAAGACAATCTAGAATAAACGTTTTCTGATATTTGAGTCTTATTGTATTTCGATTTTGTTTTCGTACTCTTGGTAAGTTTGCAATCGCACTTTGGATCATGGGTGATGAACCGTTGCAACAACTTGCAACAATCGGGGGGAAAAAAAATTTAGAGATTATTCAAAGACAGACGAAACTCATTCGCTTTTTCTTTTGGTTACATTCTATTTTCGTGATATCTGTAAGACATCTTCTTCAGTGTCCCTGCACATGGACCTACTGGATCTACATTCAAAAATTTTTCTCACTCACTAGCATTAACCATGAGAGCTTCCACGGTTGCTAGCTTCCAGCAGACGGCGTCCGCCGCTCTCAGAAGACCATGGCAGACATTCAAAGACGGCCAGATCTGGTACGGCATCACGAAAAGAGGCTCCAAGAGACACCCGTTGACCGGCAAGCAGGGAAACAAGCACTACTACAAAGGTACCGGTTCGTCGGGCTACGGTCAGCTCAACTCGGCCGGAAACTACAAGATCAACTGGAGCAAGGTGCGCACGTACGTGGCTCCCTCTGAGTTTGGCGACTTGAGGGCGTTGGTTTCTCCCTCCACACCACAAGTTCTCCAGACGTTCGAAGGTTACCAGGACAACTTCAAGAGCCCCGAGTTTGCCTGGCACAACATCAAGGCGTTCATCGAGTACGGCGAAAACTACAACGACCAGGATTTGGAGAAGAGTAATTATTTGGAGGAGTACATCCACCCGGATGTCATTGCTGCTGAGCAGGAGGAGAACACCGTCATCAAGACGGCCTAGGATTTGTACATAGACATGTCAGGCGACATGAATGCATCATGAGAAAAGAAAAGAAAAGAGAAAGAGAAGGAAAGTATTAGACATGAAGTAAGTCGATTGTTTTTGACTGAAAGTGGGTTGCAACCTGGACATCTGTAGTCGTTGGTCCTCTACACTTCTCAATAGTCTCTTCTTCGTATAGTTGTTCCCATTTCACTAAAACTCTCTGATTTACTCTTTTCATTCTTCCCTTTTTTCTTTTTTCTTCTTTTTTTTTTTTTTTTTTTTTCTTTTCTTTGATATGGCTTTATATGGTTCTCACCTACCCTCATTCACTCGCACCGCGTCTCATGCCCTCCGAAATCAGTGAACCCATGGCAGACCCCGTTGACGTCGCCATGTCCGACGAGGAGGAAACCTCCATGTCGCTCCCATTGTCGAAAATCAAGCGCATCTTCAAAATGGACCCGGACTACACCGGCGCCTCGGCCAGTGCCGTGTATGCCACCGGTGCTGCCACAGAACTCTTCGTCCAGTACTTGGTGGAACAGGCTTCCATGAGCGCCAAGGTCGACCGCAGAAAGAAAATCCAGTACAAGGACCTCAGTGCCACCGTCAGCGCCCAGGAGTCGCTCTACTTCTTGAGCGACACAATCCCCAGAACCCAGGCGGTCAAGGACGCGATGAAGGAGAAGAAAATCAACGTGTTGGAGGAGGACAAGCAGAAGTACAGGGAAATCATCGGCGAGGACCCGGATGCACATGACGAAACGGAGGCTCCACAGGCCTCGTCGCCCGCTGCCACCAAGCCTCAGCTTCCAAAGGGCCAGTCAACGCTACCTTTCCAAACGGCACCCGAGGCTCCGGTGAGAAAGGCCGGTTTGCAGAACCTAATGTCGGACAACGGGGGTGATTCGATGGCCATTGATCCGTGATCTGTCCAGTTAGAATTCCATGTGTCCATAATCATCAATCGTACTTTCATCCATGTCTTCCATAATACGTGTAGTCAGGTTAATGGCGACAATCTGTCGATTAAGTCTATACTGATTGTTTCTTTTCTCGTGATCTAATGCTATGTACAATTCCGCAAGACCCAGAGGTGGTTCTGGATATTTTTATCAACAGGTTCGTCTGGAATGCCCAACGCCATACACACTTTGACCATATCATGTGCCACCAAGTCGGGGACGCTTCGATCGTAGACAGTGATGCCTTTGATGAGGAGCCTGGACATCAAATTCGACACCTGTGGAGACTGTTTCTGCACAGACACAGTCTTTCCTGGTGCAGTAGGCACGGTCTTGTTCCAGTATTCAAGTATGCTTGCAGTCACTGCAGATCTCTTCTTCATAAACTCCCACAAGTCGGTGAACCTGCTGGCCATGAACCGCTCGTGCTTGCTGTCTTCCTCAATGATAAGATTGAGAAACTCCAACGTGGGGCCAATCAATTGGTCGTTGTTGGCCCCATATGATGCGTAGTCGGAAGTGGAAGTGGATCCCGTGCTCATCACCAACAACAAGGGCCAATATTGGGCGAGTATAGGCATCAAAAGCTTATAGTTAGTGGCCATGAGTGGGTACGCCGCCATAAGCGTTCGTAAAATCTGATGCTTCAATTTTCCAGACGGATGAGAAAGTAGCTGGAGGCCGTATGTGAAGATTTGCTGGATCGTTGTGTACACATTTTTCGGCAAAGGCGAAGGCCAGACTTCTTTTTCGGGTTCCGGTTCTTCGTCATCTTCATCGTCAGAGTCGCCCTCGTCGGAGCCGTCGAGCTCGTTGAACGGCACACCGGGATTTTTGCCGAAATACTCTTTTTCAGGGTCGTAGTTGGCGAATGGATCCACCTTCTTATGAGAGTCCGCAAGCAACTTGAGTGCATCAGCAGTGCTCTTGAGGCCCCAGGGCTTGAACGCATTGTCCACTTCTCCATGCAATTTGAAAGAGTCAGATAGCTCTTTCCAAAAAGACTGCTTGGTCTTTGCCACCACTTCTTCGAAAACGTGAAAGAAGTTCTCAACGAGAGTCGAGTATCCATGGTAGGAGTCGATCACTATGAAGATCTCGCTGATGATGTCCTGAAGCTGATTCGACAACAAGAGTTCTTGACCAGAGACCTTGAGCACAACTAAAAGTATACCCGGAAGAGAGGGGGTAAGACCACTGGCAACAGAGAGATTCATGCTGAGAGAGTCGATGAGGTAGTCGGAATTTTCAGAAATAAGCCTTTCCAAAGAACCGCCGTAATGTGCTTGCACAATGCTCTGAAGTGCTATTTTGGCCTGCGAATGGATCTTCGAATCCGAGGTGTATGTGAGAGCCTCGAACAAGGGAAGAAGATAATCCATGAGCACATCAGTCTGAAAATCCTCTTTGCTGAGCAGGCCGGCCAACAATCCAATTGTCTCAAGTGCAGTGGTGTAGGCAAGCTCACAGACTTTGAATTCGGAACTGCCAGAGGCAAAATTGCGTTCTTGTAACATCGTCTTTGTCTCGTACATGATATCCTGAGCACTCTGTAGAAGCATGTAGCTTGACTCCTCGTCATGAGGGCTGGTGTCAAACTCGTCATCGCCGATATCCAAGAACTCATTCATATCAAAATCCACGGCCTTGCTTGAACCGGCTCCCTTGCGATACACTCCGTTAGACATCCAAAGTGCAATCGATTGCTGGCAAAGACCTTCGATTGTCGACAAACTGCTTGAGCTGAGTTCAAAGACGTAACTCAACATGCCCTCCATGTCGTCACTGAGCTGACCAACGAATTCAATGAAGTCTCGCACGACAGCTTCTGAGTCTTTGGAGTAGAATGACTCAAACCGGCTCATTCCCTGAGCATCCACCACATCAAGATCCACACTTAACCGTTTGAGCGAAGACACGTGTGTAGCAGGTGTTTGATTCTGATCCTGTTTATCGATCTTCCCGAGTTTGGAGGCATCTATGTGGGGAGGTAGTTCAATATCGTCGAGGGTGTTGCTTTTGGACTCCACTGCCCCACCACCCAACCTGGCGAGTATCTCATCTTTCGATCCCAAACTCAACTTTTGGCTGGAGCCCTGGTTGACGGTGTCGGCCAAACTCTGACCGATAGTTCTCAAGACGTCTTTAATTATGCTGTTCACCTCGCTTCCGTCCACAATTTCCAGCAAAGTCTTGAGTAAATGCAAATGGATTTTAAGGGCACTGAAACAGAGCAGGATTTTCTCATCGTCTGAAGACAACATGATTCGTGGTAGTTGCTGGGCCACGAGATTCTTGGTTTTTGCAACTATGAGCTCATTGAGAATGCGGAGTTCAGACCGAGGGAACACCGTGTATATCATATCGATTTTTTGCAAAAACTGCTTCTCCTTGATGGAGTCTTTCAGGCCGACTATGACGTGGTGAAGGGCGGCCAATATGTCCAACGAACTTGGCACCAATTCATTAAAGAGCGACTTGAAGCAGCTTTTGACAATCTCAGATACAAAATCAAAAATCGCACTGGTCAACTTCTCGTTTGTGCGAAGTTTTACCTGGGAGTTGGAGTTTAAGAGAACTCCCTTCATTATGACGAGAATGGTGAGTTTCAACTGTTTGGCTGTAGCGGTCAACCAAGCAGTTGTTCTGTGGTGACTGCCTCCACTTGGTATGTTGATGCTGACAGAGGCAAATTCTGAACTTGGCTCCTTGGATTCCAGATTCAAGAGATCCTCAAAATTCTGTGGCACAGAGTCCATTGTGAGCGAGATGTCAAGACTGTCATCTCCGAAAACTTTGATTATCAACGATTTGAGGAAGCTCAACATTTCCATCACCACAGCAGAGGGAAGGTTTCTGGACTTTGAGTAGAAATTGGCCGTTTTCGAGATCATTCCAGGAAGAACATAGGACGCCTGTTCGGCCGTGACTCTAGTTCCATAAAGCCGAGTCAAAGTGGAAAAGATAGCCTTCACGTCGTCGTCATATTGCGAATTGAACATCTCGAGCATTGAAAGCAAGTCTGTTGTGGCATCGACGAGTACAGAGAGTCTCTTTGTCTTGATGGCGTTTTCCTGGGAATCCGAATAGTAATTGCGGGGCACACACCTGAGGAGGGCCACGTAGGAGGCTGTGGATGCAGAGTTGAATGGCAAAAGATCGTCCTGAGAGCCAGATGCCTTTTGGGTTGACGTGAGGAAAACAACCAAGGGGAACAACTGGTCCAAGAACGGTTCTTGGATGTCGTAGCTCCACGAGTGGTCAATAAGGAAGGCTAGGATCTGCAAAATGTATTTTGTGGCATCAGGGGGCAACAGCGGCCATTTGAGAAGATTGGAAAGCGGGAAGAAGACGTAGTCTGCAAGCTTGGTGGAGAGAATGTACCCGTCGCCGCCATTCTGGTGGTGGTGATCCAGTAGTTGGATGGAAATCTGCCGTAGACAGTGGACCACCAGGGCCTCATCGGATGAGGAAGCTAGTAGTGAAAGTTCCGAACAAAACGGCTTCACTTGCTGGAATAGGGACAGCGAGAGCTGTTTCACTGCCTCGGAGTCCATACCATAAGCTCTAGTTCTGATGCGTTCTGATGCGCGGCCACAGATCATGGCCCCAAAAAGAGAAGGGAAGAATTTACGAAAGGCGAAAACAAAGGCCAATACCAAAAGTGGAAATTATCTATTTACAATTTGTATACGTTGGTGCTGCTCCACTTTTTCTGCGCCAAAAGGCCTCCCACAGGTCCCTGCTCGTCGGTGTTCAAGATCTTGCCTCCAGCCACATAATCAACGTAGCCGTTGGGCCCACAGACCACCGCCAACGCCGCCTTTTCCTTCTTTTCCAAACTCGTGACTTGGGCTTGCTCTAAAGCGTTTTCGAACCATTCCACGTGGTTCTCTCTCCGGAACTTGGCGTCGTCAGTGCCATCCATAATGGCCATCCGCAATTCGAGGTCCAGCTTCTTGGTAGGGCCTGCTTCCAACTCTTGCCGCATTGGACTAATGTAGTGACGTTCTGCTGGCGGTTGAATGTCTTTGGGCGACAATGGACTTTTGGAGTCGTAGTGCTCGATGAATTTCACCCGGTCCAATTTCTCCAAGAAGAAGATAAACCTTCTCAATGGGCCAAGCTCAGAGTCTGACTTGGCTGAATAATGCACGTTGACGAAGCCCCGGTACGGGTTTCTCGAGAAGAGAACTTGCAAAATGGGTGCAATTCCGGTGCCAGCAGCAAAGAAATCCACATTGTCGTAGTCGGGGAGCCCATGCTCCTTTTTGATTCCCTTCACCAAAGTCTCTGCTTCCACTTTTGAAGGCAAATCTCTGAAAGTGGGCCGTTGGTGGTAAGTATTGAGAGGATGGTGGGGAAATTTGTACTCGATGTGGGGGCCTCTGATTTCGAGCTCGTCGCCGACTTTTTTGTCCGTGATGAATCTTGACACCTCGCCATCTCCGTACCGTTTGATGTAAAACGTCATAACCCCACCCATGTCGTATTCCTCATTACTATCTTGAACAACACGCAACAAGGGCTCTTTTTCCCCGGACCGTGTCCGCTCAGATTTCATGAAGTACAAAGGCAACGGCGTGTAGGACCGAGTCACCATGATCTGCGGCTGTTTGATTTCCACAGACCACATTTTGTTGCCGTTCCAGATGGACTTGTTCTCGTAGTGCGTGTAGTAGCTGTACTGCCAGTTGTTGTACTTTGGCCTGACTTCTATGAGGTAGTGGTCGTCGTCGATCTGCTTCTTATGAGTGACCACAAAACGGTGAAATTGGTCTGGGTTCAAGAGATCTTTGCTGTCGGAAGATTCCTCCGGGGCAAAGTACCACACCTTGATCACGTAGGCACCCCACAAAACCACCACTGCAGTCAAAATCTTTGGAACGTGGCGTGTCCAGCGGGAAATGGTCTTGAGTTTTTTGACCTTGTTGGAGTGCCGGGTGAAATCGTCCTCGTTGGGCAACCCGGGATACTCAAAAGACACTCTCTCGTGCTTGAGTTTCGGGATGTACGGCTTCACATCCTTCTTCATCATGTTGGCAATACCCAGACTGTTGTTCAATGGTGCTGGAGCAGATTTGGAGGCGGAAGACTTGATGTTGGAGACAGAGCCTGGCTCATTGACCGGGCCCACGTCCTTCTGAGTATGGTCTTCATCTTGCTTGTGCAGTTTGTGATCGTTTTGAGATCCGGAACCACCGTTTTTTCCGCTGGAATACAAGCGACCGGGAAGATACGATATCGTTGTTCTCGGAAGCGGCGAACTTTTGCCAAGAGCCCGTGAAAGGTGCCCTAGTCTTATCATGGTGTATGTGCGAGATGTTGATGGTGCGATTCTACTACAAGTGATGTTGCACCATCTGACAAAGGACAAAAGACTGCAAAAACCAAAGCTAACTCGAAGATAAAAAGGATAATTGACTTAGTAGAATTACTTTTCCTTGATGTCAAGGTAGTAGTAGTGTATCACGTGACCACATCCTGCACATTCTCAGAAGAGAAAATATGCGAAAAATTTTCAGCTGTTTTTCATCCACAACTACTCCAAGTATGTACCCACCAACGCCGTGAAGTGGTCATACAATCGCAAAACAGTGGTGGAAGAATCTCGGAATCGCGATGGTCGTCACAGTGTAAGCAAGTGTTGCTCACATTCTGAAGCTCCATTCTGATAACCAAGACACCTCCCACCATTCACCTTTTGCACCATGAATCCTCAAAAGGGACACTCATGCGGCTTTTGTTTTGTGGTTGTGATATACTAACCGCCAGAAATGACTAGAACCTCCGTTTTGGCCGACGCCTTGAACTCCATCAACAACGCCGAGAAGACCGGTAAGAGACAAGTCTTGATCAGACCTTCTTCCAAGGTGATCATCAAGTTCTTGCAAGTTATGCAAAAGCACGGTATGTTTTCTTTTTCATTTTTTTTTTGCCCCGAATTGATAACTGGATGGATTGATCGGTGTTCAGTCCCTTTCTGTCTTTTAAGTATTCGGAAGATCGAAGAGGGAATGCTTCTTACACGGTGCTGGATAGTTCCTTTATCGTTTACTTTCCCTCGACACTTTCTCTGTTTTCTTTCAGAATACTAACATCAGGTTACATTGGTGAGTTCGAGTACATCGACGACCACAGATCCGGCAAGATTGTTGTTCAGTTGACCGGTAGATTGAACAAGTGTGGTGTCATCTCCCCAAGATTCAACGTCAAGATTGGTGACATCGAGAGATGGACCGACAACTTGTTGCCTGCCAGACAATTCGGTTTCGTCATCTTGACCACCTCTGCTGGTATCATGGACCACGAGGAGGCCAGAAGAAAGCACGTTTCTGGTAAGATCTTGGGTTTCGTCTACTAATGGGAATAAATAATGTTCAGTGAAAGTTAAAAATGTTTATAAGCACTTCTGGTAGTCATCTCTTGTTAATTTGAGTAGCTTGATAAATATTTCGTGAATTTCGAGTCTTGGTATTTGGTGACATTCGAGTATTGGTATTTGGTGAGCATTAGACTACTGCGAACGCGGATAGATACACCTTCACCATGAAAGACGCCGTCAGGTTTCTCGGGAGCATCCTCTCGTGGACCGTGCGTGCAGGATGCATCACCCACTTTGTCAATGAGTACATCTACGAATTCACAGAGACCAAGGGCGAGTCGATGTTGACCACACTACAGGCAAATCACGATTTTGTCCATGCCATCAAAACCCACCGATTGGGCCGCAACCTCGACATAGGCGATCTCGTCGTGGCCACCAAACCGTCAGACCCGGACCACAGAATCTGCAAGCGAATAACAGGCATGCCGGGAGACGTCATCTTGGTGGATCCGTCCAGCTCGTCTTCAGTGACAAATTCTCCCAACGTATGCATTCAAAACGACGGCTTCAACAAATTTGTGCAAGTGCCCGAGGGCCATGTGTGGGTCACCGGTGATAATTTGAGCCATTCTTTGGACTCACGGTCTTATTCGTGGCTACCCATGGGGCTCATCAAGGGCAAAGTGGTTGCTGCCAACTCCATGGACAAAGGGTTATGGGACGAGCACGGGAAGCTCTGGTTTTACAATTTCAGGTGGATCACAAACACGTTTGTCGACGAGGCTACATAGACAATTTGCATATTTTCACTTTACCCAGCTTCTTCTATCTAAGCTCTACTCTTCAAGCCTTACCGGAGGCACGCTGTCTGGCCAACGTCGTCAAGGCTCTGGAGGAGAAGAACAAGAGTGGGCCCACAACAACAAACACGTGGAAAATGGTGGTAAAGATGGACGAGCCCAAGTAGTACTTGACGAACGTGTACTCAAAGTACCCGAGCACGGTGACAAGTCCAGTCTTCCATTGGGCACCTTCTCTGGCAGCGAAAAGCTCCTGCAAGTTCCAGGCCCAAGCACCGATCAATGCCACCAACAAGGCAACGGCAACGGCGCTGAAGGCCACGGGGATGACTGCGTTCACGGTAGGGGTGTCCTCTCTGAAAATGTGGTGGATCTCTGGCAATGCACCCAATCTTTGGGGGGCCTCGTAGGTCACCTGCTCCTTGAGTTCTGCGGAGGGCACCACCTCGAAGAGGGTCTTGACCAAGTTGTCCTCCTCGGCCGAAGCAGCAACAAGAGTGACCGACAACTTGTCCTGTGCCAACAACACCTCTGGAAGCTTGTGCACGTAGATGTCCGAGGTGACCTTGCCGTTACGGTAGACGGGGAAAAGCGCCTGCTCCAAACCGGCGCCGTTGGAAACAATCAACATCAATTGGTGGGGCTGGGCGGCGGCTTCGAGCTCGAGCTTGACGCTAAGCACATCTTTAACCGTGCCCACTGAAATATGCTGCACTGGGGCTTCGGTGGCAGAGATGTCAAGCACCTTCTGTTTGTTCAACGAAACAGAGCCTCCGGTGAGGGTGTATGCGGATGCAGCGAAAGCCAACAAAAGCCACAGAAGGGCAAACGAAAGAAAGCTTTTCATGGTAATGTTCTTGGTAGTGCTCGACACTCAGATAGTTGACGTGGCTCGCTTTTCGCCTGCACATACCGGGGTGCGAGCGGACTAACCACGAGGTACGTTTTCGAGAGACTCAAGAATGATGGCACCCATTCCACCGAGAAGATGGCCGATGTTGTGGCAGTGGAGAAGCCAAATTCCAGGATTGTCTGCTTTGAAGCGCAAAACGGCATGTCCGCCAACGGGCACGAGAATGACGTCCACGTGCGAAGGTCTCTTTAGTACACTCTCATAGTTGGCTTCGATCGCTTCTTGCACTGTGACAAATGGGAAGTTTTCGTGGGAGCTGTAGCTGATCACATGGACATAGTGGCCATGTAGGTGGATTGGATGGTTGATGTGCTTGTAATTGTTGACGATGAGGTCAACTGTCTGCCCGAGTTGAAGTGGTGGCTGCAAAATTGCCTTGGACGAGTTCATGGTTGTTGCAAGCTCTTCGCTGCTCTGGAGCAAAAGTGGAGTGGAAACTTCCATAGACATGGGCAAGGTGGTTCTGTCCTCAAACATAGTGAATTGCGTCCAGTCAAATCTGTTCAAATAGAATCTGTATGTGATGTCAGCCTGCTCACTGGGATCTAGCTTGTACTGAGATTCCCACGGCGACGAGTTTTGCGACCAGAACAGAACATGCAGTGGGTCAACGAGTTTTCCATCGAGATCTTGGAACTTTTCTCCGTTGTAATCATTTGTGTCGAAGTTGGGCACCTCGGTGTCGCTATTTCCGTACACCAAAAGTGCATTACCCTCAATAAACTGTGGAGTGTTGATTGCCCCGAAACGAATCAAAAATGGCATTTCAATATTTTTATGTTCATCAGCCACAGTTTCAAAGCAAATAGTAAAGCGGGACCCGACCGGTAACACAGCGCTGTGTGTAAGCACAGGCTCCACAAACACACCGTCCACGGCAACAACATAAAATGGGTGATCGTCGATGGAAAACGCCTTGGTATACTGTCCTCCTGCGTTAAGGACATTAATATATTGCCATTTGCGGTTTTCAGTGTAATGAACGTGAAGATCCGCTGTGGTAGCTCTGCATTGTGGACAATGTCCTGGTGGTTCCAAACCTCCGTGATCAATTGGTTTTCCGTGGTAGCTGATCAAAGTCAGGTCTTTGATACAGCCCATAGAGTCAAAAACGGGGATGGATGTGAGAAATGGAAGTTTCAACGCTAGCCGGATGAAGGTGTCCTGGCTGTGGCAGACGACTCTACCCATCCCGTTGACCAAGATACTTTGGATACAAAGCGGGTCGATTCCATGGTGGAACATGCGGAGAATTACTTCGTCCATAGAATGAAAAAAGACATCGTTTGAGGTCAAGTAGCTAGGCTTTTTTTCGAGCTCATACAAAAGCTCTTTATCCCCCGGGTTAGTTGTTATTGCATCGTATGGTCTTGAACGATGAGCTGCTGGTCTCACATAGATCAATCCGTAGATCCCATCCGACGAGTATCCTCGGAAATGAGAGTGGTACCACATAGCTCCACTTTGGTTCAAAAATTGGAACTCGTAGACGTATGTGCCTTGGCTTGGAATGGGGTACTGTGAAATTCCAGGAGCACCATCGGACCACGGCGTTCCACGCTGGAGAACACCATGAAAGTGGATAGCTGCAGATACCTGCAATTTGTTGTGGACTGTCACTCTGACCCAGTCGTTTTCGTCTGCCTCTATCATTGGTCCTGGCGAAAGTCCATTGATGACCTTAAGGCTTCTGTAGACGCCGTTCTGGGCCGTATAAATTTCTGTCAAGTTAAATTCAAAAGTACGGAGAGCACTCACAATTGAAACCAAAAATACGAAATGAAAATTCCTCATCATCACAGCTGATTTTTATCTGTAGCTAGGGTGCAAATTAACGATTGCAAATTAGACGCGCCATCCTAGCGCGGCAAATCTCCTCCACCACACCATGCAATTTCTTTCCGCCAAATCCGTGCTCTACATCCGTATCGTGGGTCTTTTGTACATTGTGTTCCTTCTACTCAAGAGCCCAACGTCCATCACAAATGCAAATTTCGCCGTTCTTTTGGGCCAGGCCATGAACTTGCCCATTGTTCAGGTCACCAGCACAAACCCTCTCTTTGGCATCTTGGCTCTTTTCATCGGCATGCTGGCTTTGGCTGATTTGATCCCGGTGCTTGCCGAAAACGTCATCTTCTTTGAGACGTTGATCCCCACCCGTTTGGTTCTCTTCTTCGTTTTGGGCTCTTACTGCTTGATGAGTGACTACGGCTTGGTGGCCAACAACTTGGTGTTCACATACTCGTTCTTGGAGATTTGGTTGAACTTCTTGATCTACAACAACTTGAGAGACGAGAAGTACTACCGGGCCAAGGAATATTTGGAGAAGCACGGCGAGGAGTTGAGAGAGCAGGATAACTCCACAGTGGTCCCTATTGCCGAGGTTACAGACTAAGTGAGACTAAGACCAGATGTTTATTTCTCGTTGTTAAAGTTTTGAATGGTCCAGCTCAAGGATTCCTCCACCTCCATCAAATCGTTAAACGTGAGCTGGAGCACGTTGGTGCCGTTCTGGTTCTGCTCGAAGTCCGCCTCATTCTTGTACTTAGACACAGTTAGGTTAATGATCAAATCAACGAATATTTCTGACGACGTGACTTCCACTTCGATGCACATGTGCTCGGACGAGGGCTTTTTGAGCACTAGCGAAAAGCCAGACACCGGTTTTTGAACAGCTTTTTGGAACGGGTTGTTCACCTCGCTCACTTCCAAGTTTTTGTACTTGGTCTCGGTGACCGCACTGGTCAAATGGGAGCCGAGCGAGCTGCGTAATGTAGCGATGATGTTGGCTATGCTTCTGCAGTTCATCTGGTGGCGGATGTGGCCAATCAATGGCCGGAGAATGAGTGGATGCGAGTTGTGTTGCTTCCACTTCGTGAACGACGTGGGGATTTTCTGCTTCAACTCGAGGTTGTAGTTGTAGAAACAGCACATCATAAGCTTGAGGAAAATGAGGATATTTTGTGCCCTGTTGTTGTTTTTGGACGACTCCTCGTTGATGTTTTGGTACAAGTTGTCGTCATCGTTGAGCTCGTCATAGACAACAGCCTCCACCTCGATGATTTGGTCAAAAACATCGACGATGATCTTATCTGCAATGATGGTAACGTTGTAGTTGATCAAGTTTTTCGCCTCCCGGGTCAAGTGGTAAAAGAGATCCTCTTCAAAGAGGAAGTACCGGGCCCTAGTGATATCTCTCATCACCACATCAGCCTGGCTGGCTGTTTCCTGCAAAAACTCCTTGGGGTCGAATGTGGACTGCCCGGTGAGCATGTAATCATCGTCAATCTTGCTCAAGATCCGCACACGGGTGTACTTGTTGGGCGTCTTGGTGAGTTTGTGGCTGCCCGACAGGATTGGGCTGAACATGACATCGCCAGAGGCTTCGTTTTTCCGGAGCACGGCCAATCCTTTGTCGTAGTAGCTCGATCCGGAATCTCCGTAGCCGTACAGAACGCCAATGGCACGGGTATTGGTCACTGGGTCCCGGACCTTGAAAAGAACTTCATCGTGACTGAGAACCTGGTTGATGGTGTTCCAGTAGTTTCGTTCAATGTTGACCTGGGCTCGTAGCTGTTTGCTGCTTTCCTCGAAAAGCGACGTGATATTCTTCAACGATTGGTATTTCCAGCCCAAGCCGATGCTCTCCGTCTTGGCCTTGTTTTCGTCTGCCTCGCTGGTACTTTGCGCCTTTTCCTCGGCTGTCATGGCAAGTCGGTCGGCACTCAACGAGCCCAATGGCACGGTTTTCGTTAAATGTGGGGAAATCGTGGCCCTGACCACGTTGGGCTTTTCCGCCGACATCAAAAGAGAGACAAAGTCCAACGACAACGACGTTTCGTTCAAGGCCGAGTTGAGATGGGTCAATAGCTCCATCTTCTGCTTTTGGAGAAGCTGAGACGCAGTCTCCGTGTCTTCATTGATCTGATCGCCTTCAGGCAGGCCGGTGGTCTCTTTCTCGTCCTCGTCGACTTCCATGTTGCTGTGCTTCTTTTGGATCTCCTCTTCTATCAGTTCTTCAGTGATGTTCAAGAACGACTTTCTCTCCGCAAGAATCTGCGGGATCAATTCCGCTATTGTCATTTGCTCCTCATTTTGTAGGAATTGGTCCTGTGAGCTGCCGAAGAGATCTTGCTCCACATGTATGGCTATGTTGTCTGCTCTGCTATCTGGACTCGGCATTGTGGTGATACTACTTCGCAGTCGCACTCTCATGTCCGCGCTACGAATTCACCGTGGCAGTGACGCTCGGTCAAAACTACTCATTTAAATACATTTCGTCTAGATTCAATCCATGAAGTCGTCCAAGTCGCCGTTCTCAAGCGCCTGTAACAATCCCATCTCGTCGTCCAAGCCCTCCAACGTATTTCTGCTGGGCTCGTTCTTGTTATCGTCCGAAGGATACCTCATGGCCTTCACCGAGTCATTATGCAAGGACAAACAGAAACGGATTCTTTGGTCGAAGTCGTCTTGAGGCAGCCTCGTCGAGTACACGTCCAAGAGTTCCTTGGATTGCATGAAGCCCTGTTCGTGGTCGACCGTGGCCAGAATGACACCGTCTCTGATAGCCTTGGACACAATGTACTCCGTGGCCTCCTCCGAGTCGAGGTGCAACTTGATGCAGATGTCTTTCAAAGAGATCTTAGAGTAGGACAAGGAGATCATCCGGATACCGGTCTTGATGACATTCTGGTGCAAGCGAGACACCAAGGTGAAGTTATTATCCTTGACGAAAGTGCTCTCGTGCTCCTTCAACACTTCGGTGAATGCCTTAACATCACCCAAGCGCACGGCCTTGGTGACGAGGAAGTATGGCTGGAGAGAGCCGCCGGCACTCTTGAAGACCTTGAGCTCAGGAATGTCACCCATCAACAATTCAATGACGATGTTCAACTTAGTGGCCTCCTGGACAAAGCCTTTGGCCAAGTCCGTTTGTGGAGCCTTTCTCAAAGCTGCAGTGACACACTCGTGTGCGGTTGTGTAGTCCAATTGGATGGCATTGATTCTGGACAAGTAGTAGAAGTATCTGGCAGTCAAAGCACTACCGGCGTTGGCTGGGAAAGTGATCTTTTCGCACAAGTTGGATGCTTGGCTGATGTCGTGGGTGAGGAGGTAGTTTCTCAACAACAAGGTGATTATGGATGCCGAGGTCTCCTCGTCGTGCTTCAACGTGGCACTCCGCAAAGCGTTCTGGAGAAGTGGGCGCACAGACAAGAAGTCGCCACGCAACTCGTATGTTCTGGCGATGTAGAACCAGATCTTTGCGCGGATGAAGTCAAGAGTGCGCTTGTTGAACGTGTTGATCACGCTGATGACGTTTCTGTTGAACGCATCCAACTTGTCCAATTCCTGCTTGTCCAACAAGTAGATCTGCACGAGCAAGTGCACGTAGGCATTGATTTCGGGCAACGAGCCGTCAAAGCTCTCGCTAGTAGAGGATTCCGTGGAAGATTCAGCGGCTGGGGCGTCGGATTGGGGAAGTTGGCTCAACAAAATCTCTCTGGAGCTGTGGTCGGCCGGGAAATGCTTGCTGATGACAGCTGACAATGCGCTTGGGTCGGCGGCGATCTTGCGTCTCAATGGGCCCAAGTCACGGAAAACTTTGGACACGAATCTGTTATCGAAGCTCGTGGCGGCTTTCTGCAACGAGGCAAAACCGAGCTCGATCTCCTCGGCTAGCGTGAGGTCTTTTTGCGGCGTTTCTTGTTTTTCAAGCTTCACCTCCTGGGAAGCGTCTTGCATCTCTATGTCGGCCGAAGGCATTTTGGGTGTGTTGAGCGATTGAGGGGCAAAGCGTTGGCTCAAGCGTTGACGTTGCGAGTGGTTGGTGTGAGATGTCTGGATGTTGCCACTGGCCGAGGCCATATACAGTGGACTGACAAATCATGGGGAAATAAAAAAGAGAAATGTATTGGATAGTTGATGATTCAAAACTTATTCTCAATACCAATTGAAGGCTTGGTAACGTACCAGGAATCAAATTCAGGGCCACTTTGATTTTACGGCTACTATTGATTTGTATGGCAAATCTCGATATGTAGACCGATCTTGACAAATTCACAGACTGATCTGGCCTTGAAACTCAAAAGTCATTCTCTTCAATAAAAAAGATCTTATCTTCAGCCAAATTATATTGGTCAATTGCACTTCCCAAAGTCTAGCCACATGCGAGTCAGCTCCTCACCCGATTATGCACTGGGGTCGGGTGCTTAATTCCGACTGCGCATATATAAGGCTAATATCCGACCACTCCACTATTCTCTTTTGCCCCACCGCTTCTTCACAACATCAATTTCACAATGGACCCATCAATTGCCCCCACTGGCCCACCATCGTTCAAGTTGGTCCCCGTTTTCTTGATCAACCTCAAGCTTGAAGGTGCTCCAGCCCCAGTCTTCACTGATAAGGCCGGCAGCAAGACGTTGAACTTGGCCCGTGTCCTCGAGGGAGAAATCACCACCGTCAAAAACGATTTGGGTCTCGAGCTCCAAGTTTCCGGAATCACCGGTTTCGACGACATCACCAACCACTTGGAAGATGACTTCACCACCTTGGACTGCAAGCTCTATGGAAAGACCCCTGAAGGCGCTGGCGTCTACATCACCTACGATGCCGTTGTGACGCTCGGCGAGCCGATGGTCAAGGTTGTTACCGGAGAACCCGGTACTCCAGCTTTTGAGGACGGCTACATCACAAACTCGCCTAGAATCCAGTTCGACAAGAGTGTTTCCGATAAGTACACCTGGGTCACCAAGGAGAACTTAATCGGAAGAGGCCGTTTTGCCCGTAACGAAAAGAAGGAGTTGCACGTGCAATACTACGTGTACGTGATGCGCTAAGCCCCCATATAACCTACAACGACTGACTGTATGAATTTATCAATGTAAAGTATACTCGAAGTGGAGCACATTAATCAACTGAGGTAAGACCAAGCGGCCAACAGAGCATATTTAGAACCTACCCCACAACATCGGGGCATGCGGCGCATGCCAGCTTAGCAGCACGAGCTGTTCTGGTTGTTGGTCAACGACTGGCCCTTCAAGTTGATGTTGGACTTGGCGTTGCCGGCAGAGGCGGCAGCACCGTTGTTGTTGGTCATTTGTGCCTTGATTTGTCTAGCCATAGTGTAGAATGCTTGCTCGACGTTGGAAGAGGACAAGGCCGAGGTCTCCAAGAAAGGAATGTCCAAAGCCTCGGCAAACTCCTTGGCGGCGGTGTACTCGACAACCTTTTTGTCGGACAAGTCGGCCTTGTTTCCGACCAACAACTTCATGACGCCGCCGGTGGCGTAACGGTCAATCTCTTGCAACCACTGCTTGACATTGTTGAAGGACTCTTGGTCTGTGACGTCGTAAACAATGATGATGCCGTGGGCGCCACGGTAGTAGGAAGAGGTGATGGTTCTGAAACGCTCCTGGCCGGCGGTATCCCATATCTGCAACTTGATGGTCTTGCCATCGAGCTCGATGGTTCTAATCTTGAAGTCAACACCGATGGTGGAGATGTAATCCTGAGTGTAGGTGTTGTCGGCGAAACGCAACAACAAACAGGACTTGCCGACACCGGAGTCTCCGATCAACAACAATTTAAACAAGTAATCGTATTCGTTATTCATATTTGTAACGTGTAGCAAGTTGGCTGGGGCGTGCAAGGAAGGTATTAGGGGCGATAGATATGTGGGAGATTCCGAGAAAGCGGGTGTTTACTGGAATCGAATCTATTCACTGATTGGATGTATCGCGATTTGCGGGAAGTTTGTCAGTGAGCCGGAAAAAACAGGAGTATGTAGCGGTTCAAGCTGATGGAGGCGTCGTGGTGTTTAAGTGATCATAAGACGAGGATCAGACGGGGGAATGGTACGCGCACGACCGACCATGGCAAAGGTCCACTACCATTCACAAAAAAACGTGAAAAATGACAAGTAGAATGTTTATTGAATGTTCTCGGAATTGTCTACTCCACCTCCAATTTGGCAGCCTCGTGGGCGACCTGGCGGGTCTTGGCTCCGCTTATCTTCTTTTTCGCAATTGCTAGCATCTTGGTGAACCAGAACACGTTCAACACGTCGAGCGAGACGTTCAACAGCAATATCGTGATGGGGAAGAAAATGTTCTCTTGGGCTCTCATCCGGTACATGTCGTAAGCCACCAAGCCCACCGCGTAGAAGCCCCACACGATACGCACGCAGAAGAACACCACAATGAGCACTATGCCGTTGATTGCAACCAAGGTGTCGCTGAACGTTCCAGCCGGCAAGCGGGAGGCAAACCAATTGATGTTGACGAACGGCGTGCTCAACTCGAAAAGCAAAAATGCTGGCACCCAGGGCAAGCAGTAAGGTTTGAGAGAGCAGCAGAAGACGTACAACGCAGCGAAGGCGTGGACCAAGAACCCAAGCCCGAAAAGCTTCTGGTACTTGATGCACACCCACATGTCCCACACAAAGTAGCCGATGGTGATGGCACTGACGAAGCCAGTGTATGGGTTGTAGCCAAAGATAGAGTTGTATGGGTCAACCGCCCTGTTCTTGAAGTGGGGGTGGTTCCACGTTGGGAGGAGCAATGCCACGGAGATGATGCATTGGTACATGGACACCACATGGATGTCGAAGTTGAGCTTTGTTTTCACGTCCAAGTCGGTGTACGTTCTGCCCAATAGTCTTTTGGAGAAGATTGGGGACAACGCCTGGAGCACGAAGTAGAAAGTAGCCGAAATCACGATCTCGTGCCAATGGGCGGCGAAGTGGGACAGTGGAGCGGCGGGGAACGGTCTTAGACCGGCTAAGGGGTCCTCAATGAACGTGGGGAGCATGATTTTCGAATGTGTGTTTGGTGATTTTTTGGAAATTTATTGTTTTTGCTTTTCCGGAATCGCTGGCAAAGTCGGCTTCGTTATGAAAGTCTTGAATAGAGCAATTGGCCGGTTGATGTAGGTAGAAAGACGAGTGAGATGTTGGGGCCGAGTAATCGCACCGATTGGGGCCGTTAAGTGAGCATAACCCGAAAGAGCAATATGCCCAAAATGTTGATCTTGTGATTTTTATGAATTTTTAGGAGCTTTACGTCGTCTACTCAAAAATGTCTAAATAAGTGTAATTGACTCGGCCCTTGGTGGCCGTGTTCCAAAACCGCTCAGGTGGCCCAAATCATATGGGTTTTTTTGGGCCGCGTCGTGGCCATCATAGAATTTTCGCATCGATTAACGATTAACCATCACCCACACCATGTCTTACCCTTTGGTCTGTTTAGGAAACCCATTGCTCGACTTGCAAGTCGATGTTGACGCCGCCTACTTGGAGAAGTACTCCTTGAAGGCCGACGACGCCATCTTGGTCGAGGAAAAGCACATGCCCATCTACGAGGAAGTGCTCAAAATGCCCGGCTTGAAGGAGGTCGCCGGTGGTGCCGCCCAGAACACCGCCAGAGGTGCCCAGTACATCTTGCCCGCCGACAGCGTGGTGTACTTTGGTTCCGTTGGTAAGGACGTCTATGCCGACAAGTTGATTGCCGCCAACGCCCAATACGGCTTGAAGACCTTGTACCAGGTGCAAGAGAAGACCGCCACCGGTAAGTGTGCCGCCTTGATCACGGGCAAGCACAGATCCTTGGCCACGGACTTGGCTGCCGCCAACGAGTTCACGCCTTCCCACTTGGAGAAGCCAGAGAACTGGGAGTACGTCAAGAACGGTAAGTTCTACTACATCGGAGGCTTCCACTTGACCGTGTCCCCCGAGGCCATCCAGTTGTTGGGCAAGCACGCTGCCGAGAACAACAAGACCTTTGTCTTGAACTTCTCCGCTCCTTTCATCCCCCAGTTCTTCAAGGATGCCTTGGACTCGTCCGTCCCATACTGTGACTTCATCATTGCCAACGAGTCCGAGGCCGCTGCCTACGCCGAGTCCCACAACTTGGGCACCACCGACGTGGTCGAGATCGCCAAGGCTGTCGCCAAGTTGCCAAAGGTCAACACCCAGAAGCCAAGAACCGTGGTCTTCACCCAGGGCACCGAGCCCACTGTCACCGTGACCTACCACGCCGACAAGGACACCTACGAGGTCAACGAGTACAAGGTCAAGGAGTTGGCCCAGGAGAAGGTTGTCGACACCAACGGTGCCGGTGACGCCTTCGCCGCTGGTTTCGTGGCCGCTTTGGTGCAAGGTAAGACCATCCCCGAGGCTGTGAGCATGGGCCAATGGGCTGCCTCGATCTCCATCCAGGAGGTCGGCCCCACCTTCCCATTCCCAAAGCAGACCTACTCCGCTTAAGCGCCGCTTGAGTCGACCTCCGGGTCAAACGATAGATTCATTTCAACATACGAGTCTGGGCCAGTCGAGAGTGCAAGGAGAGAGAGAGAAAAAGAGAAGGATGAAAACTTTTAGCTTCACGGCCGCCCGCTTTTTGGGATTACTTGATCATCAACGTGTATACACGCATTAATTCAACATTTTGCCAGGACCATCGCGACTGAAAATTTGTATGTAGTAGCCATCTCACAGCACTTAGCACCGCAGTTTGCACCTACCCATCTCGAGCCACGAGCAAAAAATCGAAACCAAATTTCGACATTTCAAAGCCCAAAATTGCCATAGCAATATGCCGGTCCTGAAAGACTACTACTACAAGCTCGGGTCCGAAATCCAGGAGGAGCGTATCGAGGCGGCCACGACGTTGTTGTCTGCTTTGGTCAAAGAGAACAAGAAAGAAGACTGGGACTATGCCTTGAACCGTCTCATCAAGGGTATCACCACGTCGCGTCAATCCGCCCGCTTTGGGTTTTCCATGGCCTTGACCGAGCTCGTCAGGGAGCTCATCTCCAGAGAAGACTACGACTTGTCCATCTCGACTTACTTGGAGAAACTCTTGGACGCGACGAAAGCTGCCTCGTCCATGAAGGGCAAGGAGCTCCGCTCGACGTTGTTCGGACGTCTTTTCGGCTTGCAGGCTTTGGTCAACTGTCTGATGTTGCTCGACCCCAAATACTCGTCCAAAGACACGTTACTCCACTTTGTGCGGTTGATTGTCGAGCTTTCCTCGGCCAAATCCTGGTTGCGGGAGACCGCCATGTTCACCTTGTGCCAGTTTTTCGAGTCTTACTTGCAATCCGAGTTTTCTGACGATTCCACCACCGTCGCTTTCTTGCAGTTCATCAGCGACGAGGGCTTGGTCTTCACCACCGAGGGTTTGGCGTTTTTCTTGACCGTGCCCCAGTCTTCCCGTTCTTATCTCTGCTCCCAAATCACAGCCAACAGCAACTGGAAGCACGGAGACCCCATGAGCAAGGGCAACTTGCCCACATTGGCCAAAGTGTTGAAAGATGTGGATGTGGTCGATGCAGCTGACGGAGACGAAAAGCCCGAGGCACAAAAGGGCAAGCTGTCCAAGCAGAAAGGCTCGTGGTCGCCGCGGATTCCTTTTGTTTGGGACCTTTTGCTCAAGCACTTCGTGGGCGACCTGGAAGTTGCTGACGATGCCGAAGAATCCACAGACGGTAAGAAGAGAAAGAAGTCTTCGAGTCAGTCTTCAAAAAAGAAGATGAAGCTCGAGTCTGCCGTCGAGCCTATCCATTTGAAAGAGTTCTGGAGAGTGGTGATCGACGACACTTTGTTCGCAGACACCAGTTCTCCGGAACGGAAGTTCTGGGGATTCGAGATCTTCATGAAGTTTTTCCAGCCCTTGCCCAGCAACAAGGTGGAGTTTCTCTTCACGCCCAACATGATCCGGTGCCTCATCAACCAGTCGGCAAAATCCGACAGACTCTTGAACAAGCTCTCAACAAAGGCACTCAATACCATCATCGAAACCTGCAAGCAAGACTTGTCCAAGGTTATTCCTTCGTTGAACTCTCTCATTGACGAGAACAAGGGTGGCGTGTGGAACTTCGACCATTTGTCCAGATCCAAGACCTCCGACTCCCTCATAGGCATTTTGGGTCAGCTTGACAACCCAGAAGAAGTGCCAGCTTCCACCGTGGAACAGAACGTGTCTCACATCAGCGACTTCTTGATTGCAAAGTTTGATGCCGGCTTGCAAAGCCAGAGAGAGGTGCCTCAGACCATGGATGATGCTCCAGCCAAATACTCCAACGACAACGTTCTTAGGTGGATCTTGGACAAGTTGTTGGTTCTCTTCCGGAGCACGAAAAGATACGACGTCCCATTGACGAAACAGATCGAGGACGTGTTCAAGTTCCTCATTCAGCATGCATACTTCAAGAGCAAGACCGGACCCAATGTCTCCCACACTCTTGTCAAAGTTTCCCAAGAAAGACTCAACTCGCTTCTTTCCGAGTTCATTGGTAAGAGAAGAAAAGAGCATTCGTGGTCACTTTACTGCATCAAGCAAGTGGAGAAAGTGGACGCAAAGGAGGACTACGCCCTCATTCTCGATCTTTCTGACGACTTGAAATCCATCAAGGACGAGGCCATGGAGATCTTGGACCGTATTAAACTGTCGATGAAGAAGAACAAGTCCACTAGAAACCAGCAGTTCTGCTTCGAGCTCTTGTTTTCCATGGTCTTGCTTCAATTGTACGAGGGAGAAACCGAGACTTTTGGTGTTCTCGAGGATTTGAAGGGCACTTACTTGGCTGTCTTTGACAATGCCGACGAGGAGTTGGATGCATCGGTTACACTCACCGAAATCTTGCTCTCTTTTGTCTCAAAGAAGTCTTCGCTCTTGAAGAAGATGGCTGGCATTGTGTGGGAATCCTACATGTGTGTGGAGAACAAGGATGGTAGTTTGAACTTGAACGAACAGTGCTTTGAGCTTTTGTTCAACGTGTTGAAGTCCAGAGAAAACGAAGAGGGACAAAAGTCTCTCTTTGAAGGCGAAGAAGAGTTTGCTGAAGTGGAGGACGAAAGTGACAGTGACGAAAGTGACGAGAGCGACAGCGAGGACGAGAGCCCCAAAACCGACGGCAAGAAAACCACCGACGAGATCGAGGAGGAAACCACCAAGAAACTTGCCAATGCCTTGGGAATTCCAGCAGAGTACGACGGTGAGGTGAAGTTCGAGGATCTCGACTCCGACGGTGACGATGGATACGAGTCCGAGTCCATGGACGACGAGCAGATGATGGCTATCGACGAAGAACTTTCCAAGATCTTCAAGGAGAGAAGAAACGCCCTCACGGCCAACAGCACCAGCAAGAAGAACAACGAAAACGCCATGGCCAAGGAGCAAATGCTCTTGTTCAAGAACAGAGTGTTGGACTTGTTGGACTCGTTTGCCAAGGTCCAGCCCAACTCCGTGCACAACGTGTCGTTCATCAAGCCAATTGTCCACTTGATCAACACCACTTCGGACAAGAACTTGGGTGTCAAGGCCCACAAGATCCTCAAGACCAGAGTCAGCAAGTTGAAGATCACGCCAGCAGACGTCAGCAAAGTGTACACTACTGAGGAAGAAGTCAGTGCGTATGTCGAGTCGCTTTTGGACCTCATACGCTGGTTGCAAGAGCAAGCAGCCCAGTTCTCGTCCAACCAGAGCCACTCTGCTGCCTGTGGTCAAGGATGTATTATTGTGTCCAAGTGCTTGATCACCATCGACAGCGACAACTTGCCAAAGATCATTTCTGTCTACAGCGAGGCTCTCACTAAGTGGGCCTGCGAGCCAAAGAACAGAATTCACGCCAGCATGTTCTTTGACTTCATCAACTGGCTCAATGCCAAAAGATCCGGCTCTCAGTCGCAGTAAATAGAAGTTTGAGACCGTCAATAGAATAGATTAAACCAATTGAATCGACTTAGGCGAATAGAGAAATTCAATTCATATTCTCGAAAAATGATAAAAATAATTACTTCAAGGGACAACTTCGAAGAAATGTTGCAGCTTTCCAGTTTCACATTTACGCGCGCTCTTCTCGTCCGCCGTACATCTGGTCACCAATCGTGTGTCGCGCCCGCACCGAGCCCGACTTTCAAAATTCACCACCTCCATTGAATCCTCACCATTACCATGTCCTACAAGCAAGCCGGTATCTCGTTGAACAAAGCTTTGGCCATCGCTGCCCAAACCGTCAGAAACTCTTTGAAGGCTGAATTCAAGGTCGCCGCCGAGAAGAGAGGTGTCACCGAAGTCAAGGTCGCCAAGTTCGAGAACGGTGTTGCCCAAGAAGCCAAGGCCTTGGGCCAATAAGCTGACGAGCACAGGCATATAAAGAAAAAATACATTTGATATAATCGGAATCAACGAAACATGAATGAATTGTTGTAATCGTTCCTCTGGGCCATAGTGGTCTATACCGGTATCCTTCTATTATCTCTATGTACATGTTACAACTTGGCTGATGGCGACTTGGCCTCAGTGTGACGCTTCTCTCTTTCAAGCTCTCTTGTGAACCTCTCCAAAATCTCTGCTCTGATGTCATTGGGCAACTGCTCCATGATGGACTTGAGTTCATCCAACTTCTGCCCCTCGGCCTGGATTCTCTCGAGCTCCTCGGCTTCGTGGTCAAGTTGTCCTTGCTTCTGGACCTCGCCCTCACTGACTCTGTCAGTTTGCTCCTTGTAGACGTTTTCGTCAAGCAATTTGGAGAGCTCCGAATCAGGGTCGTTGATGAGAGTGATGAACTTGCCCTGCTCAACCACCTTTCCGTTTTTGCCTAGCACAATGACATTCTCCGACTTGGAGATGGTCGAGAGTCTGTGCGCAATGGAAATGATGGTCATCTTACCTTGCAGGGTCAAGTCCTTCAAGGTGTCATTGATGAGCGACTCCAGCTTGGAGTCGAGAGCAGAGGTGGCCTCGTCCAAAATCAAGATCGATGGCTCCTTCACCAACGCTCTGGCAATGGCAATTCTTTGCTTTTGGCCTCCAGACAAGGACGCACCACGGCCACCGATAATGGTGTCGTAGCCCTCAGGGAGGTTTTGAATGAAGTCGTGGCAGTTTGCTTGAATGGCAACTTTCTCAATGTCCTTCATGGTGAGTTTACTCGTTTCCTTGTCCGATAACCCGTAAACAATGTTCTCCAAGATACTGCCGGTGAGGAGAATGGGCTCTTGTTGCACGATACCGATGATCTTCTTTCTGAGCTCACGGACTTGCAAGTCGCTGATGTTCTTGCCGCCAATTTCGATGGATCCACTGTTGAGGTTGTAGGATCTGAGGAGCAACGTGGCCACGGTAGACTTACCGGCACCCGAGGGGGCGACGAAACAAGTGCTCGATCCGGCAGGGATATCGAAAGAGCACCCGTTGAAGATGAGGTCGTTGGGACGCGATGGGTAGCTGAAGACAACATCCTTGAACTTGATGTCGTTGCCCAAGCTGACGGGGGCTTTCTGACCGTGGACTGGAGAAACTTTGTCTTTAAAGTCAATCAATTCGAACAACTTCACACCAGCTCCCGCACCCTTCATCAACTCCATGTAGGTGGTGGTGAGGGTGTAAAGCGCCATGTTGAAGAATTCGGAGTACATCGTGAAAGAGACGACGTCACCCGTACTCATCTGGCCTCTCAAAATGAGAAACACACCAAGGGCCATACACGACAAGTAGCCGGTATGGTAAAGGGAGTAGATCGACACCGAGTAGTTAGACTGGGCGAACGCTTCTTTTTTGGCCACATCGATCACGTTCCGGAGCTGGTTGGAGTACTTTCTTAACTCCTTGTGTTCTCCAGTGAACGCCTGGATCAACTTGACCGAGTTCAAGGTTTCCTCACTGGCCTTCGTGAGCCCTGCAGTGGCATTCTGCAATTTGGTAGATAAGGACCGGATCTTCTCACCGTACCACACGGACCCGAGGGTGATGGGAGGCGAAATGAGCATCATGACACCAAACAAAATCGGGTTGATCAGGTACATCATGTAGGCACTGACAAGACCAAACAAACCGTTTTTGAGACCATCGGGCAAGTTACCGGTGATCGACCGCGACACAACGTAAGCGTCACTGGAAAGTCGGGAAATGAGGTCACCAGCCTTGTGTTTCTCGTTGTCGTAGAACGCAGAATCGTGTCTCACCAAGTTCTTCATCACACGGAGTCTGAGCCGGGCGACCAATCTTTCACCAAGCATCTTCAAAAGCCAGATTCTGGCCCAGAAACACACGGCACTGGCAACCATGAACGGAACCATCACACCAAACACCGTGGAGTATTTGTACCCAAAAATGAGCAACGTACCTTCGGCGTCTTTGAAATCGTTGTTGAAGGCGTCGATGGCAGCACCAATCACCTTGACAGAAGCGGTCGGGTACAACACAGCAAAGAGAATAAACACCAAGGCGTAGAGGAAAAGCTTCAAGTCCGGTCTTCCAAGCTTGAGGATCCGGAAAATTGTCTTGAAGTTCTTGCGGAAATCGACCTTCTGTTTGTCCTCTACCTTGACTTCGTCCTCCTTGATTTCAGAGCTCTTGAGTCGGGCGAGCTCCAAGTGTTTTAGGACCGATTCCGACTCGTTCAAAATCTGCTTAAGATCCGGCTCCGAATCTTTATCGCTGCCTTTTTCCACGGAAGCCTTCAGGGAATTGAATCTGCAAGCCAGGAGTAGAAGCAAGGTGCTGGGTCTGGCGCTGGAGGGCCCGGGATGTAGCATTCCCAAAGATTTGCTATGAAGCTTCGGGCTGTGGACGGAATAAAGCCTTTTACATAGACTTGAGAATTCCAACGTCCCCTTCATTACCGGGCGTCGAGCCGCCTGGCGTATCAACCCGGGGAAGAACATTGGAGAGTGTGTAGTGCTCGGATAGTGAGTTCGTTGAAGAAGGTGTACCTACTGCATAGACCGGGAATGGACTACGTCTAATTCGACTTAACTCTAAATAGCTGCAAGCATTTGATGAATTTAATTTTTTCTTTACGAAGTGTTAAGCATCATCATCTTCTTCTTATTTTCGTCATACTATTTAGCTTAAACCTTTCTGTCGGCGAAACTCCGGATCATGCCAACCTCAGTCTCGTCGTACTCAAGAACAATGAGAGTGCCATCCTCTTGCAAGACAGTGTTCGATTGGATAAGCTGCTTTCTTGGAAGCTTCTTCTTCAACACAATGTCTCTGTACTTGGCGTAGTCCTCAGTGACACCGGTGATCTCGTCGTAGAAAGCGAGACCCTCCTTGACGTTGGCAGTAGTCTTGAAGACGTGCAACTTCAGCAAGAACTCGCTCAAAGCAGCAACGGCGTCCGTGTCGAGCTTGGAGGCGTCCGTGACCAACTCCAAGTCGCTGTAGTCGGCCTCGCTGTGCTTGAACGAGACAACACCGGCACGGTGCAAGCACTTGAAGATACCGAATCTGGCTTGCATGTGTGCCTGGCCCCACTTCTTGGACTTGGGGTCCCAGAACTCGAGACCGATCAAACCGGCTCTGGCCATGAGAACAGTGGCAATCAACTTGACATCCTCCTGGCTCTCGGAATCGCTGATGCCGAAAATTGGAAGAACCTTGGTTGGCTGCGACAAGATGAGGTAAAGGGCCACCAACTCGGCTCTGCACTCCTCGAAAGAGCCAGCAGAAGAGCCGAACAAAGAGCCCCACGTTTGGTCTGGGCCGTAGTACGTGGTGATCTCTGGGTGTGCGTCCTTGTCAAAGTTGAACACGCCCTTGGAAGTCTCTTGCAACAACTTGCCGGTACCGTGGCCCAACAACTCGTGCAAGCCGACCTGGACCTCGAATGCATCGTCTCTCCATTTGCGGAACTTACCCTGCAAGTCCTCGTTGAGGAAGGTGATCACCTCCTCCTTCTTGGGCTTCTTGGGGTTAGCACTCAAGACGTTACCGAGCGAGACGTTCTTGAATCCAATGTTGATACGGACGTCGTCGTAGTTGGGGATGTTGATACCTGCGGGCACACCAGAACCGGCAAAGGTCAACACCTCCAAGGAAGTGAAGTCTGGTGGGGTGAAGGTGTCCTTCTCGTAGAGCTTGTCCCATGGCAAGTAGGCGATCAACGACGAGGCGTTGTTCACCAACTCGGCGAACTTGGCGGTCCGGTCCTGGTTCACCATGGCCACCAAACCTTCCCACTCTCCACGCACACCGGAGGGGTCTCTGTAGGTCTCTATGAAGCCGATGTTGGACTCCACAAGAGGTCCAATGTCCTTCACCCACTGCTTCTGAGACTCCTTGTGAGCGTTCATGGATCCGGTCTTGAATGCTTCGTGGTACAGTTCCATGACCTTGCGCTGGGTCTCATTGGCAGAGTAGCCAATACACTTGTCAATGTGCCAGATGATGTGGGCGAACACATCCTTGTTGTCACCGAATTTGATCTCGATCTTGGCGCCGTTGTCCAGCACAATGGCCTCCTTGGGGTAGTAGTCGGTAGTGTTGGACTCCTGTTCACTCGACACCAAGACGACGAACGTCGAGTCGGCTTTCTTGGACACACGGGTGTTTTCCGGCATGATGCCTCTGCTGGCCAAGGCGCTGTTGACCTGCTCCACCTCCAACTTGGTGATGGGCGAGTCACAGTCTGGGTAGTAGTTGGACATGTGGCCCTCTTCTGCCCATCCCAACAAGGCGACGTCGGTGGAGTACAAAGGCTGCTCAATCGACTTGTAAAGAGCAAGCAACTTGTCAGAGCCGGTGGCCTCGACAACAGCAGCGAACTTGCTTTGCTCCAACTTGGGCACGAACTTCTTGTCGCCGAAGGACTTGTAGTTGCCCAAGTTCGACAAGAACTGGGACGCGTACTCCAAGTAGAAGGTGACGGACTCCGCATCCAACAGGCCAGCCAACTTGGACACGTACTCTTCGTTTGTCTCGGGGCCGCCGAGGGCATTGTGAACGCCGATGATCAAATCGAAGATGCTTTCACTCTCCGGAGAAACCGATCTCAACACGGCTCTGGAGCCCCAGTGGGAGGCTCTGGACAAGTGGTGGGCATAGCGCTTGACCTTCTCCGAGGGCAATTGCAAGAAGTGCTTCTTGGCAGAGAGCAAGACGATTGGTGCTTCCGAATCGGCGTAAAAAGTAGACATGGTGGTGTTCCAGAGAGCTGATTGTGGAGTATTTATGCGCGGGGAAGCGTGGAGGCGACCTAGAGATCCGTGGGGGACCGAGACTAAAACATATAGTATTAGTGAAAAACTAAAGCGAAATCGTGGGGGCGATTCAGAAGCGTTTAAGAAGACTATGAACAAAATTTCAAATATGTTTCTTTAAAGTCGTTCTGCTGTAGAATTCAGAGTAATTGTCATTTTGCAGTCGGTGCCACACACTGGAAAGGCACCGCCACAGAACAACCTGCTGGAACGGCACCAACAGACCCAAAAAAGCACCTCTATTTCTTAAATTCTTTTAATTCCCAAGCAATTGGTGACCATTGTCAATTCCCTTCGTCTTTAATTCATGATCTCTTTACATTAGGTGGTGGCCTTCTTCATTTTGCACCACTTCGCCATCGGGTGCCCCCACGCTGTATCTTCATGCACTTTCCGATATTTGTTTTAGTCGAAAACTGAAAAATACGAAATATACCGTTACCCCTCATCTAGCAAAATAACTCGTAAACGATGTTGTGTTAGGTCTAACTATTGCATTCAAATGTGACTGAGCCACTCTAATACTATGGGGAAGTCAATTTTCGTCAATTGCCACAAAACTGTTTCCAATTCATTTTCAAACGAAACCCTAGAATTCTCTGAATTGGCTCGCTTATCGAGCCTTAGACTGGTGTCCGTTCCTAGACTGTCTACAGTGAGGCTTCGTGCCGGCATAGATGTGCGCTCTCTGCAACAGTTAACAACTACATCAGTCTATGGCACGAAAACAAGTCAAATCCGAATCTACAACGGTTCCGAAATCGGCTTCCACCAAAACCGCTTCTGAAAGCTCAGCAAAATCTACAAAACCCGAAGAAACGGTCTCAAACGCGAAGGATGATCTACTAGACAAGGGAAGTGACGATGAAGACTACGATGAAGAGGACGACGACGACTATGACCCCACGAAAAAAGCCGAAGATGAGGCCGCCGAAAGTGAGCCATCAGACAACGAGCCGGAGCCCGACTACTCGGCCATCAACACGGGAATCAGTCAAGTAAGAACCAGAAACCAGCGATACAAGGGAGTGTTAGACGCCTCCGAGGCGTCACGAAGCGTGAACACGTTGCTACAAGACACATCCCTGATTGATGTCGATGCCATTTTCAAGTCGATGCAGAAAAGCGACTCTACAGACTGGAAACTGCTTGTATCTGAGATCGGCCCCGAAACTGAAAAGAAGCCGGTGGCAGAGGCGCCTCTCGTGGACGAAAAGATCCGCATTGTGTCCACATATACTTTCGCCGGAAAGCTCGTTCGAGAGCTGAAGATTGTCGACGCAAACTCCGCCGAGGCAAAAGCATACCTCAACTCTACAAAAGGACTCATCGATGAGGACGAAAACGCCCCCAAAAAGGGATCTGTGACCGTGGTACGGAAGGTTGCCGGCACCGACGAGGAACGGGAGTTGCGCATCAAGCTCAAGCGGCCATCACTTATCGACAAGTTCCTAGCTGGAGACAACAAGAACAAGTTGACCACTCTCGAAAAGTCTCGGCTCGACTGGGCGTCGTTCGTTGACAAAAAGAGCATCAAGGACGACTTGGCACTTCACAACAAGGGCGGATACTTGGAGAAACAGGACTTTTTGGGCCGCATGGAGGCCAAGAGAGACGAGCAGTACCAGCAGGCCAGAGAACTCGACCGCCAACGGCAGTGGCAGCAGCAGCAGAAGATGGCTTGATCTTTTATGGCTATTCTTTCTGGCATTTTTTTTCTGGATATTCTCATTTGTCCAAGCTTACGATTAATGACTACAACTGTGTTGCATGGGATTGCAACTTTGATCGCGGACTACATCTAGCATTGCACATTCACAACTGACGTGACAAAACGAACTGGTTCAACTAAAGCACATAGATAACAGTAAATAACAGTAACTAAACTGATAACGATACTTAAACTCACAAACTCCGTTCTTTCTGGAGTGAAATTGCCTCCCGGCTACCTTGCGCACGTGACCTCGGCAAAAATTTCGAGTCACAGTCTACAAACACAAGCCATCGATTCCTCAACTCCAACTGACCACATTTCCCCAACCCACATTTCGGCATTCACATCCCACCAACCCTGCTCCGCACCCATGTCAAATCTCTTAAAGCGGAAAAATGAAGAGGACGAGTCTTCCACAGACGACCAATGGAACAAGCGGGTGGCCCTAGATAGCGAGCAGTTGGAACAGACAGAAAAGAGCGAAGAAACGGCTCAGACCGCCCCCAAAATCTACGACCCAGAAGCAGACGTTCCAGCGCCCGACGACGACGAAGCATTTTCACCAAGTTTACCAACAGATTCATCCCAAGATGTCCCACCGGCCCAAACCGCACCTAAACCGGAGGAGCCTACGGACAACTCTTATGCATCAAAGCCTGTCTCCACGCACAGAGAAAAGGAAGAGGTCACGGAAGTGTCGGTGAGAATGTACTGTCCCGTGAAAGAGGCCGGCTTGATTGTGGGCAAGAAGGGCGAGAAAATCAGCCACATCAGAGAAAAGGCCAACGTCCGCATCTACGTCTCGGAAAACTTGAAAAACGTGCCCGAGCGGGTCATCACGGTGAAGGGCTCAGCCGAGAACGTGGCCCGTGCATTTGGTTTGATCACACGAACGATTTTGGAGGAGCCCGAGGACGAGCCGGCCTCCATCATGAGCAAGCAGTACAACTTGAAGTTGTTGGTGCCACACCCGATGGTGGGCTACATCATCGGCAAAGGAGGATCCAAGTTCCGGGAAATCGAGGAAAACTCCGCCGCAAAACTCAAGGCTGCTGAGCAGGCGTTGCCTTACTCCACAGACCGGGTCTTGTCTGTTTCTGGAGTGGGTGATGCCATCCATATCGCCTTGTACTACATCTCACAAGTCATGTTGGAGCACAGAGACTCCTTGAAGAAACACAAAATCGTCTATTACAACCCGGCCAACTTCCGTCACCAGCCGGTCACTGGGAACCCCATGATGAACATGTCTCTTGCTCCACAACAGAACCCTATGTCGTACATGGCCCCCAACCCAATGCAAATGCCCAACATGGGCGTGAACCCAGTCCTCGACGACCTCAATCCTGCTCCTTACCAGCAAAAACCTTACAACTTCCAGATGATGTTCCAACCAGCCGTGCGTCCACAGTATAACGGGCCACTGAACCTTGGCTCCAACCCAATGCCTCCGCAAAGTCTGTACACGGACGAGCACGGTAACAACATTGTTGGAGAAGTTATCACCACCAACATGCCCGTGCAGATCAGCACCAACCCTGACAAATTCACGCAAGATGTGTTTGTCGCCAACACGAACATCGGGTCTGTGATCGGCAAAGGTGGAAATAACATCAAGCAGATCCGTGAAAGCAGTGGGTGCACGTACGTGAAAATCGAGCCTGACCAGAACCAGTCTATTTTGCTTGGTGGTGGCAAGGGCTTGACCAACATCCGGAAGTTGACGTTGACGGGTAACTACAACTCCATCCAAAACGCCATTTTCTTGATCAACCAGAGAATCAGTGCGGACAAGGAGAGAAACGGTATTCAATAAAGACGTCCGAAAACGATTGGAGATTCCATGATCAACAGGACTCTGGCTGATACTGTCATGGCTGGAGCTCCATAGCTAATGAGAGTCTACGACTAATGGGGAGTCTATGAGTGTATATTACGGCAATAGATAATTCAAGATCATCGTGCATCAAAAGTGTCTGACACCCATGCTTGTCAACAACATGGTAAACCCGCTTAACAAGCCCTCGCCTAGAACCAAACCACTGCTGATGATCACCATCCGGACCTTTTGGTCTGCGTCCTTCTTGGCCCACTTGATCCACAAGTAAGCCATCAACCCACCCAAGAATCTGGCAATGGAGAAACTGGGGGTATTGTAGATACCGATACCGACTGCCACTCCGTTGGGCAAGTACACCATGTACTTATGGTATTTGGAAGATTTTGGCAACAAGTTTTTGACCAACGAGATTGCGCCAAAGACCAATCCAAACAAAATGCAAAACTCGAAGGCATATGGGGGTAGTCCCTCGCCAGTGACGAGACGGGAACAGTCGATCCACACCACTGCAGTGGGGATTCTGAACGTCTTGCTGGGGATCTCGTAGACGGCATTGTAGACTTTGTACATGATGCTGCTCAAGACGACAGAGTACACCGTCCCGATGATTTGTGCAATGAATTGGGCCCGAGGCGAGGCACCAATGAGGAATCCAGTCTTCAAGTCTTGCATCAAGTCGCCGGCCTGTTGTGCTCCAGCCTCGGCAATGCCACCAGCGACCAAGTTGATCAAGATCCGTGCCGGGTGGCTGCGGGGCACAATCACAGCCATGATCAACTGTGACAACTTGCCGATTCCACTGACAGGGTTGAGATCGGTTTCGCCCAAGGCACGGACGCCCAACACGGAGAAGAATAGGGCGAGGATGATGGCGCAAACAATTGAGTAGTAAGGAACCAATTGGCCGAACACTCCCCTGATGGTGAAGACACAGATGAGTGAAGACACGGCGATGCCGATGATGGTGGTTCTGAGACTGATGAGATGCTTTGGAGCTACATCCACGAAGGAAGAATCGCTCGAGTAAGTGCTGACTTCTTCGGGATCACTCTCGTTTGCCAAAAGTGGCTTTCTTTGCGGATCCGACTGCTTCTTGAGTAGCCCTTGAAGAGACTTGATCGTCACCACGACAAAAGACACCAACGAGTCGGCGATCATGACACTCAAACTCAACCAGAGAATCCAGCCCTGGCCGCCAGTGACCCAGTCGTCGATGGGGCCGGGAGCCCACCCGAGATACTTGGAAAGCGGAGCGAGAATACCCCACCCTAGCACAGCACCAAACATCATGTAGGAAACAGAGGGAAGCCCCATGATGATTCCCTGGCCAATGTACGCTGGCGAAAGCTGGACGTTCCATTGGTACACCAGCGACATTTTGTGGCCCAACATGGGCAACTGCTTGAGAATGGGCACAAAGTAGGAGAGCAAGGTGTATGTGGCCGAGATGGCAAACGTGACGAAGAGCGACTTGATGTTGCACTGGTACTCACTGTACCTCTGGTCTTTTTTCAATTTGCCCGAATCGTAAGGGCATATGACTCCACCGTGGGAAACCTCGTTGACCTCGGAGGATGAGTCAGCCACTGTGTCTGTCTTCTCATGGTGGAGTTCTGTGCCGTGAAGCACGGAGATGAGCGTAGCCGTGGCAGCACCGGAGGGGAATGGGAGTTTTTCACGGATGATGACCTGTTTCCGGAGCGTGACGGCAAAAAACACCCCGAAAAGGGCCAATCCGGAGGACCACACCATGAGTTGCAGCAAGCTTAGCGAAATCAACTCCCCTGTGCCTGTCTCGTCCTTGGTAAGGAATTTTTCAATTGCTGGAATGATTCCCACCAAGCCATAGGCAAGCGGCCCCGTTCCCACGGCCACTGCCACACTTTGGATATAGACGTTTTCCACATCGGTGAAGCTTTGCGCCATCGGGGAGAGCTTGAACACGGTGAACCCAAGCAACGCGGAGGGAAGCGACATCATGGACACCCAGCCGGTCTGGAGGCCGAATTGGAAGTTGGAAATGAGCACCACACTGCCGATGACGAGGCCCACCACGGTTGCCCTTACTGTCACTTGCGGCAAATCGACTTTGTCTTGCCAGGGCACGGCCGAGTGGTCGGACCCGGGCAAGCTTTCGGGCTCAGATTGCATGGTGACAGGAAACGTCGATGGATATGCGAAAAAGAAGTGCTTTTTTCGGGTTGGTAGGTGACAATCTTAAGAGTGAGTAATCATCGAGCTGCGCGGTAGCATATACCCTATATGGCTGAGGAAAGCGGAATCTGGCATAAGACCTCGCGAAGTGCCGGATCGGGGTACGTCAAAGTCTCTCGCATGTACAAACTGCTATCCACTACCTCTATTTATTTTCTTCTTTAAATCTTCAATGTTCGCTTCTTCTTCCTTTTTTTTTTTTTTTTGACCTTTCATTTATTCTCTCTTCTCCAGTCTACAGTCTTCCTTCTTATCCTCTTCATTACAGTATGTGGAGCCAGCCTAGTTCTCGCCGTAAAGAATGTAGTGCAAGATGTCACTCAAGGTGATCACGTTGAGCAACTTGCCCTCCTCGTCAACAACAAAAAGTCTATGGAGCCGGGACTTTCTCACAGTGTCCATGATGGTACTCAATCTGTCGTTCACAGTGCATGTGTGGACACCCTCAAAGTCCTCTGCTCTTCTCAAAAGCGCATCGCCAACGCTCAAGTCCAAGTCGGTGTACATGCCGCCCTTGACAAGCGCCAACACGTCCACGGCCTCGTACACGTTGATCAACTTGTTGCTGTCGTCGACAATGGGCACCGACGACACCGAGTTTTCCGTCAAGGCGTGGATCACCTCGATCACCGGGGTGTTCATGGTGCACTTGGAAATGTGCTTCTGCTGGCTCAAGGAGGCAATGTCTCTCAAGGGCTTCAACAACATCTTGGTCTCCTTGCAGTTCAACGCCACGAACTTCAAGATTCTGTACTGGGTCAACACCGACACCACGATTTCTCTGTGCGTCTTCTCGTCCTCGTCGATCAAGGGGATTCTCCGGGCCCGCGACTCCAACATCTTGACACAGGCCTCGTAAAGCGACTTGAACGGGTGGATGTGGCCGGTCTCGATCTGGCTCGCACCAATGGCCTTTTCGATATCCCGCAATCCGTCCAAAGTGAGCTGGTCCACCAACTCAAACTTCTCGGGGAACTGGAAGTAGTACTGGATCACGTTGATGAAGTCACTCGAGGTCAACAAGCCGGCGAATCTGGACGTTTTGTTGTTCCACAACGGCGCACTGACCACGTTGTTTTGTAGCAAGATGTTCAACGACTTCTTGACGAGCAACGACGTGTCCAACACAATCAACCGGTAGCTGACGGGCAACACGTCGTAGGAGGTCTTGCTCTGTAGGAAGAGACGGATGGCTTTCAAGCCGATTTTCTGGTCGTGTTCGATCTGCTCGGCCGACAAACTCTCAATGTAGTCATTGGGCGTGGCGGCGGGCGAGGGGGCGGTGACTTCGGCCATTCGGGTTGCGATGAAATGTGATGATTATGCTTTTTTAAAGCTGGAAACAGGGGTAGTGTGGCGTGGTTGAAGAAGGTGGTTGGTGACGGTGGGGTCGTTAAGTGTCCTCCGGTGGGCGAAGGGTTGCATTGTGTGCAGGAGGGGCAGCCTTGGGGGACCGACTCCACTAAGTTGCAAGAACTAACTGATTCGATATTCCACTTGACAGTGTTTGATAATGTAACTTATCTTGTTTTCATCTTGCTTCTCGAATTCACTTTACTTGCTTTTACAACTTTTCGTATTAATGATTATTGTATTAGTAACTTGTATTATTCCAGTCCTGATGCATCCGCATCGCTTAGATCCATTTACCCAACAACGACATGAGAGCAACACCCACACACATGATGAAAAGAGCACAAAGCTTCTTTTGGAATCCCTTAGGACCCGTGAAGGCGTTGGAGAACAAGAACTCGTGTGCCATCAATTCTATGAGACCGGTGTAGATCAAGATACCGGCAGAGATGGAGTCGAAGATACCGTTGGTGATCAAGTTTCTTGGCGAGTTGGCTGGGTAGGTGGTTCTCACACCCAAGCCAATGGCAATGGAGATAGGAGTGACCAAACCGTAGGCGGCAGCCAAGAGCCATGGGGTGGCTCTCTTGCCTCTAGGCCACTGGGTCTCGGCAATACGGGAACCCAAACCCAAACCCTCGAACATCTGGTGGAAAATGAGCACGATGAACAAGGTGACAAACTCCTCACCGGCAACGGCCAACGACAAACCAACAAACACGGAGTGGAAGATCACACCGAACTCCAACACGAACACGGCCACAAGCTGGGCGTAGTAGTTGTCCTGGTCCTCGTAGGTGTTGACACCGATCTCACCCTCCTTGTCCTTCTCGATGGAGGCTGGGCTGTCCTCGTGGCTCTCCTCCTCGGACTCGTTTCTCTTGACGTAGGCAGCCTCACTGCCAAAGTGAGAGTGGCCGTGAGCATCGGCCTTCTCGCCACGGACCTCGGCGATCTTCTTCTCCACAATGTGGTAGGTGAGGAGCTCGAAGAAGAACAAGGTGAACAAGGAAACAAGCATGATGGCAAAGGCGTAAGGGTAGTCGCCCCAGGCGCTGTTCAAACAGTCGTCACTGAGAGCCTCGTTGGCGGGCTGCAAAAGGTGGATGAAGGCGGTGGCCACAATGACACCGGAACCAAAGAACTTGGTGATGAAGAACACCCAGCCAGGCAATCTGATGAAGGAGAACTTGGAGGCCAAGATGGGGAAGAAGGCACCGAAGGACGACGTCACGAGAATGACGAACACGGAGGCGATTCTGAGGCCCATTCTACCGTTGTAGTCGTTGCCGTCACACTCACCCTCGTCGTCGTCCCTCTGGGTCAACTGCACGATAATTTTGTCCATCAAGTTAGCAGACATGTTGAAGAAACCTGTGAAGATGAGAACGGGAAAAAAGGGATATCCGCCGAAGTTATATAGCTCTCCTTTAACCTCGATGAAAAGAAGTTTGTGTATAAAACTTTGACGTGCGTTACGATGAAGGGAGAGCTAATAAAACGCCGGCAGTTCCGCTTTCAGCCTTGCAGTAAGTACTCGCGGTAACCACCAGGGTACCGATGAGCCATCAGCCACAATAGGCAAGAATACGAACAACCACAAAAATTTTGTCACAGAAAGTATTTTTATCTTGACAGCTCCCGTTTTCTCGTTTGACAGCTTTCTACATCTCGACCTGTCACCCAAATTCTTGGCTCCGGTGATGGTAACCACTTGTGCGATCTGACATCTTGGCTGCGCACCCTGGTGGTTATGGCGTGCATCGGAGCGTTAAACTCTCGGCCCGAACAACGTCATCCCATAACTACGGCGAACGCTACAATTAGCGACAACGGCGGCCAATGGCGATGCCACGGCTGCTGCAAGCTTACCATTAGGTGGTGGTTTTCGTAATTCGTAATAAGGTCGTTGGTCGTTTTCCTGTGCACGCAGCCTGCGTATGGCCCGTAAATGCATCGCAGCCTCGTGAAACTCGGTATGCACTAGTTTTTGAATCCACCGGTACCGGCCCCAGATGGCCCCATTTTGCAAGGCTTCAAAATTTGCAGAGCCGGAAGGCCACATTGTACCACCGGGCACTCACCCACGCAATCACGCACACCGTAGCAAGACATCCTTCAAACACAATCCACATCTGGTAGTCGTGCTTCGATCCCGTGTTGATCACTAGCGAGCTGAGGTACATTCCCAAAACGGTCAAGAAGGCCAAACAGAAGTATAGAACCCCGTAGTGCTTACCGAATTCGGCAGCAGGACAGATTTGGCCCAAGCATGCGGCGATTAAACTGAGCACTGCAGAACTCAGAATGCCGAACAAGATCGTGAATGCGTAAAGATACTCTAGGCGGCCATCAGAGGGAAGCAAAAGCCCCCAGATGAACACCATCGAGAAAAACGACGTCACGATCATCACGTTGAACCGCCCGTACCGGTCCGCCAAAAAGCCCGTGGCCAATCTTGACGGAATGCCAAATAAGTTGATGAGTGTAAGCAAAAGGTACGCCTCTGAAGGCTGGACGCCGCTGCTCAACGCGTAGGAGGCAAGGTATGTGAGCAAAGTCATGGCGTTCAACTCGGCGAGGTACACTGCAATGGTCAAGGTGACAAACCGCATGTCTCTCAAGGGTGCAAAATTAAACAAGCGCTCTGCTTTCCGGGGCGCGGAGTCTTCTTGGAACATTTGGCCCGGGTACTCATTGGGTGCAAGCTCGTCGGTCAGGAGGATATTGCTCAAGTTGTTGTTTGTAGTTTCCTGTGGCTCGATCCGTTTATCCTCCAACCGACGCTCCTTCACGAGAACAACCGATGCGGCCAAAAAGAACAAGCACACAAAGGCCAAGATCCGGATGGCCCACTTGTACCCGACTTTGGTGTACAATCCCTGAAGCATACTTGTAAAAGCAGAGGATCCAATCAATCCACCCACGGTGGCGGTGGATGCGGCCATGGCCCGTTTTTTCAAGAACCAGTGAGAAATGACCCCAATCAACGGAGCCATGGCCAACGACGTGCCGGTGGCCGTTAAAACACTGAACGACAAAATAAATTGGTAAAGCTGGGTCAGCTCGGCGGTGCACATGAGTCCGGCAAAGATCAATGCCGTGCCCACCACCAAAAGCTTCCGAGCGCCGTACTTGTCGAACAAACCACCGAAAATCACGCCGCCAAAGTACATCACACCCAAGTGGAGAGAAAAGATCCACGACACGGTACTGGACTTGAGGTCCTGGAGCTGGTGAGTCGACACGTACGCCTCGATGGCACCCAAACTGTTGGGGATACCGAAATCGGCCACCAAGCCCAAAAACGACCCCAAAAGCACCAAATATGCTTCTTTCCCGCCGTCGGGGAAACTTTCAGGGCTGGCCTCCAGCGAGTACATGGCATTTTCTGCAATTGGCGCTTCCTTGACGCTGGCCAAGCTGTTTCGGCGGAACGAAATGCGCTGGTCCAGCTCGTAGGCACTGGGAACAAAGCTGCCCCGTCTAGAAGTGGTCAACTCAATGGCATCGAATTCGCTTGCTATACCGGTTGGCATTTGTGGCTGTAGTGTGTATGTCTGGCTGAAAAACAGCGATATCCAGCCGATGAGTCAATGGCGGGGCTTTGACATTTGCGCCCGATAAAAGCCGTTAGTGCCTTACGCGGCATGTCCCAGTTTGAATTCCGCTATGGACCCGGTATGCATCTTGGCAGAACCAATATACGAACAAGAAAAAAAAATTATGGCAATGGAGTAAGGTTGAATATAATCAACCAAATCTTCACTTTTCCATACTTTTTGCTGGGCTAACGTTGGTATGGTTTGGCTGGTCTAAAGTGGCCCAGTGCAGGACTCTCGCATCAACCTCCACCAACTCACATTCCAAGATGGACAGCCAATCAATGGAGGAAAGACTACAAGCTGCCCGGAAGCGGGTGGAAGAATTGAAGAAGCGCAACAAACTCCCGTCTTCTCGTTCTTCTTTCGAAACCGCCGCACCACCGGCCACCGTGTCGCTGGACGAAACGAACCAACTCAAGGAACAAATCAAAGAGCTCAATTCCGTCATCGAGCAGCAGCGGAGCACGATCAAGAAGCTTCGTGGCGAAAATACCGACTTGAAGTTGGAGAAGATCGACTTGAACGACAAAATCGCCGAATTGCAGGATGAACTCCAGAGGGCTGGCCCCAGCGCTGGTTCCAAGGAAACCACTGAATTGAAGAGCAATAGTCTCAAGGATTCAACTGCCGAAAACATTGAAAAAACTACTGTTCAGTCTGAAAAAGTTTTGCCAAAACCACAGATCCAAAGCCAAACGGGAACGGGTGATTTCAGAGAGAGACTCATGCAGTGGAAGGGCTGGCAGGTGGACATGAGAGAATGGGGAGACAACACAGCACAAGTTGCACTTTAAGCGATCATCGGGCCATGAGCATCTACTGATCCCGGGAACCACCGATGAAATTTTCGTTTCAAGAGTATGACCGATCCTAGCAGAGCATGAGTTCGAATAAGAAAGAGATCAGTCACGACGGAAGAATGTATTTAACAAGCCACAGTGACTTTTGCTCTCAGTCTGCAGTGACTCATGTCTCTCAATCCACAGAGAGATATGCCTAACTTCGGAAGCTGTTCGTCTCATTCATGATCTTTTCTCAAGATACCACGACACATGAAATTCATATCACATACCCTCATGAAAAACTCAGACGTGTACTAAGTAGGAAGAACTGCTGCCATCCGATGCAAAAGTCGACGCTTTCGATCGACTGCCTTTTAGAATTCTACGTAGATCTCTCAATGCTCCATGTCTCTATTTACAGGTTACTTGACACGGCACAACACCATACCGTCCAAGTTTCTCTTGGCGGCCTCCTGGATCTCAATCACTTCGTTTTTGGGCGTCCTCAAGAACATAATTTCAGCAGGCTGCAATGGTTTGACAAATCTGACCGGGAACCCAGATGCCAATGCCTTGACCTCTGTCGTCGTCATGTTCACCTTTCTTCCGGGCTTCAGCACCATCGAGATGTCTCTGATGACCGGCATGTTCTTTCTGTATTTCAATCCCACCCACAATCTGCGGGTGGAGATGTTGTCTGGGGTGACTTCCACGGGGACCTGGTCTGGCCCGCTTGTGGAGCCCTTTTGCACGGACGAAATGAATCCTTCTTTGTACAAGCCCAAGGCGACCTGTAGATGCAAACGGGAGAATGGGATCGATGTGGTGCCAATGTGAACATTGGTGCAGTTCTTGATGTGGGCACAGAGGTTGGCTAAGTGGACCAACGACATGATGTATAGATGACGGAGTAATTTGTGTGTTCACGGTAAATAGGCGTTTGCCTTGGTTTGTTAAAGTTTTAAACTTTCCAGCTTTTCCAGCAGACTCGGGTTCTGGAGTAATGCAGTTTTTTGTCGTTTTTTTCCCACCGCTTATGTGCAGAAGTTCCACTGAGTACACCATCATATATCAGACCAGTGAGCCACCAGCTACTTTCACTTCCAAAATCTTTAATTCAAAATGTTTACGAGTTTTAGATGTGGTTTCCAGGCGGGTCTTCGGTTGCCCATTGGTGGTCTACGCACAGCCAGACTTGGCCCTCTCCAAACCCGGTTCTACTCCAGAAAAACGCCAGTCAGACCAGAGAACATGCCCCGGATTCGTTACTTGGTGATGATGGTGGCGCTTTCCTTCGGCTGTCTTCACTTTGTCACGACGAAAATCGAGCGCAAAATGCCCAAAAACTCGTTCTCGGAACGTGAGTTTGAGCAATACGAGAAAGAGACCGGTTTGAAGAGAAGATCCAAGCTCGTGCCTCCAGAAAAAGATTCTCAATACTCTTTCTATGCCATTCCGTTTGCCCACGATGCCAGCGACGCCAGTGATTTGGTGAAAAAGTCGCTTTCGGAGGGCAGAGAGGTGAAGGTTATCAACCCTGCTGAGTTAATCCAGAAAGAGTTGGACGACGAGGGCAGATACTCGTACTTGCTCCAGGAAATCAAGCAGACTGGCAGACTGTTCCCGGTTGGTTTGATCACTGCTCTTGTGAAGCAAGAGGTGAAGTTGTTCATGAACACCACGAAGGGCCAGTACGATACTGACATTATCTTGATGAACTACCCTCAAAGCACGGAGGAAGCCATCAAGTTTGAAAACGACATTTCCGATATCACCTCGTGCACGGTATTGCTGAAGGATTTCGACTACCACGCCTCGGCAGACTTGGGAGAGGAGGGATATCGCCAGATCAACAATGTGATCGGCTACTTTGATCTTGTGGACAAGGTCAAGAGAATTTGATGTATGATGCAATGTAAATAGCTTATGTAAATAGCCTCATGCAAAAGTCTCGGTGTCGGATACCCAATGCCATAGCCAAGTTAGGCCTAATGCCATGGCCATGATAGTCTTAGTGTCATGCTTTTGAAAGTACAGAGTTCTCCTACGACCCAAAGAACTCTTCGGGAAGAAGAAACTTGACTCCAGCGTTTTTCGCAAAGTCGCTGTCCACAGCCAGGTGGTCGCCGTCCCGCCCAGCAGCATCGCCCACAAAGAAACTCGCATCTTTATCTATAGTGTACTCCTCTCCAAGAGCACGTGCGATATACGCCTCAAGAGCCTCCCACATGCCCAAGTTGGGCTTCCTTGTGTGTGCGTGTTCCTCCTCCGAACTCCGTAGCTTTTGGGTTTTGGCAGGCCGACCGGTAGCTGCAAACACTAGAGGCTGAGGAATGCTGGGATGTTTCTCGAGCGACAGCACCATGAGGCCGAGTTTCAAAGTCAAGTTCTGGTACAGTTTGGAGGTGTATATCAGGTGAGCCGTCACGGACACGGACGCCTGGTTGGTGAAGATGACCAACACCGCCCCGGACGCTTTCAAGGTCTTTTCCAACACAGGCACCACTGAGTCTGTGCGCCACTTCCAGTCCCGGGGGCCCCGGCCGAACTTGATGCCCAGTCTCGTGCAAATGAGCGTATCGTCCATGTCGAAGGCGGCGATTTTGACCCGCTTGTCGTTGGCGTCTGCTTTGGCCAATTGCGCTTCTTTGAAGGCTGCCACGGTTGGTAGGTTCGAGGCCAAATGTGAACCAGTCACTTTCCATTGCCGCAGAAAACCCGAACCTTCGCTTTTGGCTGGCGATTCAGGGGCGTTTTTGCCCAGAAGCATTCGGGTGATATCCATTATGTGGTGGAAATCGCACCGTCGATTCTCATCGCGGGGTATGATCTCATTACTCTCGTTACTCATTACTCTCGCTCACTCTTTTCACTAACTCACTGGAAAGACAGTCAGTCTTTCTACGCTTGTCCAGTCAATTTCTTGGAAGGACACACTCAACCGTCCATTCAAATATTCCTGAATTTCTGCGATCACAATTTTCGATTGCAATGGCTGAGAAAACGGCCACCGACCAGTACGGGCGCAAAACATGGAACCTCGAGGCATACGAGGAGGAAGCCAAACGGGGCAAGACCACTGAGGTTTCTGACGATACACTCAGTACCATCCAAAAACTCAAGGGCCAGACGCTTCTAGCCCAGCGAAAGGCCCTTTTGAATAGCTCTATTCTGGCAGTGGGGAAGCACACACTAATCAATGCAGACAAATCCACCACGGCCACTTTCGGAAAAAACAAAAGATTCGGGTTCTACTGCTCCATTTGCGATCTCTCCTTTCGAGACACGCTAGCGTTGATCGACCACTTCAACTCTCCACAGCACGTTTCGAATGTATCAAAGCTCACCGGTGCAGGCACTGGCGAAAGCTTGGAAAACGGCATCAAGCGAGCCAGTGTCGAGGAGGTTGTAAGTACGCTCGAGCAATTGATCAAGCAGCTGTTACGGGCAAACAAGGACTCTTCTGCTGAAAGTCTACAGGCGAGGATCAAGAAGAGGCAGGAATTCGAGGAAAAACGAGCTGCCTCGAGACGAGAAAAACTGAAAAGGAGGAAATTGGATACTGAGCCGGAGACGGAAATCGGCAAAATCATGGGCTTCGAGGGTTTTGGATCGAAGAACTAGCCCAACCGGTCGTTGTGAGCCACACAACCGACTTTTTCTCGATCAAGATACATATTTAACGAAACAAATGAAGAGATTTGACGAAACAAAAGAAGAGACGTATTGCGGAACTGTTTAATTTCTTAAGTTTTTTTTCTTTTCTTTATTCTTTTTGTTTGTTCACTACAGAATCTAGCTCTCACGGTACGGTTCTTGCACCCAGAGCGCGAGAAAACGCATCCTGCAGTACGCTCTCTAACCAATGAAAAGTATGTAAAAACGCTTTATACCAACGAACTCACAACTCAAGGTTCATTTTGGCCCATCGCTCCACACAAAACCACCCGTCCCCACGATGGTCAAATTCACCTTCAACGTGCCCTTCGGCAGCTTGTTCAAGTTCAAGCCCGGAAAATTCAACTTCCCTCTCGAACAAGAAATCAGAGCAAAATTGGACACTCTTCCATCGGTGACCAAGATCTACTCCAACCCGGACGGCACCCCCAGAGTCCCCTCCGACAACGAATTCAAGACAATCGCTGAGTTGCAGAACTTGTACTACCAAAGAAACCATTCCCAATGGAACTTCATACTCCCAGGAATCCCCAAGGAGCAGTTGGAGTTGTTCAAGGACAACTCCCAGGACTTGAAGAACTTCCAGTTTGTCACCAAGGACTCCGGCAAGATCATCGACAAGATCCCATACAAGGACGAGACCACGGGCGAACTAAAATGGCGTGTTGTGCGTGAAACTGAAAAGGCCGAAGGCTGGGAATTGCCTTACTTCTACATTGTGTTGCCCGTGTTCTTATACATGGTCTACGCCAAGTACACTTCTCAAATGAAGAAGAGAGAGCAGGAGGGACCCGAGTGGGCCCAGAAGGAGTTGCGTTTGAGAGCCATGGAGGAGTACTTCCACGGCGACACCGAAAAGGCCAAGGAGTTCTTGTCCAACGAGGGCAAGTCCGAGAGAGAGATCAGGGACAGAGACGACTTGGTGGTGGCCAGAATCTTGGCTGGTGACTACGACAAGTTGGCATCTTTGAAGAAGAAGCAGCCTGCCGACTTGGTCCCCAAGGTCGAAGCCAACGACAAGCTCCACATCTAATTGTTCAATGCATCTCACGTCATGTGCTCCCTGTAAGCCTCCATCCATCGATAAATCGATACCTACAATACATCTATAAACAAACTATCAACTAAAGTAAAATAAAAAATTACATCTATAATGGACTTCGATGTTACACATCACTACTGCAACCGTGATTCTTCATAACTCAAACTCTAAGAGCCAGTACACAACTGTACCATACCAATTCAAGAACCAACTTAAGAACCTCGTCGGATCGAAATGGACCAAATCGAGTGAAAATGCCAAACCAGGTCTGCAATCATGGTACCCAGGTCTGTAAGACATGATATTAATCGAGTTTCTTGGATATTCTGAGCTCTACAATGTATAATCATCAACGTAAGATCAATCTATTTACTCTTGGATCTCGCCACACTCCTCGATCACCACTGGGGCTCTGAGAGATCCGCTGTTGGAGCCTTGGGCCTCAATGGCCTTGATGACGTCCATTCCCTCGGTCACCTCGCCGAAGACAACGTGGGCACCGTCCAACCATGGGCATGGCACAGTGGTGATGAAGAACTGAGAGCCGTTGGTGTTTGGGCCGGCGTTGGCCATCGACAACAAGCCGGGTCTGTCGTGCTTCTTGGAGAAGTTCTCGTCAGCAAACTTGTCGCCGTAGATGGACTTTCCACCGGTACCGTTGCCTCTGGTGAAGTCACCGCCTTGCAACATGAAGTTGGGGATCACTCTGTGGAAGGCACTCTTGGCGTAGCCGAAACCCTTCTCACCAGTGCACAAGGCTCTGAAGTTTTCAGCAGTCTTGGGCACGGTTTCGTCGTACAACTCGAACTTGATGGGCGATTGCTTGACGCCGCCGATGGACGTGGTAAGGAACACCTTGGAGCCGAGGGCTTGAGTCGAGCTGGCGAAGGTTCTGACGGAGTTTCTAAGCATGGTGGTTGGTATTTTTCGGTCAGTTTCCACCAGTGAGGTATACAGTCCGCGGAGAATGAGAGCACCCGACTTTCGGCAAGGACAAATATTATCAAAATTGTATTGATTTCTGGTCAATTGACTAGTTGCATGGCTGAACCAAAATAATTATCATAAAATTGATCGGCCAAGCTCAAATGTATTCTGTAAGTTGTCACTTCTACGACTCCCCTCGATTTCATTCATGTAGCGTATTTAAAAACTCAACAAGTCCACCTCGCCGTTGCTGGGTGCGGGCTGCTCCTTCTTGGGAGCGGGCGTGGTGTTGTTGGAAAAGTCCCCGAAGAGGTCGTCGTCGACCTTGGCTTGAGGAGTGGTTCCACCGCTGGGTTTGGCTTGCGTTCCAGAGGTGTTTCTGGTCTTGGCACTGGAAAACAACGAGGAGAATGCATCGCCCGAGGCCTTGGCGGGCCCGCTCGACACTGCGCTGCCCGAGAAGTTGTTCTGCACCGGTCTTTGCTGTTGTGGCTGGCCCATTTGTGGAGCGCTCGGCTGCGACACGTAGAGGTTGGCCAAATTGTTGCTCAAACCGCCCACGTTGGCAGACAGCGAGGGGGCGCTTTGAAAGTCGTCGAAATCGTCGTCGTCGTCGTCGTCCGCCTGCGTTTGAGGGGCGCTCTGCGTGGTTGGAGCACTCTGGGTGGGAGGAGCACTTTGTGTTGGTGCACCGTCGAAGTTCAACAAGTCGTCAAGCAAGTCTCTCTCTGGGGCCTCCGGCTGGGCCGTGCTGGTGGCCTGGGACGAGCCGGCATGCACGTTGGAAGACCCGGTGGTGGGCTTGGCCGTGTGGGAGCTGCCTCCTTCAACATCGTACTCCTCAAAGTTGTTGTCTCCGCCGGTGGCGCCGTTGTTGTATGCACTGGCTGGATCGTCGTAACGATCACCGAACACGCCTCCGTCTCCGTACACTCTGTTGGTGAAATCTTCGTCGTTTGCGTAAGCGCCGCCTCCCGATGCGCCGCCAAAGCCCGACGAGGACACGCCACCGAACTTCTTGGCGTTGGCACGGGCCTTTTTACGCTCCAGCCTGATCAAGGCGTCGTCGTTCAACAAGGCAATCAAGTTCTTGGCCCTGTTTCTCACGTTTATGCCCTGGTCTCTGTGCTTCGAGTCGATGTAGTGGAACGACTGCAACATCTTGATGAGCGACATGTTGGCCCGGATGTCGTCGATGATGCGCTCGGATCCGTTCTTGATCAAGTACTCCACGAGTTGTAACGACTTGTAGATTTGTCTCCACTCGTTGGCGGCTTTCTCGGTGAATCTTCTGAAGATGAAGCTGAGGATCTCCTCCCTTTCACGGTAGTTGTAGGTGCCGGCGGCGATCTGGGCCATGAGAGACGTTTTGGCACCCCAGGGTTCGTTATTGGTGGCCTCCCGGACCTTGGTCTCCATTTCGGATAAGTTCAAGGCAACTGGATGTTAGTATTTGAAATTCAGTTATCGAGTCGGGTGAGGAAGAACGGCCAAGTGAACCGCTCCAGAGCAATTTGTTCCGGCCATGCCGTCGTTTGTCCGTCTGATACTTCTCGAAATTCTCGCTCGTCAGCAATTATGCCTCCCGATTCGGAGAACTCATGTGAGAATTGGCGGACCCCTATTTGGAAAATTGGTTGCAGTTGCAGCACATACCATTCTGGGCTTTCCGAATGTACGCCTTCACTTCGTACAAGTTGATGTTCTTCGATGCCTCCTTGAGCAAGTCCATTCTGATCTAGCTGTACAATACGTTGTTAATGGTTGTGAGGCTTGCAAACATGGTAACTCGCACTTTGTGCAGGACCGAGTGATAAGTTCAGGGCACTTACATACTCTAACCAATACTATATACACTTTAGCCAAAGCTATTTTTTGTATCTCGCGCGGATGGAGGCAGTCAAGCTCTTGAGCTCCTCCACTTTTTTCGGAAGGGCAGGTTTGGAAAAACTTGGCCGGGGCGACCCCCACGGGGTGCTCTCCTCAAGGAAACTGGCATTTCCAAACGACTTCAAAAACGAAGTATCCTTGACGTTCAAGAAACTGTTGTTGCCCATGAAAGAGTTGTTGACGTTGGTAGTGTTGTTGAAACTGCCGTTTGGTGTGCGATATGCAATGGACTGGTTTGAAAGATCCACACTTTGGTTTCCCACAACATGCTCTGAAAGATACCGTCTTTTTTGCAACTCTTTTGCCCGCCGCAACACGGCTTCTTCCTTTGCCTTGAGAATTTGCTCACTTGCGTGGCTTTTCTCTGTAGCTTGGTTAGAATCTCTCTCAAGAGACTCAGCCTTTTGCTTCTGTAGGTACTTCAATTTTTTGGCCCGACCCCGGCTCGAAAGCTCGCCTGTGAAGTTAGCGGCGAGCTTCTGCATGCTTCTTTCCAACTTATCAGCGACGTTATCATCACTGCGTGACATATCACACAAAACAACATTTCGCATGGACTTGTCATCACCCACACTGAGTCTGTGTAAAATTTCCTTGCTTGGCATGCCACTGTTCGTGATATCCCACACAAGAAGAACCACTTGATACTGGTATAAGCAAAAGCGGTCGCAGATTTTGATGATTTTCTCTAGAATGCCCCTGTCTCTGTTCAACTTGACTTCAAGGTTCTTGTAAGCAGAAACCTGTTGTTCCTCGTGCAAGCCACACTCGAAGATGACGAAAGCTGTGTTCTGAAACGACTTCTGATCGATAGAATTGGCTTTGGGGAGACTTTGAAAACAAAGCTTCAAATCATCAGCTAGCACGACGTTCTCGTAATGTGTTTTGTCGTCGCTGATCTTGAGCAGAAACTTGGTATTGAGCCACTTGGAGTATGCGGAAGCCCAATTCTCAACAATGAGTAGGCATTTGAGCTCGAGCGGCTTCTCGCCGGTGAGTGATTCTGGTTGCCCAGAGCACGCTTTGGTGAGGGACAAAAGATCCAAAGGCTCCCAGAGTTTTTGAATCTCTTCGCGTCTATTATGAATGTCGTCGTAGCTCATGTCGGCCTGATTTCTTGGGACCCGATGTTTCTTCGCGAATGACGAATTGGATGATTCGGGGCTGTGATGTCTCTTCAAACTTGGCACCTTGAATGAAGCCGACTGGAGTTCCTCCATTCTGAATTTTTTCAACTTCTTATCGGCTTTGATTTTCTCGCTAGCAGAACGCAAATGCGTAAATGCTTTCTTCTTGAGACTTTTTTCGTAAGTGGCTTTGGCAACTCCTTTAAGTAGAGTTTGATGAGTGACTTCGGAAAGGAATGCGCTAAACAATTCATCTGCGAGGGAATCAATGATTCTGCTTCGCTCTTGACTTTTGTTCTGTTGCGTGACCATCATAGAAAGAATCTTGGACAACTCATCATCGATGCAGTTTTTGATGATGGCATCGGCCACAGACTCGCTGGCTTTGCGGAATTGGCGATGATCTGTCAACTTTGCTGGCGTTTTAGGCGCAGCAGGTGTGTTGTTTCCAAAGGAAAGAGGTGTTTTGGCAACAGTTTGTGCCAGTGAGTTAAACTGGAAGTTAGTATGCATATTCTTTTGTTCACCATCTTTTGCGTGATGAACTTCTTCGGGTGTTTTTTCCCGTTTTGTTGATTCTTTTTTGTTTTCAATGCCTGTAAAATTTTGGCTCGTCGATCTAAAATTGGTTTGTGGTTTGGATGCATTGCCGGGAGTATCAAAATTGAAAGTAGGCTCAACCGGTTTGCTGGGTACGCCTTGAGGCGATGCAAAATTGAAGGAGGGCGTCGCATTCCCAGTAATTGATCCAGCTTGAGTTTGTTTGGCTGATCCAAAACGAGCTGGGGCGGCGTCTTCTTTCTCGGGTTGAGCAAACGAGAAAGGAGCAGGCTTATTATTTTCTGACGCCTGGTTTTGCTGCCCTGCTTTGAAGTCGAATGCGGGTGCTTTGGTGCTCTGTGGCTGTCCAAATCCAATGCTTGCAGTTTGACCGTTGTTGAAGCCAAATGCAGTTTGCTGTGGAGTAGTCTCAACATTATTAGCAGGTGGGTTGTTACTCATACCGAAGCCACTACTGGTGCCATTAAATGGCCCCGGGCCGGGCTGTTTGTTGTTTGCAGAAGATCCGAAAGAGCTCGAGTTTTCGAGTGTGCTTCCGGGAGTCTGTCCGAATGCGATTGGTGGCTTTGCAGCCGGCTGGCTTGACGTGCTCATTGCTTTTTGAGGTGGTCGTACAATTGTAGCGGTATGCTTCAAGTGAAGGTCAGCATTCGAACGGCCACTGTTCACCACGCTTGAATACGACTGGCGATTTCTTCTCTCTTCGAGTTGCATGGAAAAAGCCTGGGCCAATTTTGGCTTGTCACGCATGGAGTTGAGTTTGTACTGGGACTCAAGTTTCTCCTTGTTGCACAAATCCACGAGTAGCTGGCCATCTTCTTCGAATGTATCCACCTCGTAATATGTCACAAAATTAACAAGCTTCTCCATCGAGTCAAATCCTAACATTTGTCTCAAGGACTCGCCCAGGAACGCTTTACCCTTGGTGTGGTACGAGCGAGACAAAGACTTTAAAGCGTAGAACCGGATTTCGTTGAAATGCGTTTCGAGAAGACATGCAAGTAAAAGAGGGGTGTCTTCGTGGTATGCAAGGCGAAAGAAATCAACAAAGAGATTGGCAGCTCCAATAGTGTTGTTGAACCCCCGCTCCACAATGTTGTTTTGCGACATGATGGTCCTGAACCTCAAGGCGAGCTGAACGTTGTGGTCTTTGTAGATTTCATCCGGGAGAGTTTGGATTTCACGCTCCAACTCAGGGTCTCGAAAGTGGCTGAGGAGATGGTATGCACGGAATTCAGCTTCATTAGGGCTGACGCCGCCGTGGTTGCGCACATCTTGATATATTTCTGTCAATGTTTGAAGCGCCTTGTTGAACTGCTCCAACTCTTGCTGCTGGGAGTATTCCACATCACTGCCGGCCATTATGTGTAAAGAAAGCAAGTGAATGCGAACAATACGTTCATTGCAGTCAATGGCCTCGGGGCCGTAGTAGTTCTGGTAGATAAAATCTTGTCTGATGGACCTCGTACGATCCCAGATGAAGGAGTGTGATTCTGGAAGGAGAGGAAGGGCCTCGTTGATGATGTAGTCCAATGTCTTCAAAAGAACATGCGGTGGGCGAACATCTGATGGCATTGGTGGGGGCTGTCCAGCAGCAGGCCGCGAGAACGCCTTCACAGCTCTTTCCCGGGAGATTTTCTGTGTCACGGGATCTTTTTCGAACGCTTTGACGTTGTTTTCGAGCGATCTTCTGACTCTCTCGAAGGAAGGGCACATGTCCAAGCACGTACCTTGGAAAAAGATGGCATCGTTGAGATCCTTGGTGATGTTTTCTGCATCAACAAGCCCAAGATCCTCCATTTTCTTTCTTTCCACTTCCCTCATGCGCTGGAATTCCTCGTAGATACCCTGAAAGTCCGAGCCATTGTTGGCCACTTCCATGGCTATCATCTTCTCCTGGTTTTCCCTGTCCCAGGGATCTTGCTTGAATTCAGGCGCCGACAAAAGACGGGGCTGGTTGAGCATATATCTTGGAATGGGCCGAGGCTTTTTCTGCTGGCCACGCATAAACCCTAAGCTCGAAGGATCGGGGAAGATGGAGCCAGTAGCGTTGACCTCTTGGTTGGTAAAATGCTGAATAGCATCAGCGTTAAGCTTTGTCATGCGCTTGGGTTGCACAAATCCATCTTCCTCCATGTCGTCCACGACTATGGGTTCCTGTGGCTGTTTAGCTGATGCTCTGGATTTATCCTTATTTGGCTGATTTCGGGCCTGGCCCTTGCCACTTCTGTCGTTTTGCTTCTGCTGGTTGCGGCGCTGGTTCGGCTGGTTCGACGCATTGCCCGAAGCTTGCCTGTTTTTGGATGGTTGGTTGCCTTGGGTGCCCTTGGATGCGTTTGGTGCTTTCTTTCGTCCACGGCGAGGATCGGCGTTTGCGGGAGGCGCCGTTCGCTGGAGCAGCTGAGGGCCACCTGGGGCAGACATGTCAAAATGCAATTGCGGAAGCTCGAGACTGGCGCTTCTGTTCGCTGGTGTAGCTGGAAGTGGTGCTTGTGGGAGTTGACTACTGATGCGAGAGCTGGGTGTATATGTGCAGGTACCACTACTACTTGAAGTCAATCATTGTACCAAGAATCTCTTTCTATTGATCTATGCTCGAGATATATGCTTGTTTTAATGTATACTTGTCTGATTCATTCTTTTTTGAGTTTTCAACCTGTTGCGTTTTGTGCGTTTCTCGTGATGCAATACACCACAAAGCCTTTGCGGAGCGCATCCAGAAGCACATCTGGCGAGAACACGTAGAGATGGAGGCCAGCATCGGTGACGGCCTCCAAAAACTCCTCTGTGACATTTTGCTGCCGCAATTGCATTGCCACGACGGCCCTTGAAGTGTCACTCATCGTGGCCTTGAGTGTTTCCACAAAATACGGAATTAGGTAGCTGTTGTAGATGGTGTCACAGGCCACAATGAGGTCAGGACTGGAAGAGAGCTTGTGTAGCTGTTCGGCACCCCACGAACTATTCTCCCAGTCCAATTCCATGAAATCGATTGTGGGCCACGGTGGGTTCTGGGTGTTCTTTGGTTGCATCACCAGCCTTTCAAGAGTGCTGCTGTTGAATCTTTGCGTGGTGACATTATCCTCGAAGTTCTTTTTCAAGAGCTTGAGTATGTGTTTCTGGTCTGTCGCCACGTAGTGGGAGGCCAACGGCCCAATTGCAGAGGCTAGGACACTGCTCACTCCAGCACCTAGCTCCAACACCACGTTCCCCAGGACCCAATGGCGAATGGGGCACCGGGCATCGCTCAAGATCCAGTCGACAAAATACAGCGCCGTCTGCCAGCAGATGAAGCCTGTGCTCGAAGTCTGGACCGCAGACGAGAGAGACGATAGCGACTGGGTGATGGTGAAGTCCATCTGGGTCAACGGGAGCGAGATCTCAATCACGTCTCGCAGCTTGTCCACATATCCAAGATGCTGTTCTTCTGCGGGGCGGTTTTCTGTATACACCTCGTAGATGTGTTCGTAGATGTCATCTGCGTGCACTTGTTGTAGGTGGTCCATATCGCATCGCATCGCAGAGTAGCTAGAATGATACAATAGTAATAGAACATTAATATGTACAACAGAAAACAAGCAGGACAAATTATTTGAAGCCTAATGAATCCAAAACTTTTTACTTCTAAATCAACATCCATTGTATACACTAGAAGACATCCTTGGCCTTCAAGAACTCGGCAATCAAGATACCAGCACCGGCAGCACCAATGACGGTGTTGTGCGACAAAACAACCATCTTGAAGTCGAACACAGGGTCCTCTCTGACTCTGCCCACGGAAACACCATAGCCGGCATCTCTGTCTCTGTCCAATCTTGGCTGTGGTCTGTCCTGCTCCTCCAAAACGTGGATGGTTTGCTTGGGGGCCGAGGCACAACCCAACTTGAAAGCGTCACACTGGTACTTTCTCATGGACTCCTTGATTTGCTCAAGGGATGGGGCTGGTCTCTGGGCAAATCTGAACGAGATGCACTCGGTGTGACCATCGCTCACCGCAATACGGTTACATTGAGCAGACACCTTCATCTTGTCCTCGGGTATAAGGTCGAAGCCGTTGCCGTCGGCAGAAACGCCTCCCAAAATCTTTCTGGTCTCCCACTCGATCTTCTCCTCCTCGCCGGAGATGAATGGAACAATGTTGTCCAAAACGTCAATTCCAGACACACCAGGCGAGAAGCCGGCACCGGAGATGGCTTGCAAGGTGGTGGTGGTGAGGGCGTCAATGGCACCGAAGTCTTCCACCAATGGCTTCAATGGAGCCACCAAACCGGCAGTGGAACAGTTGGAAATGCACACAATGAAACCGGGTCTCTCCTTTCCGGCGGCCTTGGCGTCGGCAACTCTCTTCTCAACAACGGACAAGTGGTCGGTGTTGACGATTGGGACAATCAAGGGCACGTCGGGCTCTCTTCTGTAGTTTTTGGCGTTGGAAACCACGATCTTTCCTGCTGCAGCAAACGCCTTCTCGATCTCGCCAGCGTAGTCGGAGTCCAAACCGGAGAAGACGAGATCACACTCGGCGAACTTACCTTCTGGCTTGCACTCTTCAACAACGATGTTTTTGGAGGATTCGGGCATCAAGTTGGTCTGTTTCCAGGTCACAGCATCCTTATAAGCCTTACCAGCAGAACGGCCGGAGGCACCCAAGGCGTAAAGCTCGAAGTCTGGATGGTTGTCCAAGAGCAAGATGAAACGCTGACCGACAGATCCGGTAGCACCAAGAACACCGACTTTTTTCAAGGCCATGGTAGTAGTGGAGTAGGTAAGTAGTGAGAAAAAGACTCTTGAAAATTCGCAATATATCTGACTCATTACTGCACAGACTAAATTCTTGGATAAGTCAACAGAGGCGTCTACATCTGGAAAAGGGAAAGATTAAAAACGGTGGGCTAAGTGCATTCTGAATGTTTCAACAAATACACTCTCCATCTCTGGAATCATGAAATTCGACGGATCATTGACGGTGCTGTTGGTCAGGCTAAACTATGGGTGCGAAACTACGTCAGAAAAGAAACGTGACTGCAAAGCAGCTCGAGCACCAATACAAACACCACTCTAGAGGCTATTTTAGGAAAACATCGGTCCAGGATGGGGTTTTTGAGCTCAGCTGATTTCGTCATAATTGCTTATGACTGAGGACGATCAAACATACTCAGGTTACGTCCTTTCCATGATTGGCTCGGTAATGATCGAGCATTTCTGAACTCGGAAATTTTCTGGTAAACTCATTTTGTAAACCTACGAAAGTTCCTCATGAAGCAGGTTTTTATCTTCTTTCCGATTGCCTCCATTCTTCGTTAATAACCATCGTCGCCATCAGACCTGGTGTACTGTCGCACCGGCGAAAAAACGCCCACGTCTAACGCGCAACCAACTCCACTTCGCTTCAACAATGGTAAACACAGATTTCGAGAAAATCTACCTCAATCAATCCAGATTGAACGGGCGTATGCGTATTGCCGACTCCGGTCTTGGCTGGAAGGCTGCGTCCACGTCCGGCACGGCAAACGCACCTTTCTTGTTGCCATCGGAAGAGATCTTGGCCGCCCTGTGGTCTCGAGGATCCAGGGGCTACGAATTGAGAGTCCAGACGAAAAACCAAGGTGTGGTGAGACTTGATGGCTTTGAAGTTGAAGATTTCTCCAAGATGAAACAGGAGTTGCAGAGAAACTTCCACTTGACCTTGGAACACAAGGAACACTCTTTGAGAGGCTGGAACTGGGGCACCACCGACTTGGCCCGTAACGAGTTGGTGTTTCAAATCCATAACAAGCCCAGTTTTGAAATTCCCTACAACGACGTCACAAACTCCAATTTGACCGGTAAAAATGAGGTCGCGTTGGAGTTCAACTTGAACAACGAGGACAAGGCCGGCGACGAGCTCGTGGAGATGCGTTTCTACATTCCCGGCACGATAGAAAACGAGACCACGAAAACCGTCAAGACCGAAGACGGCGAAGAAAAGCAAGAGGAAGAGGTGGAAGAGCTCAGTGCCGCATCTGTATTCTACGACCAGCTCAAGGACAAGGCCGACATTGGCCAGGTGGCAGGAGAAGCTATTGTTTCCTTCAGCGACGTGTTGTTCTTGACCCCAAGAGGCCGTTACGACATCGATATGTACCCAGGATCGTTGAGATTGAGAGGCAAGACCTACGACTACAAGATCCAGTACAAGCAAATCGAGAGAATCTTCTCCTTGCCCAAACCCGACGATGCTCACCACTTGACGGTTTTGCAAATTGACCCACCTTTGAGACAGGGACAAACGAGATACCCCTTCTTGGTGATGCAAACGTCTAAGGAGGAGGAAACCGAGTTGACGTTGAACTTGTCCGACGAGGACTTCGAGCTGAAGTACAAGGACAGATTGAAGAAGCACTATGAGTCGCAAACACACATTGTGATGACCCACTGCTTGAAGGGTTTGACCGAGCGTCGTTTGATCATGCCCGGCTCCTTCCAATCTCGGTTCTTGCAAGCAGGAGTGTCCTGTTCGTTGAAGGCCTCGGAAGGTTACTTGTACCCACTCGACAGATGCTTCTTGTTCGTCACCAAGCCCACGGTGTACATTCCATTCTCTGAGATCAGCAGTGTTACCATGTCGCGTACATCCAGCGGTGTGTCCGCCTCCCGGACGTTCGACTTGGAGGTCAACTTGAGAGGCAGTAACCAATCGCACGTGTTTGGCAACATCGACAAGGAGGAGCAAGGCACGATCGAGAACTACTGCCAGGACAAGGGTTTGAGGATCAAGAACGAGGACAAGATTGCCAAGGCGATGTTGGCCAAGGCCATGACCGGCGACGACGACGATGACGACGACGATGCGGACGTTGACATGGGAAGTGCTGCCGAGGACGAGAGTGACGATGACGACTTCGGATCAAACTCGGAATCCGACGTGGCCGAGGAGTTCGACTCCAACGCGTCTGCGTCTGACTCGGACGAGGAGATGGGCGATGCACAGTCCGACGACCGTCCGCCTAAGAAGAAGGCCAAGAACTAAGGTGCTGAGCCGTGTATACTAGAAAAAGACAAGGTAAAAAAATTTGTGGAAACACGAAATCAGAGAAAGGGGGAAAGGTAAACACCGGATCAGCCACAGACACGAGAGAAGGAATCAGCTCAGGGGATCGGCAATTGCTGCCAATGACTTCTGGCTGGTATCTTTAGCCCATCAGTTTATTAGGTTGACATGACGACCCAGGGCACGAACAAACAGAATTGAGGTGCAAGGAAAAAAAGTTGAGATTCCCCAGGGGCGGTCAGGTCATTTTTCGTGTCTCCGGGCGAATCACCGGCCGTTGTCACTTTTTCAGCCTCCCAAGACACGAAAAAAGACGTGAACCAGCCATGGTCCTGTACAGGCATTTTGCGGCCAGCGCGGGCAGCGTAATCGCACCTTGCTCGCAGCCATTACTCTACCGGATGCGGCAATTCTCACCGCGTGTAGCAGACTTCAATAGGCAACGCCAACCAGCACGGAAAAGTGCACAATCCTTGGTGTAATATATAGCTCCCGCGTGTTGCGCTCCCCGGGATCGGCCGTTTCATCAATTAAAAGCTCGCCACCTGCTGAGCTGCAAAGCCTAAGCGCACTGTTTCTCCACCGTTTCAGCCCCACTCTCCGCATAGCTAATTCGAGATCTGCCCTTGCTTTAAATAGCTCTTCCGCTACCTTCAGCTCCAAGCCCGGGATCAAAGCCGAAATCCAAAGCCGAACCCGAGAGCCGATTACCAAAGCCAAATTTTAAGGCCTGTCCAACCCCATCCCCTATATAGCACCATGGATATCGACTACAGTCTCAAAGAAGACTTCCGTCAGTGCATGGAGTACCTCAACGTGTGCAACGAGGAGTCCATCCCTGAGCGGTCTTCCAGGAGACCAAAGATTGACAAAATTGTCGACAGCAGCATTTACAAGAAGGAGTCCGAGGAGACCTTCAGTGACTCGTCAGAAGAGTACAACTTGGGAGCAGACACCTCTGCCCAAAGCTCGCTTTTCTCGGACACCCCCAATTTGCTGCACATCGAGAGGGAGTACCCTGAGCTGCTTTTAGAGCAGTACCTCGATGAGGTTTCTTCGTCCGATGAAATCGGAGTTGTGGAGGACGTGGTTACGATTGTCAGGAAGCACGATCGCTGGGACCCCAAGAAGGTGTCGCTCATATCCTACTAGTGCTGAGCCTAACGAATTACTACCATGATACCCCACCGGCTCGAAGCTGGCAGGCCCAGTGTTAATCTGACGATCAGAGATCGCTGCCTATTAGACCCTAGAACCACCTTTGACATGTGGACTAGAAGAATATATGTATACTTAGAATCAAGTTTTTCAGTAAACTTTTCAGTAAGTGGACTGTTCCCGAAGACTTTTCAAAAGTGAGTCAGCACCAGACTTCGAGTGGGGTGACTCGAGAGTGTCGAAGAGCACTTTCCAAACTCGCATGGTCAGTAAATGTCTCACAACGTCTCATATCGAGCTATGACTCATCGATGATTGCAAGACGGTGGTGTTTCAAAACAGAGTTTAGTAAAATCAGTCGGACTTAATTGCTTTGTTTCCCCGCGGTTGTCTATTAGGGTTCCAAACTGCACGGACGCTTTTTCTGATCCCCCACGTCTCATCCTGTAGTGACGCACGCTGAAAATGATGGAAACTACTCAGCACCAACATACCACTAAGGAGTCGGCAACTCACCCCAAACAATAAAAATCCCCTTGCATTTGCTTCAGTCATCTTCCCGCCAAGTCACACGATCCATGAAATTCTTCGCCGCTGCTAATCCACAACCATGAGTGCTTCTTTGGGTCTTATCATATATGCGGCTGTCAAGCCCATTTTCAAGATTTATTTCATCATCGGCATGGGCTTCTACATGGCCAAACGTAACATCTTGACCGTCACGACCTGCAGAGACATTTCCGATCTTATCGTGACGGCCATCATGCCGTGCTTGATCTTCAACAATGTGGTGTCGAACTTGGTCAGCTCCGACATCAAGTTCATCGGCATCGTCTTTTTCTTGGGCACACTTCTATTTGGAGTGGGCTCACTCTTGGGACTTTTAACTCACTATGTTTGCAAGTCGCCTAAAAAATGGTTCGGAGGACTCATCTCCGTGGGCCTCTTCCCCAACATCTCGGATCTCCCCATCGCATACTTACAGACTCTTTCGAAAACAGGCTCGCTATTCACCACCGAGGAAGGTAACAAGGGCGTGGCCTACGTGTGTATTTTTTTGGCATCGCAAGTCTTTTACCAGTTCAGTCTTGGCTTGTTCAAGTTGGTGCGCTATGACTTCAGAGACCAACTAGCAGCTGCAGAGGCCGACGCCGAAAAGAACATGGAGTCGGAAAACTCCAGCTCCACGGCGGCCAAGGAGGATAACGAGAAAACTTCGTCTCCCTCAGTAGGCTCGAAGGCCGATGAGCTGGTTTCTCATGCTGCCACAGGGCAGAACGGCAGGAACTCTTTCGACCTAGGCTCCATCGACTCCGCCGATTTGGAAGCCCGGCAGCTATCTCAGCCTGACACGTCATTGCATCACTTGGCTCCCCTTCACTCGCGAGAATTGGAGAGCCAGAAATCTATTCAGTCGGACGTCTCTGCACGCATGAGGCATCGGAGAGATACTATCCTGTCGAGTGTGATTGACGACCCGCTTCGAGCCATGAGATCGCGGAACGGCGAGTTGGCGTCAACCATGTCTCAGACCATCGACGACGTCATCAACGAGTACTCGGAGTTTAACCGACTCCGGTCGCACGAGACGGGCCATACCTCAGGTGGAGAAAGTTCCATCGTGGACGAGGAGCCAGAGAAAAAGTCGCTTGCCCAGGAGATCAGGCGCCACGTTATTACCGTGTTGCGTAACTTCTTGGCTCCCAACTCGCTTTCCTTGATCGTCTCGTTGGCCATCGCCATGGCTCCTCCTTTGCGTGCACTTTTCGTGAAGGGCAACTTCCACATGCCAAACGCACCGGACCAGCAGCCTCCACTCTCCTTTGTCATCGACATCACCAGCTACGTTGGTGCGGCATCTGTGCCCTTGGGTTTGCTCATCTTGGGTGCAACTATCGCCAGGTTGAAGGTCAATGCCATGGTGCCTGGGTTCTGGAAAACGGCCGTCATGATCACCGCGTGCCGCTTGATTATTCTCCCCATATTCGGCGTCGGGGTCACCACGGGCCTCCAGAACGCCGGCTGGTTTGGCGACGACCGCTTGATCCGGTTTGTGAGTGTGTTGGAATACGGACTACCCAATGCCACCGCATTGGTGTACTTCACTGCATTTTACACCGACCCCAACTCGCCGGATCACTTGCAAATGGACTGCTTGGCCATCTGCTTGATTGCACAGTACTCGATCTTGTTCATCACGTTACCGTTTTTGGTGACGTTTTCCTTAAAGGTCTCGATGGGCTTTTGATAGAACCTTCCACGAAGCATAAACTACACTACAGTGAATAATGAATACGATGATCTCATCGACGTGACAAATGCGTCATAGTAGACACTCGACGGATTTTAAACTTTGACAACAGCACCTGCTCGCGTGCCCCAGATTATACTTGCTGCCCGTGATCCTCACCAAAGCCTCCATTCCTACATACTTGTCCGCGACGTTGCGGTGCACCTTACTATATATACCTTGCAGGCCCATCACCGATAACTCAGACCAATTGTGAAAACTCCCGTTGACACAATTACGCCCACCCCAGAAATACTCAATTGAATAACTACACATCATGGCTTTGTACTACAACTTGGTCTTCGGCCTTCTTGTCATCGAAATGGCCTTCTTTGCCATCTTGTCATTGCCCTTCCCCAGGGGAATGAGAAAGTCCGTGTTGCGGACCGTTTCTGCTCCATTCAAGTCGGAGCAGTTTCAAATTGCACTCAAGTGTATATTTGGCTTCGTGCTAGTGCTATTCATCGACTCGGTGAACAGGGTGTACAGTGTCACCAGCGAGTTGCATGCCATGTCTCCAAGCACGAGCGCCCCCTCGAGCATCATGAACGACAGATCCGAGGTTCAGGCCAGAAGATTCTACGCCCAGAGAAACATGTACCTCTGTGGTTTCACCTTGTTCTTGACTCTCATCTTGACCAGAACGTACTCGTTGGTGGTCGAGTTGATTGCCACCAAGGATAGATTGGACGACAACACCAAGACCTCTGAATTGAACGCTTCGCCCGAGCAAGAGAAGTTGAGAAAGTCCTTGAGCGAAAAGGACGAGGAATTGGCCACTTTGAAGGAACAGGCTGGCTCCCTCTCCAAGGACTATGATGCCACCGCTTCCACTGCCACGAAGAGAAGCTAGAATTAGAACTACCATCACATACCGCGTCTATTCATATCTACCATTACTTTTGTTCGTAGGCATTGCTCTTGTGCTTGGGCACGAACGAGAAGCTGGAAGAGGGCTTTCCGAGGAACATCTCGGTGATTTTGATCCAGTCTTTGTAGTCTGTGGAACCCAACAACGTCTCCAACTCGTTTCTTCCTCTCCACTTGGGAGGTCTTTCATTCAACTTTGGCGGCAATCTCTCGAGGATGCCCACTGGGATGTATCTGTGAGTGAAACTGATGAACTCGCACATGTATCTTCTGGCAGTTTCGATACCGTAGTCGTCAGAGCCCCAGTGTTCCACGGCGAAGTTGGCGAATTGGCGCATGTACTCGAGTCTTTCAGTGGCACTCTTGTCCAAGTACTGCTGAGCATCAACCTCTTCGAAGATCCATGGCTTGATCAAGGCACCTCTTGCAACCATCACAGAGTCGATGCCCTCGGTGTTCACAGCCTCGTGCCATTGCTCTTGGGTGTAGCAGTCTCCGTTACCAACAAACCAAGTTGGTGGGGTGTCCTGCAAATCCTTGTTTTCTTGCTTGTCGTGGTTGAAGGTTTGCACCACCTTGGCCACATCAGAGATGTACTGCCAGTCAGCCTCTCTGGTGTACCGTTGTTGTCTGGAACGGCCGTGGAGGGTGATGGCTGCAATGTGAGTCTCGGCCAACAAACGAGACACCAAAGTGGAGGCGGTGTTCTTGTTGTCCTTGGTGCCCGTTCTGATTTTCACGGTGACCGGGATGTCATCGGAAACGGCGTTCATTCCGTTCAAGATACGAACCATCTTCGACGGTTGGTCCAAAAGAGCAGAACCCTGGCCCTGGCGGTAAAGCAAGTCGATTGGACAGCCGCAGTTCAAGTTGATTTCGGAGACGTTGGTGGTTTCCTTTGCAATTGCCTCTGCTGCCTTCGTAGCCTGCTGATGGTGGTTGGAGGCGATCTGGACTCCAAAACCGGGGTACTCAGACGAGTGTGCCTTGGGCAAAGCCCACTCTGGCTTCGTGCCCTGGAGAAGCGGGAGTGCAAGGGCCATTTCACTGTATGTAACATCGGCACCCAAGGTCTTCATAAGACGACGGTAAGGCAAGTTTCCGACTGTCGTAAGGGGAGACACAATCTTTGCACCTTTGAGATAGATCTTCTTCTTTTCAGCAGGTGTAAATGGAGGCTCGACATATGTGGAGATGTTGTTCTTGATGTCCTCTTGACGTTTAGCGACATTGGCATCGTTTTGAACCAATGAATCCAAGTACTTGATGTATGGGAGGGCCTTTTCGAAAGTGTACTTGTTCTTTTGCAAGGCGGTTCTGTGAACTGGGTCGATCTTGTTGATCTCGTGGCCGGTCTGTGCTTTCTCTGCCTCTGGGTTCTTGGTCAATTGCTTCGATTCCTTGTTGAAATGGCTACCGAGCCATCTACACTTCAACCCGGCGGGACAGTATCCGATGGCTGTGTAAACGGGACATGGACCCTCGATGTCCGCAGGTTTCGATTGCAAGTAAAAGTCGATATCGTGGGTGTTCTTGCACTTGTCTCCGAATGGGCATTCTTTGCCGGATGATGGATCAATCAAGGTGGAACACAATCTGATCTCCTCTTTCTGCTGCTTCAAGTCTCTCTTCTTGTTTTGACCTCTGCCCTTTTTGCTCCGCTTGGAGCGATCGTCTTTTTCACGGTCTCCACCTTCAGCTTCTTCATCATTGAAGTTTTCTTCAACGGCAGTGGATTCGATCACGAATTCTGGTTTAATAGGGGCGAAACCTTTTTGGAATGTATCTCTGTGAGTTCTTTTTGGCTCGGAAGACTCGGCACTGTCGACCTCTCTTTTTTCTGCTTCGACCATGTTGAAGAACAGAAGTGGCTATCTGCTTTTTTATCGCACCGATGCTCTTCGCTGATATCCGATGCACTATAAAAAAAAATACTAAAATTTACATCGTAATTCGAAAATGAAGGATAAGTTGAGTCTGATTGGGGACTATGAAGGATGCTCGAATAGCGATCATAAACAAGAACAATAATAAAAAAGAATTTTGAAACAGTGTCATTTGCAATCTGACCCGTAGCAGACTTAATTTACATTTCGCATGCTAGATCTGCAAAAATGTGTAAAGAATTTGAACAAAAAAAATAAAACAGAACGTTTATTAGGATAAATCGTTATGACAGAATTTGAACCAAAAGTAATTCAAGGCTTTATTGCAAAAATCAAAGTTTACAAAGAAAGCTTCACCCCTACAGTCCCTGATCTATCCCACAGTGTTAGTGCAGCCATCGCGAGTTGCAGTATATGCGCACACCTCATCGAAATTTTCAACTACCACGATACTACCCATGACGGTTGACAAGAGAAGAAAAACAGAGACCGTCAAAAAACCCAAGGGCTCTCGGATCTTCAGTCCTTTCAGGGTGTTGGGTAACGTCACCAACGAAGTGCCCTTCGCCATTGGAACATTGGGTGGAACTTTCTACTTGGTGACCTCAGTTGGCAAAAGCTTTCAAATCTATGATGCCGCCAACTTGCATCTCCTCTTTGTTTCCCAAAGCCAAACGGCTTCCAAAATCACAGCATTAGCTGCTCACTTCCACTACGTCTACGCTGGTTACGGCAACAAAGTGGGTATCTTCAAAAGAGGTCGTTTGGAGGCAGAGGTCGAGTTACAGCTCTCGTCTCCCGCTGCAACTGTGAGCCATATCTCCGTGTTCGGTGAATACATGGTGGTCGCATCCACGGATGGTGACTTGAACGTGTTGAAGAAGCCTACCGGCAGTAAGGTGGCAACTGAACACTACACCACGATCAGAAGTATCAATCCTGACTTCGACGGAAGCATCGTGGGCTTGATCCACCCTCCAACGTACTTGAACAAGGTTGTGGTGGCAACCACGAACTCCATTTTCATCATCAACGTGCGTACCGCCAAGACGTTGTTGAAAACCACCGAGAACTTCTTCGGCGAACCATTATCTTGCATCGAGCATGCCCCTGCCTTGGACATCATCGCAGTTGGTACGAGCTCTGGTGGTGTTTTCCTCTACAACTTGAGAAAGAACATCAAGCTTGGTGAGAGAATCCTCGTCTCTCCCAAAGACGTTGGTGCAAAGGTTGCATCCGTCTCGTTCAGAACCGATGGTTCCCACCACATGGTCGCTGCTTTGAGTACTGGAGATTTGTACTTCTACGATTTGGTTAAGAAGGCTAGAGTCCATGTCACCAGAGACTGCCACGCCGAAGCCAATGGTGGTGTTGCCAATGCCAAGTTCTTGAACGGCCAGCCCATTGTCGTCACCAATGGTGGAGACAACCTCTTGAAAGAGCTCGTTTTCGATCCTCCATTGTCGTCAACGAACACCACCGTCATCAGCCCTCCTCGTCACTTGCGTTCTCGTGGTGGACACTCGGCACCTCCGGTCGCCATTGCCTTCCCAGATGAGGAAAAGTCACATTTCATTTACTCTGCTTCTCAAGACAAATCTTTCTGGAGTTTCTCTATGAGAAAAGACGCTCAAGCCCAGGAGATGTCGCAAAGACCACCCAAGAGTGGAAACAAAGAAAGAAAGGCTGGTATTGTTGCCTCGTTGCGTGAAAAATTCCCAGAGGTGACGTCGTTGTCCATGTCAGTGGCACGCGAAGGTGAATGGGAGAATGTCCTTACCACTCATAGAAACGAGACTTTTGCTAGAACTTGGGACTCCAAGAGCAAACGTGTCGGGCGCCACGAATTGGCCACCGTTGATGGAGGGATTGCAAAGAGTGTCTGTGTTTCTCATTGTGGTAACTTTGCCCTTGTGGGTTCTTCTGAGGGTGGAATCGGTGTCTACAACTTGCAGTCCGGATTACTCAGAAGAAAGTACATGTTGCACAAGAAGAAAGCAGTCACCGGTCTTGCAATTGACGGCATGAACAGAAAGATGGTCAGTTGTGGACTCGATGGAATCGTGGGATTCTACAACTTCTCCGATCTGAAATACTTGGGGAAGTTGGAGCTCGGCGAGCCCATCACTAAGATGGTCTACCACAAGGGATCCGACTTGGTGGCATGCGCCTTGGACGACTTGTCGATCGTTGTGATTGACGTCGTTACACAAAAGGTGGTCAGAATCTTGTACGGCCACACCAACAGAATCACCGGCATGGACTTCTCGCCTGACGGCCGCTGGATCATCAGTGCTGCCCTTGATGGTACGCTTCGTACCTGGGACTTGCCTACTGGTGGGTGCATCGATGGTGTCAGGCTTCCAAGTGTTGCCACAAACGTCAAGTTCTCTCCAATTGGTGACTTCCTCGCAACCACCCATGTCAACGGTAACGGAATTTCGCTTTGGACGAACAGAGCCCAATTCCGCCCAGTTTCTACCCGCCAGATCGAGGAAAGCGAGTTCAGCACCTCGTTGTTGCCAAACGTCTCCGGTGTCGGATCATCTACTTTGATTGATGGAGCTCTCGACGGCTCAGACGAGGAAGTCGACCATAGCGAAATTTACCACTCTGTGGATCAGATCAACGAGGATCTCGTCACTTTGAGTGTGGGCCCAAGAAGCAGGTACCAAACCATCTACCACGTCGATACCATCAAACAGAGAAACAAGCCAAAGGAAGCACCCAAGAAGCCTGAGCAGGCTCCGTTCTTCCTCTCGCTTTCTGGAGAGCCTGTTGGTGACAGAGCAATTGTTGCAGAGAACGGGGCTTCCGCCACTACTCAAAGTCAAGACGGTGCTTCCGAGGAATCCCGGCTCCTCCAGTTCAAGGGTGAGCTGCGTGGGTTCGAGTCGGAATTTACCCGTTTGCTTAGAGAGGGATCCGAAAATGAAGACTATACCGAGTTCTTGAAGTTCTTGACGAACGCTTCTCCCGCCACCATCGATATGGAGGTGAGATCCTTGAACTCGTTCCCACCTTTGACAGAGATGACCTCGTTCGTCAACGCCTTGAGCGCTGGTTTGGAGAGCAACACTAATTTTGATGTCTTGCAAGCCATTTTTGGTTTGTTTTTGAAAAACCATGGAGATGTCATTTACAACAACCCAGAGTCGGATTTGATTGCCGCTTTGGACAGATGGGGAAGCACCAATGATGAGAAGGCCGGTGGCCTCGATGACTTGGTCAAATTCTGTTCTGGTGTGATCGACTTCGTGTCAAATATCTAGATAATTAAAATAGAGCATTGATAAAATATTGTAATACGATCATTGCAGTTTGCAAGCATAACTTGAGTCAGTAGTATTGCGTCTTCGCGACATGCTACACCTCGCGGTGCACCTACATTAGCTATAGCGGGTCTTTTACGCCATCCTCGTACACCATGAACGCCACCATAATAGAGCCATTGAACCGGCTCCATGTTCTGGGAGGGATCAAGGTTTCCGCTTTGCATTCCGCGGAGGGAAAGCTCTATCTCGGTTTGTCCAACGGAGACTTGTCTATCATGAGACTAAGCACTCAAATCGAACATACCAGACCAGAGCAGAAGTCGCTACGAAGCTTCCGCTCGCTTAGTGAAATCAAGAACTTATTCGCTGACAATGAACAGTCTCAAATGCTTCTCCCCGAAAAGACTTTCAAGAATGTGACCGGGAACCAATCTCCAGTTTCATCAATAAGCACGCTCCCACTTTACAAGGACAATAGCCGAGTGGTGCTTCTTATTGCAAGCGCAGACTTGCTTCAAACATTCGAGTGGGTTGGCTCACATCTCAATTTGATTCACTCCTTCGACGAGGTTCGCTCGTTCTCTGATTACGCTTACATGGAGCTAGAATCAGCTCTGGAGAACTCAAGTGAGAACTCATCGAAGAACACTCCATCCCGCCTGCTAATCATTGGCTCTCGCAAAAAAGTGCTCATCTATGAAGTGAAGCAGAAGTCTAGAAACATCTTCAATTTTGTCTTGTTCAAGGAAATCGTTCTAAAAGATCGCGTCCGCAAAGTCCACCCATATACGGAACATCATAAAGTCATAATCTCATTGAGCAATGCATTTTGGTCCTTGGACTTGCTCAATGATTTTGAGTTGTTTGAAGTACCCTCAAATTCCCCGGACATTTTCAAACCTGCGCAAGTCCCTTCTTTCAGCTACTTTGGCCTCGCCAATCCTGTCCCTGATATCAAATTCGTTCAGTGCACTGATGACACTTCACTCGTTGTTCGGGGATCCGGAACTGCTAAACTATTATTTGAAGATCATGTTCCCCGAATGGAAGAGTCAGCAATTAGTTTCTCGACGATGCCATTCACAGTTTCGTTTATGTATCCATGCTTTCTTTTGATCGTTTACTCGAAAACACTCGAAATTGTTGACGCCAAAACCGGCGCAACAGTTCAGACATTCAAGCACCTGCTCAATATAATGACTGATGAAGCTACTCTTGACACAGCATTGATCACAATCGCCGCCGGCAGCGATGTGTTCCAATTTAGCATTTTACCTTTCCAAAAACAAATTGACCTGCTTCTATCCTTGAGCGGGGTTGTGACAATCACAAAGAATAAGAAGGACATAAAAAAAAACCTCAAACTTTCGGGACTAGACATGGCCATATCCTTGGTGTCCTCTTTGAAAGACGACGACAGATACTTTGTGGATTCTGCAGACCCAACGGCGTCTACAGTGAAAACCAAGATGCTTTTCCTTCGTGACTTATACAAGGAAAAAGCATTCGCAATCTTTCAAAACTACTCACAGTTTCATTCATCCATTGTTGAGATCGGTTCGGAATGGTTGCTCTCTTTTCTCGATATCCTCGCCTTGTTTCCCGACTTCCTCAATGGTGCATTGCAAATCAATGGACCTGCGTTCTCGAGCACCGAAACTCCCGTCGAAAGCCCAGTGAAGGCTATAACGCTCAGGGACTTGCAACAAGACAACTCCTTCTTGGATATACCTTCGAGGAACGAGTCATCTAGCAATTCGAGCAGCTCTGACCTTTCCGAAAACCAACAACTCAAATTATTCTACAGTGCCGTGCAGAGCTTGATTGTCTACTTGACAGACCAGCGGCGTATTCATGCCGTCTTCTTGCATAGTAAGGATGCTGTGCCAAGTATTGATTGGAAGAGTGTCAAGCTTGGGGTTAACGAAATTTATCCTCAAGCTTCAAAGTCATCTATCCGGGACAAGCTCGACGCTTTCGCCACGGCTATCGACACCACCTTGTTTCTTTGCTACTTCTATACGAAGCCTTTGATGTTAGGGCCCTTGCTACGTTTGCCAAACAACAAATGCAGTGCAAAAATTGTGAATGACTGTCTTCTCAAGAATCTCAAGAGGAATTCTAAGCAGCTGGAAATCTTGTTGAGCAAGTTAATGGACTTCTATTTTGGAAGATCATTGCATGAGGATGCACTTAAAATGCTCTTCGAGTTGGCGCACGAAAACAAAAGCGAAGACAGTCCCTTGAAGGTTCCCAAACTCTCGATCGCTTACTTGCAAAGGCTCTCGAATGATCACCTTGATTTGGTGTTCAAATACTCGAAATGGCTCGTGAAGGATGGTGGCACCATTTCGAAAGAAAACGCAAGACTCATATTCATGAATGATACTTACGAGTGCGAGAGCTACGACAACTTCAAGGTGCTCGATTACTTTAATTCAACATTGCAGAGTGAAGAGCTTTCTGTGATGTACCTTGAGTGGCTATTTGAGAGCGGCATCATCAGTCTCCCGAGTAAGAGGAAGTCCGAAGCAAGGCTTGCGACGAGACTTTGTCTTTTGTATCTCAAGGCTTTGAAGAATTTGAGTGTCACTGAGGAAGACTTTTACAATGATGCCTCGTACAAAAAGCTTTACAAAGTGCTTGAGGGCAGAGGGGACTACGACTCCTGGACCATTCTCAAAAACATACCCACAGACCAGGATCGGTTCTTGAGACTTGCGATTCTCATCTACAAGCGTCTTGGAGAACATCAAAAGTCCATCGACATCTTGTACAGCCAATTGAATGACTTAAACGGCGCCATGGACTACTGTGCACAAGTGTTTTACTCTCCAAACGGCGAGGAGCAAGGGCGAGAATTGCTTCATAAGTTGCTTGAAGACTTACTCATCCATTTTCACGAAAATGAAGAGCCCATAGCTCGACTTTTGAACATGCAAGGGACCAAAATGGATACACTTCGAATCTTAAGCACGCTCCCTGACACATTCCCGGTACAAAAAATGGAGAGTTTTCTCCAAAATGTCATTTACTCAAGTGAGGTTATGGTCTCAACAAAGACCGAAAGCCAGCTCTACAAGATTGGGTGCACCAAAGCACGGCATGAGTTGACGTTGTTGCAAGCTGGGTCTTACTCTGTCGCTGATGGCGCAGATTTTTGCGAGAAATGTGACAAAAAACTAGGCTCTGGGATCATTGCCGTGAATGACCAAGAAAAAATTATTCACTACGGATGTTTGAATAAGAAGCCGCTCAATGGCCATTAGCGGAGTTAACTCAAAGCACGCGGCTTCCAATCATGCTGGTGTGCATACACTGGGGTGAACAACCCAAGTCTCCGCTCCCAGCATCGACCGAGTACGAGCAAAACAAATAGTATTTAGTCAATTGGCATCTATCACCCCTAGCCCCGAGAATAAAATACAACATGCTGTCAGAAACCAATGGCTCACATGGTCAAAATCCCAACGAAGGTATAAGACTCCCGTCGATTTCTTTTTTGGCTGGCACTCAATCAGCTCCATCGCAATTGGCTTCGATAGTGCTGCCGATTGACAATTCACTGCTGATAAAAAAGGAAGGAGAGCAGATAAGTCAGCCTGGATCACAATCGAATCCAATTGCACCCGAGAGCGAGAAATTAGCTCACGAAAATGATAAAAAGCCGACTACACAAGACTCCAGCACCGAAAAACCAGAAGAGGGCACCAAGGCTGCAGGTGTAGCTTCTACCGAGGAGCTGGAATTGCCAAAATCGAATCAATCGCCATCTCATCGAGCCCCCGATATCCATCATCACCACCATCATCACCACTCCCCTGTGCCAGGACATCACCATCACCACAGCAGTCATCAGCATAGCCATCACCATCACCACCACCCACCGCTTCCTCACCCACATCACCACCACCATCGCCACAGCGAGTCAGACCCGAAGCCCAAGAGTTCAGTACTGCCACAACTGCAACTGGCTGAAGTTCCGCCAAGCACGGGTTCAAAGCGATCCAGCGAGAGCGACCTCAAAGTATCTGCTGGCAGTGCAAAAAAGAAGAAAGACATGAAAGCTTTTGTGGCGGAATTGAAAGAATACTTAGTGGAAAACTTCCCCAAAAGATCGCATTTGGGTTCTTTGACGTATAACCCTACTACCACGTGGGACTCCATAGTGTTGGACCAGTTGTCTGGTTTGGACAGCCATGAAAGAGACGAGCTACTACACGTCCAGGAGCACTACATCGAAAGATTGAAGGAGAAATCAGACGAGGAGCACACGACGATACCGTGGCTTCCGCAACTCTCGGCGGCCAACGTCAACAAGACCATCCAGGTGAAGATACAGTACAAGCATATCAAAGAGTTCATCGAAAACTTTACGCTAGGACGGGTCCAGCGCAAGCGAGAACTCTGGGGAGGTGTTTCGGGCCTTTACACAGACGACTCCGACTTGTTGAGCGTGCTCTGTCACATGGGGCTATTCGACAACTGCCTCGATCTCAGCACCTGGAACGAAGGCTGGAAGCCTGCGGACATTGTGAGACCGCTCCATGTGGAACAGGATAGTGACGGAGTGGACCTCCTCGATCTCTCTGTGACCGTGCTTCTACTCCCAGGGCTCAGCAACTATCAAGGACAATTCAAAAACGGTATCAATTCCCGGTCGTGGCTCGGTGAGTTCCCGCATGATGGCTTGTCTTTCGCCGTGTACAGTGTGAAGTGGGAGACGTTTGCACTGAGCTTTGCCGCAAAAGACAGCAGTAAAAAAGAACAGGCCGAGTTTGTTGCTGACCGAGAAGCGTCGGAAAAAAATTTCCAGGAGAGCAAGGGCTGGAAGTTCGACTACAAGCTAGCAAAGGAAACGAAGGAAAAGGTAGACTCTGCGAAGGCTGCAAACTGAAGTTAGATTGAAGTATATCGCAAAACGACGAAATGAACTGAAAAGTAACGTAAGTTAAATACAACTCGACGTAGCATCGCCGGCAAAATTATGAAAAAGATCGAGTTTGGGCAAATTCCAGGCGAATTCCATTTGCACCGGCAGAACCGCGGATTGAGCGGGTCGCAAGAATGCTTACCGTTTAAGGTTCTTCGCCGGGGCAAACTTTCTCACCCGAGCATACGTCACCTAATTTCGCTGAGAGTCAATAACAGCCATCGGTGTGTTTAAGCATCACAGTCATCGGTGTATTCAAAGTACAGTCTTTATCAACGTTTCACCAAAACGAATGCCGTGCAGTTCCCGTGCGCCGTCTATTATCCTTTGCATTCCCTAGTTACCAGCTGCCCTGCAAGCGTAGGAGCAAGCCACACAGCCGATGGAAGAATCGTCCTACAAGGAAACCAGTCCCACCACCATCCAGGGAAGCCTTTCGCCGCCTTTACTACGAGAGCCCAACGGTAGCGGAGCGAAGAAGCCACGAAGAATCCTGAGCCTTTTCCGTAAGATCGGGGACGAGTGGACCAGCTTTCTTGGCAAGATACGGGAAAACACCCACATCAGCTACTCCGACGAAGAGGCGATCGACTCCTTGTTTGAGAGCAGCGACGACGATTTCTTCGAGCGCACCCGGAAAGTCAAGCGCTTTGGTGCACTCACCGCAGCTGAGATTGCGTTCATGAACCAGCACAAAAAAGGCTCCAAGTCCAGCGACAAACGCCCCAATGCTATAGCGTCCACTGCCGCCACTGCAGGGGACGTTCCCATCTTCAAAGACTTGGACATGACGGGTTTGCGCCAGCATTACTTAAACTCCGATAATGAGCTCACCGGCGACAATGTTGGCCAGTCGTTGTGGGAGGTTCGCCGCAGCCGATGGCTCACACCGGTCGAAAGGGCCCAAGACGAGACAAAAGAGCCCTCAAGTGGACAGACCACAGATCCTGGAGCACAACCAGATGGGGCACAGAGCACAGAAGCCGGAGAACACACGGAACCCGGGGCACAAACGGAACGGGCAGGAGCATCGCGGGCCAGCCATCTTCCCCGCGAGCTATACCCCCGGATCTATAATGAGTTGATCGAGAAATCCACGCCGTTGAGAAAAGGCAAGCGCATCGCTCTTTCGGACTTGGTCAACGTGATGAATGCCGGATGGCACAGCGAGAAGGTGTGGGAGCGGGCGTCCAAGGGTTTGCCCTAGTTACGAGCCGCGAGCGGATCCTATAATATTTAATGAAGAATGACTATCACCGCCAACCAATAAAGTACTGTCAATCAATGAAGTACGAGTGTCAACGGATGACATGCTGTGAACTGAAGAAGTATGCTGTCAACTGAAGTATTATGAGTTCCAGCAGATGAAGAATGATTTCAATGCCCGGAGTTTTCCTTGATGAGCTTGACGGTGGTTTCCAATACGCGTAGGTCCAAATCCACGAGCTCTGCCTGGCGCTGTAGTAGGTCCAAGTACGACTGGTGGGACGACGACTCCACTGCCAACGCTCGATGGGTTTTCTTCACCTTTTGCTCGAGTTTTTCCTTGGCACGGAGCAATTCGTGGTAGCTGCCGGCGATGTCTTCGTTGAGCTGGCGATCGATTTCCTTGTCCAAGTCGTGGATGGTGGTGATCTTATCCATCACAGGTGGACATGACACGGATCCGTTGCTGGAGTTGGATTTGACCACGGCGGAAACGGCTTTCGCCAATTGGCTCGACGCCAACGACGCCTGCTTGAGATCCTCGAGCTGGTCGTGTTTTGCCGAAAGAAGAAGCTCCCGGTGGTTGGGTTTGGCCATGGTGCTGCAGTTGCGATGTAGCTTCTCCACAACTGTGATCCGCACCAGTACCCCACTATCAACATTGCAATCTCACCGTTTGCAATCGCACCGTTAGGTATCGGTTTATCAGCTGCTTCGGTCATGATTGAGGCAAAGGACTTGGCGCTGGACGCTTTGTTTGCCGTGATTCCAAACGCACTGGAAAAACCGGCAACATCCATTCAAAACATTGAAGACCTCGACAATGCCCCACTCCTCGAGCTCATTGACAGCACATACTACGCCTTGAAACAGGACGATGTGACCCTTGCCAACGCTCTCATTTTGTGGGAAATCCGCCTTACGCTTCTCCTTTTCAACCACCAACTTGCAATTGCAAAGAGAGAGGGCGTCAACTTGAGCAACGCTTTCTATCTACATGAGAATCCAAACACGAGCCAGGCTCCGAACGCGCCCCAGCCCTCTCGAGTTGGTTCAGGTCTTCTGAATGCTGGTCCCTTGACTCCTGAGCTGTCTCGTTCGCAAAGTCCACTGATGGCAGCTCCAAAAGCACATGGTCCCAGATCTCGTACCCCACACATGGTCTACCCAATGCCCAAAAACAATGGAGGGTACATCCACCACGCATTGTTTGTCATGTTGCTCAGATTGAGATCGGCGCCTAACTTGTCGTTGGTCAATGAGCTCTACACGCTTTGCTATCAGTCTCGTTTGAGAGAAGAGCCATCGGGGTACTCCTCACTCGAGGCCAAGCTCATCCGGCTCGCCTACCAAGTGATTGCGATTTTGGTCATTACGAAGAATTACTCCACTCTTTTGGATTTCATCGGTTCGTTGGAAACAGACCTCGCGCTGAAAGTTGATAGCGATGCACCTTCAGACATCAGCCAGTACCTTTCCAACGTGTTGCTCATGCACATTGTGGCCAAGGCTCATTGGGCCAAAGTACGTGGTTCAGACCCAAATGCATTACAGCCAGTTCTACAGCCTGTGTACTCGAGAGTCAACTCACAGTCTCTACAGGCATTGGCATTTGTCATGAACACAATATCCCCGGTGCTCGGCGGAGAAGTGAGCAATCCTGACTTGCGGGAAAGTGACTTGGAGCTTGATAGCTTGCTAAAAAAAATCGCTGGAGATGAGATTTCCCCTAGATCGATATGTTGCATGCTCTCGGTGTGGGATTTAGCAGCCGCTGCAACGACGAAACTCACCCCAAACGAATTTTCGGTGGAATTTGACGGATATGCAAGTCAATTGGGGAAATTGCACACGAACATCAGGAACAGATGGGGAAGCTACGTTAACAAGCTCTATGCCATGGAGTAGCCCACCGGGGCTACAACCCTAACAGGGCCAAATACACGTGATTACGCGATTCCCTCAAGGGCGGCGCACTTCAGTGCACCAGTGAGCTCGCGCCTGCAGACAGACGCACTCATGCCTGAATCGGCTGCGAGTAACGTGACTTTCTCCTCAGTTTGAGCAGCACACGTCCCAGTGCGAAAATTTTTGATGAAAATCTAGGTTGTGCCCACTGTTTCCAGTTCCCTACAACTAGACTTCATCGACAAAATGGCTTCCACCGACGTTGTTACCCGTGAATACACCATTAACTTGCACAAGAGAGTATGTACTGCCATATACTGTTCGATATGCCTTCCAATGTTCCTTCCAAAAGCATCAAGTTCTTTCCTACTGTTCCTATCCCATTCCTGAAAAATCTTCCACCACTCCTCAACTGCCTTTTGAAGGCTGAAACATCTCAAAACATCCAAATACTAGTGATACGATGTCCGACAATCACCCTGATGCTTTTTTTATCCACCCGTCATATCGAAACACAGTCAAAATGCTGCCAACGAACCATATACTAACATTCTAGTTGCACGGTGTTCACTTCAAGAAGAGAGCCCCAAAGGCCGTCAAGGAGATCAGAAAGTTCGCCTCTAAGCACATGGGTACCACTGACATCAGATTAGATCCTAAGTTGAACACCCACTTGTGGAAGAGAGGTATCCAAGGTGTCCAACACAAGATGAGATTGAGAATCTCCAGAAAGAGAAACGACGAGGAGAACGCTAAGGAGTCCATGTTCGCTTTCGTTGAGCCAGTCGTTGTCCCAACCACCAAGGGTTTGCAAACTACTGTTGTTGAGGATGAGGCTTAAGTTCTGTAATTACATCTCATAATACATCAAATTTACGGACAGCAAGGTGTAGGCGTAGAGGGTGTAGGCGTAGAGACGACGGAGAAGTGTGACGGGTAAGAGGTGATTTGGGACAAGAGAAAGTTCTCGAGACTTGGACTAGACTACTGAGACTTAAAGATCATAGACTACCGAGTCTGAGGCAAGGGACTACGAGAAATGCTGACTTCGTAGTTTGATAGAACGAGAATGATACAGTGTTTGAAATGGAATGAAGTCGACCAAAGAGGTTTAGTTAACGAATCTGGTCAGCTGGGATGTTAGTAGATGTTCAAGTGATGCCATCAATCAGTGTAACTATGACAAAGTACCAGGTCATTGCAAACGAGCCATGCGCAGCCAAAACGGCTGCGACTCGAGATAAGCTCAAATTTGGTAAAGAAAAAAGAATTTTCATCAGGTGATGGTTACTTGTGAAACATACCATTTGCTAGTGTTGAGAGAAAGTGAAGACAGTAAATTTTTACACCGCGAAATAGTAGGCCAGTGCGGGTAACGATGTAGGGTGTCAGATGCATCCAAGTCGGTCATATCAAGAGAAAATCTACAAGATAGAATAATTGGAGCGAATGAGGCACAATATATTTCAGGACTGACTGATTTGAGTTCTTGTTTTTACGATTACGTCAATTGCACTTAAGTGTCATGTGCATTCAGATAGTTGCAAAAGCTCATTCACATGTCTGTCGACCCGAAATTCTTTTCGAAAAGCGGAAATCTTTAATGGAGATGTTGCTGGAATTGTCTGATATACTTGATAACTTGCCATTATTTCCCCCAATATTTCGTAAATTTGAATTTCATCGTGAAGGTGGGGCAAGATCGCCTAGTGGGGTAGGCCGCGGCAGTTCCCCAGATTTGTCCGAGCACAGGCATGAGAAGTCTCCCACCACTTTTCTTCCAATCCCCACCAAAAACAAAACCGCAAGATGGTGAGTGCTATTGAACCAACGAGCCATCCGTCAATCTCCACCACGGCGAATTTGCACGTGGTCAACGATCCCACATCTCTTGATGTTGGTTCGGTGACGCTAGCCATGGAGCTTTTCGTCAGGCTCTTCCCGAAAACCCAAAATGACGTGGACGACCACGACACCTCGCGCTTTGTGTTGATCAAATTCATCGGCGTTCCCGACTACTTCCCCAAATTCAACACCTACAAGATCTCCGCCATCGACTATGATGCTCCGACCCCAAACTCGGTCACCATCACTAAGCACCCGAATTTGGTCCGTTTTGGCGCCAACTTGACCGTCAGAGGGTGCGTGATCCAGAGCATAAACGAGGAAAGCATTCCGGTGCTAGACGATGTGTACGTGCTGGTGCCCGACACAATCTACGAGTTCTTGAGCAGTGCTCCGTATGACGCAGTCAAGGAGAAGTTCCTCTCCGAGTACATTGCCCACAATGGCTGCGTGGTGGCCCAGGATGATGTCATTCGTGCTTTGAACGGAAAAGTGTCCCTCACGAATCCTTTTTACCAGGGCCGGGTGACATCTTCGACGAACTTGGTGTTTGTGAGGAGATCAGAAACAGAAGACGAACAGCCAGAGACTGTGGAATCTCCCGAGGAATCTGACATGGAGCTCGACTTGTCCCTGTATCTCTCCAAGTCGGTAGTGTTGGGAGACAGTCCCTCAATTGCATCTCCAGAGTTGAGTGTGAAGCCCTTACCCCAACGCATTTCCATCCTTCTGAGCCCCCTCTTGGCTGAGGATTCGGAGCTCTATGCATTCATCAGTACCGAGGGACTTTCAAAATTAGGCTTTCCAGTGTTCAATGGTGACTTGGTGGAACTCAACTTGGGTCAGGAAAGTCTCAAAGTCAAACTCTTTACATTTTTGGAACCGAACAGATCGTTCGACAAGGAGACACTTTACTTGTCGCCATTGCTCCTCATCAACTTGAAATCTGCAGAAACAACAAAAGCTACCTTGAAGCCAGTCCCTTCTAAATCTCAGAATCTTCAAGATGCTATTCCGATCGCCAAATCGGCCACTATATCCAGAGTGGTTTCACCAATCACCATGGACAAAACTTATCAGCAGAGTTTCTTTGCCGAATTGAAATCTACTTTCCATTCTCAAATGAAATGTTTCCGCAAGGGCGACTTGTTCCCTGTTTGCATAGACTCCTTGCTTGCAAGATGTTTGTTCGAGTCTTCCATACAAAACCAAGCTGGCGAAGACGAAGCTGCTCCCGACACAAGCATTGTCCCCACTGGTAACCCAGACTCCGTTGCATGGTTCAAAGTGGTGGATATTCTGGGAGAGAGTGGCGTGGGTGCAGATTCCCAGTTCAGAATCGACCCCCTGAAAACTTCACTCACCTCTTCCGGTGTCGAGTTTGCAAGATTGCCCCAAAACAAGTTCAGCAAATGGTACGAGTACTTGGAGTTGCCCTCCATCTTCAACTATTTGCCCGCCATCGAAAGCTCACCTTCTGCTTTCAAGTATGCACAAGAGTTTTACCAGGTCGTCACCACTGCCATTGAATCAAACTTGAAAATCGACTCCAAAACTGCCATCATGCTCCATTCAATGACTCGGGGTTTGGGCAAAACCAACCTAGTTAAGAGTGTTGCGCTCCAGCTCGGACTCAACTTCATTGAAGTTGATGCCTTCGAGGTGATGAAGCCTGGTGCTGAGCTCAAAACAATTGGTCTCTTGACCGGAAAGATCGAAAAACAGCTCAACGGACAAAATGAGGCCACCAACTGCACCTCCCATCACATTCTTTACATCAAGCATGTCGACCTCTTGTGTGTTCAAGCGGACCCCAACGAGCAAGGAGCTTCCTCAGCTACGTCCCAGTCTCTTAAAATCACCCAGGCTTTGAAAGAGATCATGGACAAATACAAAAACCTCATTCTTGTGGCCAGCTGCAACGATATTGACAAGGTGAATGATGCATTCAGACAGATGATTCTTTTCGAGATCCCAGTCACTGTGCCCACGGAACAAGAGAGATTGGAGATTTTCAAGTTCTTGTTGAACAATGAGATGAAGGTGGCTAACACCGAAGATCTTCCCAAGTCCAACGAGGACAAACGCGAGTTCACTGGCAAGCCACGCATTCAGTCGTTCCAAATCGACGTTCGTTGTGACGTGAAAAGCTCGGCATTGGCCCTTCAATCTGCTGGTTTGACTCCACGCGACTTGATGTCTATTTTGAAGAAAGCCAAGCAAATGGCCATCAAGAGACTCATCAAGTACTCCAAGCAAGCCGACTTGTCGATTGACAAACTCATAAGAATCGGTAATGGAGGCAGTATTCTCACCTTGCCCGAGGACTTTGATAGCGCTATTAACGAGGCCAGAAACCAGTTCAGTGACTCTATTGGTGCTCCAAGAATTCCCAATGTCAAATGGGAAGACATTGGTGGCCTTGACTTGGTCAAAGATGAGATCCTTGACACTATCGACATGCCTCTCAAACACCCTGAGTTGTTCAGCAACGGACTCAAGAAAAGATCCGGTATTTTATTCTATGGTCCGCCAGGTACGGGTAAGACTTTACTTGCCAAGGCAATTGCAACCAACTTCTCTTTGAACTTCTTCAGTGTGAAGGGACCAGAGCTTTTGAACATGTACATTGGTGAGTCTGAGGCCAATGTGCGTAGAGTGTTCCAAAAAGCTAGAGACTCGAAGCCATGTGTCATTTTCTTTGACGAGTTGGACTCGGTGGCTCCCAAGCGTGGTAACCAAGGTGACTCCGGTGGTGTCATGGACAGAATCGTGTCGCAACTTTTGGCGGAATTGGACGGTATGAGCGGAGGCGAGAATAACGGAGACGGAGTCTTTGTTGTCGGCGCAACCAACAGACCCGACTTGCTAGATGAGGCTTTGTTGAGACCCGGAAGATTCGACAAGATGTTGTATCTTGGTATCTCAGACACTGACGAGAAGCAGACCAAGATTCTTGAGGCGCTCACGAGAAAGTTCAAGCTCAGTGATGAGGTTGACTTGGCCAAGATTGCCGAAAAGTGCTCGTTCAACCTTACAGGTGCAGACTTCTACGCTTTGTGTAGCGACTCCATGTTGAACGCTATGACAAGAACAGCCAACGAAGTCGACCGCAAGCTCAAGGAGTTCAACGAACAAAGATTGAAGGAGTCTAAAGAGGAAGTCTCGAGTCGGTGGTGGTTTGACAACATTGCCACCGAGGAAGACATTACTGTTTTGGTGACATTTGCAGATTTCGTCAAGGCGCAAGAAGAGCTTGTTCCCTCTGTCAGCATCGAAGAGCTTAACCACTACTTACGGGTCAAAGAGAACTTCGAAGGAGGCAAGAAAGCAGCTCAGAATGGTTCTGCCAGCAGTCCTGCAAATGGCCCCGCAAATGGCCCTGCCAATGGACATGTGGCAAATGGAAGTGGTCACTAATGGAATTGTATATGTTGATCTATGTACATTAGTCGTTTGCGTCGTAAGTTCGTATAGGCATGGCCGTTACTTCTTGAGTAAGTAGCTCTTGTCCAACACGTCTTTTGCTTCATTGATTTTCTGTGATAAATAGACACTGCCCGTTCTGTCCGGATGGTTCATGATCATAAGCTTCCTATAGCGTTGCTTCAAGTTTGCTTTCGTTAGACTCGAGATGTCGTCGGCTTCGATGCCCAAGACCAAAAGAGCCTCTCGTTCTGTCATGGGAGATTGGAAGCCCGCGTTCGTGAATCGTCCCTTGAGGTATCTGATGTGGGAGGCGTTGGAGTCCAGTCGTATTGGGCTTTCGGTGTTTGAGTCCAACTTGATCTTATTTAGAGCGGCAATCATTTGGGGCGATAGCCTGTTGAATCTATGCACGGTTCCAGCAACAGCCTTGCCTGTCAAAGCGACGACTGTGACGCCTAAACCGACGATGATCGGAAGTACCATAGTAGCGAGGTGTATGTATCGCGCCTCCGATGTGCGAGTGCCACAGACAAGATGCCATTGATCAAAACTAATAAATTGGGAAATTTGATTGTTATTTCATGCTGGAATTTGACTTAATGTGTTGATTGAATTTAGCCAATAATTCAAATTGGTTATCTCATCGGAGCTGGCAGTACCCGTTTCGCCAAACCATTTGGCTCGAAGTTACATTGAACAAATTATAAGAAATGGTCTCTCCACTCGAAATCCATTAATTTAAAATCTTTCCACTTTGTTTGGTCGTCACGCCACGGATAGTGGACTGAAATGCAACGGGTTCTGAGATTGGTCCGCGCCGCTTATTCCGGAATAACTGCGGGCCCACGATGAGCCCCTCCGGACACTGGGGCAAGTCGGGGTAGTTATCAGGAAATGGAAAGAAACCGAGAAAAGCGAGAAATCAAGAAAAAACAAAGAACGATACAGAAAGAAACAGAGAAAGAAATCGAGCCTTTAGAGATATGAAATCCGAGCCGTGCCTTGTTCAGTCCTCCATCCAGGTTATCAGAATGGCGCTCGCCAATACCGGAACCCCCCATGGTGGCGCCTGCACACAGGCGTCGGACCTTGCACAAAGCAAGTCCGGCCGACATCCAACCGGATTGCAACTGCGCGGTTCATATATAAAGAGCGAAAATCTGAGCCAATTTTTTCCAGCTCATCCCATACACACCCCAAAAATGTCCCAAGCCTCTTTGCACTGGTTGACCCAGTTGAACACCACCGAGACCCCCGACAAGAACTTGCGTCGTTCGTCCATCATCGGCACCATTGGTCCCAAGACCAACAACGCCGAGGTGATGGTCAAGTTGAGAAAGGCCGGTTTGAACATTGTCCGTATGAACTTCTCCCACGGTTCGTACGAGTACCACCAGTCCGTCATTGACAACGCCAGAAAGTCCGAGGAGCTTTACAAGGGCCGTCCTTTGGCCATTGCATTGGACACCAAGGGTCCAGAGATCAGAACCGGTACCACCGTCAACGAGGAGGACTACCCAATTCCTGCCAACCACGAGATGACATTCACCACCGACGACGCCTACGCCAAGAAGTGTGACGACAAGATCATGTACATCGACTACAAGAACATCACCAAGGTCATCGAGAAGGGCAGAATCATCTACGTCGACGACGGTGTGTTGTCTTTCGAGGTGCTCGACGTTGTTGACGACAAGACCTTGAAGGTCAAGTCCGTCAACCAGGGTAAGATCTGCTCCCACAAGGGTGTCAACTTGCCAGGTACCGACGTCGACTTGCCAGCTTTGTCCGAGAAGGACAAGGCCGACATCAGATTCGGTGTCAAGAACGGTGTCCACATGATCTTCGCCTCTTTCATCAGATCCGGCGACGACATCAAGGAGATCAGAAAGGTCTTGGGTGAGGACGGCAAGGACGTTCAAATCATCGCCAAGATCGAGAACCAGCAGGGTGTCAACAACTTCGACGACGTCTTGAAGGAGACCGACGGTGTCATGGTCGCCAGAGGTGACTTGGGTATCGAGATCCCAGCTCCTCAGGTGTTCGTTGTGCAAAAGCAGTTGATTGCCAAGTGTAACTTGGCTGCCAAGCCCGTCATCTGTGCCACCCAGATGTTGGAGTCCATGACCTACAACCCTAGACCAACCAGAGCCGAGGTTTCCGACGTCGGTAACGCCATCTTGGACGGTGCTGACTGTGTCATGTTGTCTGGTGAGACCGCCAAGGGTAACTACCCACTCGAGGCCGTGTCCATGATGCACAACACCGCCATCATTGCTGAGAAGGCCATCTCCTACACTTCTTTGTTCAACGAGCTCAGATCCTTGGTCAACAGACCAACCGACACCACCGAGACCTGTGCCATTGCCGCCGTCTCCGCCGCCTACGAGCAAAACGCCAAGGCCATTGTCGTGTTGTCCACCTCTGGTAAGACCTGTAGATTGGTCTCCAAGTACAAGCCTAACGTGCCAATCATGATGGTCACCAGAAACGGCAGAGCCGCTCGTTTCGCCCACTTGTACAGAGGTGTCTACCCATTCATCTCCGAGCAAGAGAGAATCGAGAACTGGCAAGAGGATGTTGAGAGCAGATTGAGATGGGCTGTCCAGGAGGCCATTGACTTGGGTCTCTTGAAGAAGGGCGACTCCATTGTCACCATCCAAGGTTGGACCAGAGGTTCCGGTCACTCCAACACCGTCAGAATTGTCCAAGCTTAAGTATAGACACACTTCATCATTAATGGTACATTATAAGGAAATATTTTGGTAGTAGTCGCACCACAAGGTAAGCCCACAGTAGCACCCTAGTAAAGCATTTCGCGCACTGAGAAACCACCACTACAATGAACACTCGTGGTACTATCAGGGCCATCCGCAACACGAGACCCAGTCTCTTGTTCACCAGGGCCTACGCCAAGCCGGCTGCGCCCAAGCCAACGCCCGAGGACGACACCACCCACTTCGGCTTCAAAACCGTCAACACCGAGGACAAGGAGAAGATGGTCAGAGGCGTGTTTTCCTCTGTCGCTTCCAAGTACGATGTCATGAACGACGCCATGTCGTTCGGCGTCCACAGACTCTGGAAGCACCACTTCATCAACAGATTGGACGCTGGTATGAGACCGGGCTCTTCTCGTCCCTTGGAGTTCCTTGATGTTGCTGGTGGAACCGGAGACATCGCCTTTGGATTGTTGGAGCACGCCAAGGAGAAGTACGGCGACAACGTGTCCCAGATGACCGTTGCCGACATCAACCCAGACATGTTGGCCGAGGGTAAGTTGAGATACGAGAAGTCCAAGTGGAACGATGGGTCCAACAGAGTGTCTTTCCTTGAGCAAAACGGTGAGACCATGGACGCCATCCCCGACGAGTCTAAAGACGTCTACACCATCGCTTTTGGTATCAGAAACTTCACCAACATCCAAGCCGGCTTGAACACCGCTTACCGTGTGTTGAAGCCCGGTGGAATCTTCGCATGCCTTGAGTTTTCTCATGTTGAGAACCCCATCGTTGACTACGTTTACCAAGCATACTCCTTCGGTGCCTTGCCATTGATGGGCCAGCTCATCGCCGACGACAGAGACTCGTACCAGTACTTGGTGGAGAGCATTCGTCGTTTCCCCAAGCAAGAAGAGTTCCGCAACATGATTGAAAAGGCAGGTTTCTACGTGCCCGAGCAAGGATATGAAAACTTGACCTTCGGTGTGGCTAGCATCCACATTGGTGTCAAGCTCTGATCTTAATGTATATAGTAACCCTTTAGTCCTCCATCGCTTTGGCAGCAAGTAGAATGTCTTCGCAGAGTCCGAGGGCTTTGACGTACTTGGCGCTGACATCTGAATCCACGTCCATGCCTTCCTCAGTTGACGTTTTTGAGATGACACCGTTGCTGATTTTTATCTGGGAATGCAACAGCTTTGCTGGAGCAACTTCTCCATTCAAATCAAGTATGACATCGGAGTCGGGAGATCCGTACAAGATTTCCTTGAATATGAGCACCAAATCACCAGGGCTGGTGCTTTTCTCGTTCTGGGATTCCTCCTCGCCCTCCATTGCCTCGTCAATTGTCTGCTCGTTCTTGATGAAGTCTCCCAAATTTGTGCCTCCATTGAGCATCTGGACACCCATGTAATCATTGCCTAAGGTGCTGAGACCAAGGAGCTCGTTGTCTGGAACGTCCTTGTCGAGCTTCAACGAGTCTTTCAATTTTTTGCTGGTTTCGGCAGACAACTCGGTCGCATTACACTCACAAATGGTGCATTCTGGAGAATTAAGTATGCTTCTGATGAGCTGAGTGAACACAATGAAGTTCCGAAGAGCTGGGATCACTGATGAAAGCTGCACCATGCTTCTTATTGGGAAAGCTTTGACGGAGACCCAGGGAGAGTTCTCCTCGAAAGCAATCCTGACAGTTTTCTTCTCTTCGCCGAGAGCGAACTTCACTTGTCCATCTTGTAAGCTTCTCAGAAAGACGTCGTCAAGAACAGGATCGTTGCAAGTAGAATAGGGAATGATGTCCAAGTAGTCTAGGAGATTTTGCGGGAGATATACTGGCTCGTCCAAGGTGAGCACCCAGTCCCAATTCTTGGAGCTATCAAGAGCAGCATTCAACAGCGGGAATTTCTCGGAAAGCTCGAAAACATATTCATTTGGCGTTCCGTTCGAGTCCGGAATCGTCCACTTCTGCGAGGCAAGGTCGTCGAGGACATCTGTAGGTGAAGCATCAGACTCTTCAACGCTGAGAATTGCCTTTATAAACGTCAGCAGTTCTGCCATTAAACGTCTGTGCTTCCAGAACTGCAACAAGACACCCACTCGCTGTGACTCTTTGTCGTTCAATAACACCTTGCCGAAGCGAGTGGTCCAGCTTTCGCTGGCCGCATCGAGCAGGAGCTGTTTCGACTCAAAGTCGCTGATTGCACTCAAGTAGGTTGCAATTGTGTTCAAGCAGATGATCAAGTCGCCGTCGGCGGGCGACATACGGTCCAAGTTAGCAAGGTACTTGAGGTTGTCCAGGAAAGTGCCCACTGTTTTCGACGAAAGACTCGATAGAAGAATGCTTTCAGCCTCAGAGCTGCCATTGGAGCCGGCATTCAGGATGAACGATGCCAATTCAGACTCTTTGATGTGGATCTTCACAGTTTGTGGAGTGCCGACCAGTGATGTCACCTCCACCTGTGGTGTTTCATGGACAGTGTTACTGGATGGCAGTGTTCCATTGTGGTGACCTGACAGTAGGGAGACTTTGACGACGTCATGATCGCTGGAAAAATCTATCTCCAAGAGCAAAAGAGAGCCCGCAATTGACAACCGTTTGATGACAGACTCGGGTGACTCTGGAAGATCGGTGTCAACGAAGGTCTCGAGCTTCAAATGCTTCGCCAACTTTTGAATTATGTCCACCGACACGGAAAAACTGCTGGAGTTCTCGTACAAGCTTTGGAGAGCCCGATGTAGGGCTGTACTGTTGGATGACATGTGGTTCGGTTGTTGTACTGAGTGCGACTACGGTGATACCGTGTTGACAAGCAGTTGCAAAGCGGGCATTGAAATCTAAAATTGTGAAAATGAACAAGAAACAAAAAAACCGAAATAGTTTTCAATACTAACAGTAAACAGAAGTTTTTGAAGATACATTTCATTAGCTGTCTGGATGTGTCCTGCACAAACCCACCTTCACCAGAGGAAAAAATCAGCCTAAACCTTCAGACCTACACCACCTCCATGCCCAAGAACTTGACCCACGACATCCAGGCCGTGGTCGACCCGCTCGTCTCCGTGTTGAAGCGCAGGCAACTTCTGGGAGACAAGCAGATTGCCCTAGAGGTTGCCCACATGCTAATGAGAGTCATCTCCGCTGCCAGATGGACCGACCCCAACGACCTCATTGCCCTCATCCGCCAGGTGGGTGTTGTGCTCCACAATGCCAATCCTCGGGTGTTCATCACGGGAAATATCGTTCGCCGTGTGTTGGCGTTGATCCGGGACGAAATCGAAACGGAAAACGCTTCTGAAAACTCCCCGATGATCAGCTCCATGTTCAGCTTACTTTCCACCTCCCACAGCACCATGGACCAGCAGAAAAAGCTAACGAAGAAGCAGTCAAGCGACATGAGATCGATCATCATCCAGGGCATCCGGGACTTGATCGACGAAATCTCCAATGTGGAGGAGGAGCTCGAAAACATGGCCGCAGACTTGATTCACGAGAACGAGTTGTTGTTGACCGCCACGCCCGGCTCCGTCACCGTATTGCAGTTCTTGATTAAGGCTCGTGCTAAGAGAAAGTTCACTGTCTTGGTTACCGAAAGCTACCCCAACAATACAGAGGAGGCACATGCTCTTGTCAAAACCTTGGCTGAGAACAAGATCGAAACCGTCCTCATTCCCGACTCCACGGTATTTGCCATTATGCCCAGAGTGGGCAAGGTCATTCTCGGCGCCAGCACGGTTTTCGCCAATGGTGGATGCATGACCAACTCCGGTGTGGAAAACGTGGTAGAGTGCGCTAAGGAACACAACACCCCTGTGTTTGGCGTGGCTGGCTTGTACAAATTGTCGCCTCTTTATCCTTTCAGCCGTGAGGACTTGATCGAGGTTGGAAACTCGGGTAAGGTGTTGCCATATGGCGATTCCACGCTCTTGGAGAATGTCGATGTAGTCACCAACCCGTTGGGAGACTACGTTCCACCAGAACACATCGACATTTACATCACAAACGTGGGAGGTTTTGCGCCATCCTTCATTTACAGAATTGTGCTCGATAACTACAAGCCCGAGGACAACCAACTAGATTGATCACCCTGCATTCCACCGATCCCGCTCTGGGACTCTGTACCATAGTGATATAGTAATCACAGTCATTCATCAAGTTCACCGCGGCTTCAAATTAAGCCAGATACACACTACACTAAAGTCATATTGCACGTTACTAGTCATTTATTCCTATGGTATCTCTAACTGGAGAGAATCTCTTCTGCCTCTTCCTCACGCTCACCTCTGAGTCTGCGCTCAACAGTGCCTCTGTTCAACATTGCCTCGAGAGCAGCAGAGTATGGTGCCTTGGACTCTCTTGGAGGGTTGTTGGTGTTGACAGTTCTGAAGTAGTTTTCGTAGATGTCACCGTTGTAGTAACCAATTGGAGCGTTGATCATCATGTCAGACATCATGAAAGAGTCGGTCAATGGAATGACATGTGGTCTGACCTTGGCACACAACTCAGCAATGTGCTCGGTGGAGTTGAATGCAATAGCCTCAGTGGTAGCCACAGAGAAGGTCAAGAAGGTACCAGAGAAGCCCTCCAAGATGATGGAAGCACCGTACAATTGAGCCAAGATGTCCAAGACAGGGAGCAAGTCTTGTTGGTCCTTAGAGGAGTCGATCTTGTCAAGGAATGCGCTCAACAAGAAGAAGTGAGCCAACAACTTGGACAAGTTCACGAGCTCAGCACCAATGAAGTCGGTGTCACCGTTCTTGGCCTCCAAGGTCTCAGAGGCAGCGTGGCATGCTCTGACAAGAGCAACCTCAACAGCGTGAAGGATCTTTCTTGGGTTCTTCAAGTCACCCTTTTGCAAGACTGGCTTGTCGCCCAAGAGCTCCTTGTAGTTGCCCAAGAAGCTAAGGATACCGGTGGCGGCCTCTCCGGTCTTGACGGCGGCGTACTTCTTGATCAACTGCTTACCAACAGACATACCCAAGATGTTGTTGTCACCTTCCCAGGTACATTGCACGGCAAAGTCGTTGTAGGCCTTACCGAAACCAGAGTAGGAGGAGTAACCGTGACCACCACAAGCTTGTCTGCACTGGTCGATGGTGCTCAAAGTCAACCAAGTACAGGTAGACTTCAAAGAACCGGAAGCAACGAAAAGAGACTTCATCTTCTCGACACCGGCGTTCAAAAGCTCCTTGTCGTCAGATGCAACAGCGTCGTCCAACTCGTCCATAGTGTTGGACGAGGTCTCAGCCAACACATTGGCACCGTTCGAGAATGCGTAGGTGAGAGCCAAAAGAGGGATCAAACGACGTTGGTGCAATGGGTAGTCCAACAACTTGTTCTCTGGGTCCAGCTCCTTGGCCAAAGCGGCCTTGAACTGTCTTCTGCCGACGGCGTATCTGAGAGCGATGGTGAGCACTCTGGCAGACCATCTGAAAGCGTCCTTGACCATGATGACTCTTCCCAACAACAAAGCTGAGTAGGACAACTGGTTCAAAGGTGGCTCGGTGACCTCACCCTCAGGAGACACCTTACAGTACTTCTGCAACATGAAGAATCTTGGAATTCTCACCTGTGAGAATTGGATCCAACCGTTGTCGATACCGTCTCTGCCCATCTTGGCACCAATGTCTCCGATAGAGACACCTGGCATCAAGTTGTGGTCGGCGTCTCTCAATGGAACAACGAAAGTCTTGACACCGTAGTCCTTGCCCTTGACAATCAATCTGGCGTAGACAGTACAGTGGGTGGCCGAGTGGGCAGCACCACCGATCCACCACTTGGTGGCACCCAAGTGTGGGGTGTTGATGACGAATTCGTCCTCCTCTTCGTCGAAAGTGGCGGTCGTCTCCAAGCCGGCGACGTTGGAACCGTGGGCCAACTCGGTCATACCGAAACAACCATAAAGGTTCTTCACGTAGGCGGCCTCCTTCTTCAAAAGCCAGTATTGCATTTGGTTGGGGGTACCGTTACCTCTGATACAACCGAGGAACAAACCCAAGTGGACACCCAATCTGGTGTGGAAGGATGGGTCAAACACGGAAATGATAGACAATCTTCTCTCCAAGGCGTCGAAGGTCTCAACCTCGATGTATCTCGAGAGACGGTCGATCTTTTGGATTGTGATGGCTCTGTGCTCGGCCTTGGTGGCATCGTAGTCTTTGGTGGAGGCGGCAAGAACTGGGTCTCTCTCCATTTGGTTGATGAACTTTCTGGTCTCCAAGGCTCTCTCCTTAGAGCCCTCCAAGAAGTAGTTCATGCTGTCCAAGTTGAAAGTGGCGGTTTCTCTCTCCTTTTGGATGGCAGACCGTGGGTCTGGAGGCAGGCTGTAACTGACAGAACCTTTGACGGCGGCGTAAGCGTCCTCCATTGTGTTGTGATTGAATAAAGTGAAAGGTGGTTATGGAAAAGCAAATAGCTGGTAAGTGAGCAGAATGCTGATGGTACTTTCGTCGTTGAAAAAAAATTGCCGGAGCTGAAGACTATATACTCCGCAAGGTGATCACATGTGATCGCAGTCCCGATATGGAGAACGAGCACTCCGATGGCAGGTCATGTGAAAGCCGCACCCCACATTTCGGCCTAGGACTCAAAGCTACCGACACACTGGACATGTGGCAAGCTGGCAGCCAAAGCTGCAAATTGTAGCATCTTATGCGTCTTTTAGTGATGGACGTTGTTTGAGGTACGTGTAATTATTCGTGTAACTATCTACTATCTACCACCCGAGTGACAGCTGCGACTGCCGAATTCACCGATTCCAGCATTTTTGCCACCAGCAATTTATTCGAAAATCACGGAGTTCAGACTTCGGGACTCCAGAGAATGACTCCGAATATTCAGATCTGCTATGGTCTAACGACTCCGGTCTTTCACCGAGGCTCTGAAGGACCGCGCTGTCTGCAGGATAACCGAGGTACCCCACCGTCAGCGCATTTCGCTCAAGTCCGTATGGTGCATTATGCACCGGACGGAACGGTAATTGCCTGACTTCACCTTGCCGAAGCTTCAAATTGCCTGACTCTACTCATTGCCGAAGCAATTGCTAAAGCTTTCTCGGTGAAGATTCGGCTCGGTAAAGAATCGGCTCGGCAAAGAATCGGCTGATGCTGAAATCATGAGATTTACGATTTCACGTAGGTGGCATCAATTTTGGCGAGGCTCTCGCCCAAGCACAACCGTAGCTTTCTTCTGTAGGCCGTTGGATTGGTGAGGTGCACGGGGTTTCCCTCGAAGTAGACGGTGTCCAATTGTGGGAGATGGCCCAACTGCTTCTCGATCTCGTCGAAGGACGAGATCTGGTTGTATGAGCACCAGAAATCGGTGAGGTTCTCAAGATGCGAGAGGCCTTCCAACTTGGTGAGTTTGTTGGAGGTCACGTCCAACACCGAAAGCTTGGTGTTGTTTTCCAAGTTTTCGATCTTGGAGATGCCGTTGTGCGAAAGGTACAACTCTTCCAAGTTGCGCAACTTCTCCAAACCTTCGATCTTGACGATACGGTTCGATTGAATGGAGAGAACCCGCAAGTTGCTCAAGTTGTCGAGATTCTCGAAACGAGGGATCTTGTTTTTTCCAAGCCACAACGTCTCGATGCTGGGCAATTCGAGCATGGTCTCCAGGATCTCCGTGATGCGGTTTCCACCCAACTCAAGGTTCTTCAACTTTTTGAGTGTCCCCAAATTCTTGATCTCCTTGATCTTGTTCAGCACAAAGTAGAGGTTTTCCAAGTTGACCAACTTGTCGATGTTCTTGATGTTCTTGATCTTGTTGAACGACAAGTCCAAGTTTTTGAGGTTCACAAGCTGGTTGACAGAGCTGCTGATGTGGTTGATGCGATTATCGTAGAAGTCCAACTCTTCCATCGTGTCCACAGGAAGGTCGGAGACGGCGCTGATGGACTCAATGAGGTTCTGTCTCAAACAGAGTGACTCCAACTTCGTGAAGCGGGCGAGGTTCAATTCGTCCAAGTCCCGGATCTTCAAATGGATCAAGTCAATGTAGTCTGTATCGTCCTCGTACTCGCGGGCCAAATCGGCGTCGTTGTCGATAACTTCAACGTTTGGGTCTGGCAACACGGTTCCGGGGTATTCCACTGCACCGTTGTCCTCTTCCTCGTCCTCGTCCACATCTTCAGCTTCATCCTCGGTTCCGGAGAGAACGGTCTCGTCGAGTTTCTTTGCGGTTTCCTCGATGTCGAGGGACTTCTCTTGCGCGAGATCGGTGGCTTCAGTCATGTTGTAGTGGCAAGTGGTGATGAGTGCGAGTTTGGGTGCAAGTTGCTGAGTCAGAACCACTACCGATTGGAACAGCTCACAAATTTGAAAAGTCTTGAAAGATGTTAACTGGTTTGGAATTAATTCGAATAATTGGAAATAATAGAAGTTAAAATATTTTGATGCAGTTTCAGTCGCCACTCTTAGCTCTGCCTCACTCCTCGATGTCTACAGTTCAAGTCAATTCCAAGGGAAGAAAGAGACATCTACCGTGACCGTTGAAAGGTCAAGCTAAAATTCGTTTTTCGAATATTGCAAGGCGGTAGCTACATCAAGATCACCAGAAAGAACCGCATTTCGTGATCAGATTTGACAACTTGACGAGACTCGGCTGAGGGAAATTCAAAGGCATCGCTTACTCCCGGAAGATCCTTACAAGCCACAGAAAACCCAAGGAGCCACAAGATCTTCCCATTTTTCGTGTCCAGTTAGGCCCTTCGGCCAATGGTTTTGCAGCCGCGAGGGAGGAGCATCGTGAATCAGTTCAATACTGAATAAGAAAGAACAGCTTTCGTGCTTGCAAACGAGGAGAAGTTAGGTCAGCGATTCCTTCAAGAAAGTGATAGGTAGCTTATTCTATTCTTATTTCACAAGACCATGGAATCAACAATTGGCCAAACCTTATGACGGTATTACTGAGTACAGGTGTATCATTCCTGAGAGCAATTCAAAGCTAGAATAAGCGATTTTAGCTTTAGATTGAATTAGAATTCCAACGTTCGTGGTTTCTTTGTTTTCAAGACGTCATCGAGAGCTGCATGAATCCTTGATAAGAAAAGCTTCAACGTTGCTAAACAAGCGGCGCACATGATTGCAAAAGATGGGGTTTTGCAACGATAGAGGTTGAGATGAGTTCAGCCTGAATTGTCCGGAGAGGCGAAATCCATTCCAGCTGGCTGCTCATGACTCTATCAATCGCTAAATTGATTTTTTTTTTTCCTCTTTTTTTTTTTTTTTTTTTACACGGAATGAGTGGCCGAGGAATGTAATACTGGTCTGTACCTGCCTCGGACTAATGGAATGAGCCGATAAGCTCCGGTCAATTGACCACTTTCCGTTTCAGCGTATGGCCACTTTTTTTACTAGACGACTCCAAAAAACACAACAAATTAACTCATGATTTTTTCAAGCCCAAAAATCCACGAAATCACCTTTAAAAGCAGCTGTCATAATCGCACCACCGTTTTCTCACGTATTGATCAGTTGATCGGTTCCGGCATGGTGCGCAGAGGGCCCAACATTTCCTCTGTCCGGGCGCACACAGTGTGCGATGTATGCCTGAAATGGAAAAAGAAAGAAACGGGCGAGAAAAGAAACGACCACGTTCACTTCACAGCCACAGGGGCTTCCGGGATCCGAAGGGCGGATCCATCAATTGTAGAGAAAAAGATCATTGAAAGAAGATAATTTTGACCAACTTCAATTATTTCAGTGTTGCATTTTTCACACCCTTTTTTTCCCCATCGATTTATTGGCTAATTCACCGGCTCCACGCACTGGTCCAGGAACTCCATCCTCTGCACCCATCTCGCAGGACCCAACTTTCACCCTGTCCTGCAGATAGTCGCCGCCCATATATATCTCTGCCCTTCCCGCCATCTATTTCGCTTCTCCTTATCTAGTATCCTCCAGATCAAACATCATAATGTCTTCGAAGGACGAATTGGATAGCGTTGATATCACCTCGCTCAATGCTCTTGCAGCTGGTGCCAACAAGAAGATGCCCAGAATCGTCGCCGCCGGTGTTGGTGGCAGATTGATGGGCACCAAATCTTTGGTCGATGTCACTGCCGAGCAAATCGCCAAGGACTCGGAGACCTTCTACGAGAAGGACGAGAGAGAGAGATTGAAGTTCTCCAAGCAACAGCACATCTCGGACCAGCCCTGGACTCTCAGCAACTGGTACGAGCACGTCAACTGGTTGAACTTCATCTTGGTCGTTGCCATCCCCGTCCTTGGCTTGTACCTTACTACGGTGCACCCACCTCAACTCAAGACTATGGCCGTCGGCATTGTCTTCTACTTGCTTTCCGGTATTTCCATCACCGCAGGCTACCACAGACTCTACGCTCACAAGGCCTACGACGCCCACTGGAGTGTGAGAGCTTTCTTCGCCTTCTTCGGTGCTGGTGCCGTGCAAGGCTCTATCAAGTGGTGGGGCCACTCTCACAGAGTCCACCACAGATACACTGATACCAACAGAGACCCATACGATGCCAGAAACGGTTTCTGGTACTCCCACATGGGCTGGATGTTGACCAAGGCCAACCCAAAGAACAGAGCCAGAGCAGACATCTCTGACTTGACCTCCGACCCTATCGTGGTCTTCCAGCACCGTCACTACTTGGCTTTGATGCTCTTTGTTGCCATCATCTTGCCATGTGTTACCTCTGGTTTGTTGTGGGGTGACTACTTGGGTGGTTTCATCTACGGCGGTGTCTTGAAGTACTGTTTCATCCAACAAGCTACTTTCTGTGTCAACTCGTTGGCCCACTGGATTGGTGTGCAACCATTTGACGACAGAAGAACCCCAAGAGACCACGTTCTCACTGCTTTCGTCACCTTCGGTGAAGGTTACCACAACTTCCACCACGAGTTCCCCTCTGACTACAGAAACGCCTTGAAGTGGTACCAATACGACCCAACCAAGATGGTTATCTGGAGTTTGTCCAAGGTCGGCTTGGCCTGGAACTTGAAGACCTTCTCCCAGAACGCTATCGAACAAGGTTTGTTCCAACAACAACAAAAGAAGTTGAACAAGATGAAGACCAAGTTGAACTGGGGTACCGATGTCGCTTCTTTGCCAGTTTGGGACAGAGCTTACTTCAACGAAATTGCTAAGAAGGAGGGTCTTTTGATCATCTCTGGTATTGTCCACAATGTCAAGAGCTTTATCAAGGAGCACCCAGGTGGACAAGCTTTGGTCAGAGCTTCGTTGGGCAAGGATGCCACCAAGGCTTTCAACGGCCACGTTTATGCACACTCTAATGCCGCTCACAACTTGCTAGCCACCATGAGAGTGGCCGTCATCAAGGACACTGAGGTCAATGCTAACACATTTGACTTGCAAGAGGACATGATGGCTAAAAAGGAAAACTAGGGTTGGTATGGAGTATATTTAATGAAATAACATATTGTGATTATAGTTAATGACTGTAGTAGATTCAATGAGCAAGAAGAAATATTGAGAGGTCAAGTATTCATTGTCATGACGAATGGAATGAAAAAATGACCGATTAAAGCCAAATGCTTTCTCTGCCTTTCGTTTCGAGAAGTGCTATTTTGGGTTGTTAGACAATGCATCATGCTTCGGCAAGAGCCGCGCGAAGTGAGGTGATTTTTGGTGGTGCCACCAGGCGCAAAAAATCGCACCACCACCAGTTCAGGTCATTGTGAGTGGTCGCACAGATCACCCGATTTGCACCCAAACTCGAGGCGGCTCTATATAAGGGCAAGTTTCGTCAATGACTGTACTCCTCATCACACACTTACAACTAACACAACATGATCGCAAGAATGCTTCCAAGAACCTCCTACGGCAAACTCTTTGCTTCCCGCAATGCCCCAGCACTTTTAGTGTGGGGATCAGCACTCGGCTTCTTCTTGGGCTGGCCCCACGTTTGGATTGGAGCTTCCAACAAGATGCACAATGTGCCCAAGATCAACAGTGCTTACCTTTGAGCAGACTATTTATTAATGCATAACGTCTAAGATACTTCGATTGTAGGTCGCTTCCGCTCGTTTCGTTGAAGTCATGGTATACGTAAGGTCTGTCGAGTACCTAATGACTCGCTTTAACGAACTAACAAATGATTATTTGAGTGATAAACTTTTCAGCTGAAAATCCATTTCTAGTTAATTTTGACATCCATTTGCTTCATCAGTGTCTCTCATTTACATTTCCACATAATTTCCTTGGCAGCCGCACAATTGAGAGGACTGTCGCAAATGTAAGAGGAACATAAAAAATCAATGCTTGAGCAATTGGTTTCGACGGTTCTCGTTCTATAATAAAAAACCATTTTCGAATACCTTAAGTAATTCTTGCAATATTAGTTATCAAAATCTACGGAACCAATTGATTTTCAACAGAACACTTCCACGTTCCTGCAGAAAAGCCACTACTTATCACTGTGAGCTACCTCCATGATCACCTCGCCATGCCTAGCTCCTTCAAACCCGTGAGCGAGATACTCACAAGCAAACATAAAGAACAGTCGTTTAATGACATCTACGGTGAGCCGGAAAACTTCCTCGAGATAGAAGTATGTATTTGAATGTCTGATCTGTAACATATACTAATTCCAGGTGCGCAACCCAAGAACCTACTTCGGCGGCAAGGAACAATACACGGACTACGAGATCGTGTGTCGGACAAACATTCCTTCGTTCAAAAAAAGACAGAGCAAAGTTCGCCGGCGGTATAGCGACTTTGTTACTTTCAGGAAGATCTTGGAGCAGGAGCTGACACGAGTGATTATCCCTCCACTTCCGGGAAAGATTCTTCTCAGTCTGAATAAGTTCAATGACTTGAACATCGAAAACAGACGGCAAGGCTTGGAGAAGTTTCTAGCCGGGGTCAGTGGCCATCCCTTGTTGCAAACGGGAAGCAGCACCTTGTGTGACTTTATCCAGAACGAGAAGTGGACTCCTCCAAGTCACATCTACTAGACACTCACATACATAGCATCATGGCTTCGGCCCTCAAGAATTTTTCAGAAAAAAACACGCTCAAATTGTAAGTTGTGTCAAGCTCCGAGTTGGACACTCGAGCCAGATCGGGCCAGGATCACTTCGGCCGAGAAGGTCATACTGTCAGCGGATTTACAAGCGCTTACCAGACGGCCTTATGACAAAACGTGCCTACGGGCAGTGCATTCTCTTAGGGCTTAAACGCATTTTGGACCAATCCTGAACACTCGGACATTCAAGCGTTTTTCCTTATTGAGGGCAATAAACTCCGCTGCTTCGGTCTTTCGCACTCCCCACATTTCCATAGTGATGCATGCCTGGCCTCACATTAGTGCGCACAGCAGAATGTGAGGGGGGTTCGGGGATAATCACTAGAGCCCAAAGACTTACAGGGACGAGCATTGAGTGGAGAATGGGTCTCGGGCCGGACAAGGACGTGCACTGCTCAGGAAGCGGGCCCGATTCGGCAATTGCAGCTTAGGTGCTGGGCTTTTGGTGCGCTGCTGAATTCTCAGTTTTGCAGCTATAACCACCATCATCTGAACACGCATGCAACGACTTTTTGGCAGCCATATTTAAGCCATAGAGTGCCTCAAGGTGGAATAGCTCGATCCTTATGATTTCGTTCTCATAGTTTTTGGCCCTGTTGGCGTATGGATGGATAGACGTAACACCGAGCACGGTGGGGCTCACTATCCACCTAACTCCGTCCATCACTGAAATACGTGGCGGGGGTCGGTGCACACCCAAAATGCTGGAATCCGGGGAAATATAAATACAGACCCAGATCTCCGTAGACTTTTCTTTTCCTCATCATCCAACACTTCAATCTTATCTATCTTCAACAATGTCTATCCCAAAAACTCAAAAAGCCGTCGTTTTCGAGACCAACGGTGGTCCATTGCTCTACAAGGACATCGACGTGCCTAAGCCCAAGCCTAACGAGCTCTTGATCAACGTCAAGTACTCCGGTGTCTGCCACACCGACTTGCACGCCTGGAAGGGTGACTGGCCATTGGCTACCAAGTTGCCATTGGTCGGTGGCCACGAGGGTGCTGGTGTCGTTGTTGCCATGGGCGAAAACGTTACCGGCTGGGAGATCGGTGACTACGCCGGTGTCAAGTGGTTGAACTCCTCTTGTAACTCGTGTGAGTTCTGCCAAACCACCCACGAGTCCAACTGTGCCCTGGCCGACTTGTCTGGTTACACCCACGACGGTTCGTTCCAGCAATACGCTACTGCTGATGCCATCCACGCTGCCAAGATTCCAAAGGGCACCGACTTGGCCTCCGTGTCTCCAATCTTGTGTGCCGGTATCACCGTCTACAAGGCCTTGAAGACCGCCGACTTGACTGCTGGCCAGTGGGTTGCCATCTCCGGTGCTGCCGGTGGTTTGGGTTCTTTGGCTGTGCAATACGCCAAGGCAATGGGCTACAGAGTCGTTGGTATCGACGGTGGCCAGGACAAGGCCGAGTTCGCCAAGTCCTTGGGTGCCGAGGCCTTCGTTGACTTCCTTGCCGTCAAGGACGTGGCCGAGGAGGTCAAGAAGATCACCGATGGCGGGCCCCATGGTGTCATCAACGTGTCTGTCTCCGAGAGAGCCATGCAACAGTCGCTTGACTACATTAGACCAGCCGGTACCATTGTGTTGGTTGGATTGCCAGCCGGTGCCAAGGTGACTGTTCCTGTCATCGAGTCTGTGATCAAGTCCTACAGTGTCAAGGGCTCTTACGTCGGAAACAGAGCCGACTCCGCCGAGGCCATCGAGTTCTTCTCCAGAGGATTGATCAAGTGCCCAATCAAGATTGTGGGCTTGTCCGAGTTGCCAAGCGTCTACGAATTGATGGAGCAGGGTAAGATCTTGGGAAGATACGTTGTCGACACTTCCAAGTAAACCCGTCAAAATTAAGTTATTGAGTTTATGAACACTGTTATGATCCACGAGAATAAATGAACTTATCAAGTCACTGCGCGAAAGTGCATCCACCGGACTCTCTCACATTCTAATATTCAGTTTAGTCATGTCTGGATACCCTCACTTAAGTTTTCAATACAGTTTATAAATACAATACTCTTTATTATTCGTCATACTTTCGATACTCTTAGAAAGCTCTGTTCAATGGGGAAACCAATGGCTTGCCCTTGTAGAATTGGACAGTCTTGGAAGCTCTCTCGGCAACACCCTCTGGGGTGAATTGGAAGTACTTGAAAAGGTCGTCTGCCTTACCGGAAGCACCGAATCTGTTCAAACCGAATTGCTCGTGGGCGTAGTTAGACCAGCCGAAAGAAGACATGACTTCAACGGACATGATTGGGACACCATCTGGCAAGACGGACAATCTGTAGTCTTGTGGTTGCTTGTCGAAGGTCAAGAAGTCAGCCATGGAGACAACGTTGGCCTTGATGCCTTGCTCAGCCAACTTCTTGGCACTGTCAACACAGAGAGAGACCTCAGAACCAGAAGAGACAAGGATAATGTCTGGCTTCTCGTTTGGACCGTACACAGTGTAACCACCCTTGATGGCCTTCTCGATGGAAGAACCCTCCAAGTGAGGCAAGTTTTGTCTGGTCAAAGCGATGATGTGTGGGGTCTTCTCAGACTCGATAGCAGACTTGTAAGCAGCGGAAACTTCGTTACCGTCAGCTGGTCTCCAGACAGACATGTTTGGAGTGGCTCTGAAGTGAGCCAAAGTCTCAATAGGTTGATGGGTAGGACCGTCCTCACCCAAACCAATGGAGTCGTGGGTGGCAACCCAGATGACTGGCAATTGAGACAATGCGGACAATCTGACGGCACCGGCAGCGTAGGAAACGAAGTTCAAGAAAGTACCACCGTAGTTCTTGAAGTTGGCACCAAAACCGGCAATACCGTTCATGATGGCACCCATACCGTGCTCTCTGACACCGTATCTGATGTAACGACCAGTGTAGTCACCCAACTTGGTGCTTGGTGGCTGGAAGTCAACCATGTCTGGGGCTCTGGTCAAGTTAGAACCAGTCAAGTCAGCAGAACCACCAATGAGCTCAGGAACCTCTGGCAAGATCTTGGTCAAGACCATCTCGGACAACTTTCTGGTAGCCAAGGCCTTGTCGTCCTTGGTGTATCTTGGCAAAGCCTTGTCCCAGTTCTCTGGCAACTTACCGGCGAGTCTTCTGGCCAAGACAGCACCCTCCTCAGGGTACTTAGACTTGTAAGTCTCGATGCTCTTCTCCCACTCCTTCTCGATCTCGGCGTTCTTCTTAGCCAATTCGCCGTAGTAGGTGTAGACCTCGTTAGGAACAACGAAGGTCTCCTCTGGGTTGAAGCCCAACTTCTCCTTCAATTGCTTGATGTCATCTGGCTTCAATGGAGCACCGTGGACACCGTGGGTACCTTGTTGCAAAGAACCGTAACCGATGATGGTGGTCAATCTGACCAAGGTTGGCTTGTTCACGGACTTGGCCTCCTTGATGGCCTCAGCAATGGCTGGCAAGTCGGTGTCACCGTTAGGGATCTCAATGGTGTGCCATCCGTAAGCCTTGTAACGTTGGATAACGTCCTCGGTGAAGGCACAGTCGGTGGAACCATCGATAGAGATCTTGTTGTCGTCCCAGAAGGCAATCAAGTTGTTCAATTGCAAGTGACCGGCCAAAGAAGAGGCCTCAGAAGAGACACCCTCCATAAGACAACCGTCACCCAAGAAGGTGTAGACGTAGGAGTCAGAGACGGTGATGTCGTCCTTGTTGTAGGTGGAAGCGAATTGCTTTTGGGCAATTGCCAAACCGACAGCGTTGGAGATACCTTGACCCAATGGGCCGGTGGTGACCTCGACACCTGGGATACCGTGGTTGTTCTCTGGGTGACCAGGGCACTTAGAGTTGAGTTGTCTGAAAGACTTCAAGTCGTCGATCGACAAGTCGAAACCGTACAAGTGCAACATGGCGTACAAGAGGGCACAAGCGTGACCGTTGGACAAGACGAATCTGTCTCTGTTGATCCAGTTAGGGTTCTTTGGGTTGAACTTCATTTCCTTCCAGACGGCGTGGGCAGCTGGGGCCAAACCAAGAGGAGCACCAGGGTGACCGGAGTTGGCCTTGGCGACGGCGTCGACAGCCAACAAACGAATGGTGGAGATAGCCAATTGATCGATACTAGACATATTGGTGTGGGATGCTAAAAAAAGCGGTAGGAAAAAAGCGAGCAAACGGGACAAATATATACGGCCGGGAAATTGGCGTGGGGGTAATGGCAGTCTTTGCTCCGCGCCGCAAACGGCCGGTGGGATCCAATCCGAGGGCAGACTTAGTGCACTGAACCGTTGGGCCGGATAAGAATATGCCCGAATAACACGTGCGCCACTGCACACAGACCCACCCAACACCGCAGTTCCGGGGGCAGAACCCGCGCTTAGTGAGATCTAGTCTCGGAGCGGACTTGGGGCTCCGCTGCGAACCCTTGCCCTCGGAATTGCAGCGCCATTTGTCATGATTTACCAACCGGCAGCCTATACTCTAATTCTACAGAATCTAGCTAAAAATGCACTTTTTTTTCGTCAATTGTCCCGATGGTCCCGCCATTACGTAATGATGTGTCAGTTGCTTGGGAAATCAGTTGCTTGGACACTGTCCCTGCTGTTGAGCAACTATGACCCGGGTACATGTATAATGAGGTCAAGCGCACCACTACCTCCTGGATCTTATCGTACACTGTAAAGGCAACGGCACATATAATACAGTAGCTGCGTCCCAATATGCAAATGCCATGGCACCGTTGCAGCCCTAAATCCTAAAAATGTCTCACTTCCCGTGCCCGATGTCGAGCACAAACGATCCAGACTCATCGTCTCGCCCCACGTTTTCCTGGGACCCGTGGCGGTGAACCGACGTGGCCCGGTGGATCTCGCCAATGTCAGAATCGACGTCGGAGTCCGAGTCAGCGTCGTGCTCGTGAATAGTCGAATCGCTCCGCTCGGGTAGGTTGACCATTCTCACACTGTTCCGTTTCTCCCAGCCAACAACGCCGTCGTCCTCGCCCTCATCTTCCTCGTCAATCGGAGCCACGTTGACAAGTTTGGGCTGCGACTTGACTGCGGTGGCCGTGCTGCGTGTTTGGCCGTGCACAATCAGCGCATTGTCGATGCCGGCCATGTCGGAGAAGACGGAGTCCGTGTCGTACAGGTAGATGGAGCGCGTGTTGTTCTTCGACGGGCGGATCGTGACGCCCGGTATGTAGGCGATCGGAAGAATGTTGGATGCGTTGGTGGTGGAAATGGTGGTGGCCACGGAGTGCCGTTTTGTGGAGTCGTCGTCGCCGTAGACGCGGTTGGCGGCCTTGGCCTCTGCCGGGTTGCGCCTGGCGCCCGCACGCGTGGCGCCCCGCTTGTTGTAGCCGGGCGGTCTCATGAAGGACTCGTACGACGAAAGACGGTGGTTCTTGGTGATGGAGTTGGACAGTTGCGTGCGGGAGTTTGGTGGCCGCTCGCTCTTTTCGCCCGAAAGCGTAGAGTCGTCGAAGCGGGCGCCCAGCGTCTCGGGGTCGTACTGGCTCTCGGACTCGTCCACGTCGTCTGCAAGCCGTGGGTGCTTCTTGCGGTACACCAACTTGTAGTAGAGAAACACGGACACGAGGATCACCACGGCCACGCCGCCAACAACACCGCCGATGATGCCTCCCGTGTTGGAGCCCCGCAGCCCCGGCAGGCCGTGCACTGCCACGCACACGTACTCGGGGCAAGACGAACAGGTGAGCGACGTCAAGTTGCACTCGTGACCAGGGGGACAGGAAGGACAGGAGATCGGGTCTGTGGGGCAGATCACGCAGCCGTCCAGGCCGGTGGCGTACGCCAGCGACGAGCTGGTGTCTCTGGGCCGTAGCGTTTTCGTTGGCGAGAGGAAGGCTCTGTCAGCGAGCGACGGAAGCACCATGGTGTAGATCTTGGGCGTGAGGAGTAAGAATGGGGCTTGAGTGTGGGCTGCGCTTGGTTTGCGAAGAAGCTTGCGATGTGGCTCAGTGCAGCTTGGAACGGGCCCTTTTTGTCGAGTTTTTCAAGATATTTAGTCAAGACGGAGCCTGCTCTGTGGAAGTTGACTAGAAAAAAGAATGTGAAGATTATCTGGTACGTGCCTTCATAGTGCGCGCCTCAGCAGGGCTGGCCATGTCTGCGCATCGGTCCAAAAATAGTATCCACCAGAGGTAGGTTTTTGAAGCGGGGAAATGGGAGAAATTCCAAGGATTCACAAATTGCATTCTTCTTTTCGAAAAAACTAGCACCCCTCCTTCTCTTCTGCTGCTTTTCTCTCCCCTGTCAGTCTAGATCTTTTTTCATGCAGGCTGCATCTCTGGATCAGTGGGCAGATATAGGGCGCAGTACAGGACCGTGCGTCTACACCGGGTTTAAACTACGAATTTCATCCTGCCGTATGTTTCAATTGGCTAAACCACCAATTAGTCGATTTAAAACGTTCTCTGCATCTCCGCCTTGAGCTCAAAGTTGTCTTTGCGACGCACCAACCAACTCGTCTGGTAGTCAAAGTACTTGTAGCTCGCAGCCTCCTTGTCGTCGGCCCCAACGGCCGTCCGGGACTTGGGCCGCTCGTCCTTGCAGAACCACTGCTTGGTCTCCACGTTGAACACCCATCCTCTTCTGCTCAACTCCTTGGCGGCGTTGTACTTGGAAAGACTGTCCTGGGTCTCGTTGTAGTAGAAGCAGAAGAACAACGTATCCGTGTCGAACTTTTTCATGATGGAGGCCGAGTTCAACTCGAACATGGGGTCCTGCGGATAGTCAACTGACGACGGATGCACGTTCGTGGGGTTGTATTGGCGAGGACGCTCCGAATCAAACGAGTCAGGGCAGTTGAGCAACGAGGCCTCCAATTTTTGCTTGATGGCCGAGAACGGCAACGGGTTGCTCAAGCGGGACTGTGTGAGAGCGGCAAGCTTCGAGTTGCTGACAACGGGCTTGACGTCGTTGGACATGACAGGCAGCGGTGAGCTCGTCTGCGCGGCGTTGCCGTTGCCTGTGAGTCCCATCGACTGTGCAATCACGGCCGCAGCGGAAGGTGCGGGCGACGAGGATGCACTGGCGGCCATGGCCTTCTTTTTCAACTCCTCCGCCACAGTCAACTTGGCAGGCACCTGCACCGGCGTGCCGGGCTTCGAATGCGTGCTCAAGCCAGGAGGCAAAGTTTTCGTGGGAACGGCAGCTGGAGCGGTGGCTGGCGCCGCCGAAGCGCTGGCGGCAAGCACCGCCGATAGAGGTGCCGAGGAAGGAGCGTTCAGTTGTGTGGCGGTGGATGGTGCCGTAGCAGGAGCGGCATAAGCCTTTGGTTCGGGCTTCGAGTCCTGTTTGGAATCCAGTTTGGACTCCGGCTTCGAGTCCTGTTTTGAGTCCTTGGCCTCAGGCTTTTCGGCTGTCGAAGCGGCCTTCTTGGGGCTGGCCGTGGAGCTGGCCAGCTCAGCGGGCGCCTGTCCCAGCGACGGAAGCACCTCGAGATTGTCGTCAAGCTCCAACAAATCGTAGAAATCGTCGTACTCCACGAAGTCCGACGACAGGTTGTTCTCCACGTAGTAGTCCAAGTCATCCTTGATGTCGTCGATCTTCTCTGGAGCCAAGGAGCGGTTCTCCAAGTTGCGCAACACGAGCTCCAACTTGGCAATGTGGCCGTTGTTGCGGTCTGTTCTCAGAGCCAAGTCTTCAAGCACGGCCTGGATAGCATGCAGCTTCTTCTTATGCGAGTATTGCGAGGCTTCCGCGGACAAGAGCTCGTTCTGACGTCCCAACTCTTCCAAAGTCTCGATGATGTACTTGGAGGCCTCGTTCTTCTTGGCCTCGTCTGCTCCACGGGCTCCAAGCTTGGTCTGCAACTCCAAGCCCTCGTTTGAGAACTGCTTCATCTTGGACACTTTCTCGACCTCTTTGAAACGCTCCATGGCGTTTTCGATGCGGCTTCGGCTGTCTTGCAACACGTTTTTGTCGAGCTTGTTGCCGCTGTCCCCCAACCACTGCTTGACCTGGTCTCTGGATCTCTGCAACTTCTTGATTTCCTTCCGCAAATCGCCCTCCAACTTGTCCTTCAAGCTGGGGTTTTCCGTGGTCCCCACTTTTTCGTAGATCTCTTCAAACTGCTGCAACCCTTCGGCCACCTTTTTCTGGAGCTTGTCGAACTCCTGTTGTAGTTTCCTCGAACTCATGATGACGGGTTATTGCTGGATCAATTATAGTGTAGTTCTTGATTTTGTCCGATGCACTAGATGAAAAGATGCTGAAAGTGAATGGCGGCCAGAATGTACCAAATTGATTATCGGTTGGTGTACATGAGTTTTTCCTGGTCTCGAGGCCTAGGTGTTTTTGAGCCCTGCACTACACAGCAGACAATCATAGGGTGGTTCAACTAGTTTTCTACAAATTATAGAATAAATGTTTTGATCGAGATCTTCTTCGGTTCAAACTCAATTAATTCTATTCGAGCTTTCGAGCGCAATGGCAGTGTCTTCGTACCAGCTGCCCACCAGCTGCCAGAACACCTTACTTCTCCCCAATCTCTTGCTTGAGAAATTCCTCGGAGAAATGACTGATTTGCTTGAAGTTCGTCTCGAAGCCCTCTCTGCCGCCGTAGTATGGGTCCAGCACAATCGTGGCAAACTGGTTATCGGTCTTCCACTTACCAAACATCTCCACTCTGGTCTTGCTGCCTCTTGGCTTCATGAACATCAAATCCTCCTTGTTGGATTCGTCCATGCCAATCACGTAGTCAAACCGGGAAAAGTCGTCGGGGCCGATCTGCTGGGCCCGGTGGTTGACGGGAACTCCGTGTTTGCGGCAGCAGCTGGATGATCTGTGGTCCGGGCTCTCGCCGATGTGCCAGCCAGAAGTTCCGAACGAGTCAATGAGCTTGAAGTTGTCAGAGTAGCCCAATTCCTTCACCTTGTGCTTGAAAATAGCCTCGGCCATTGGCGAACGGCAGCTGTACTTGTTAGCATTGCGAGGTCAATTATCATCTAGATTAGCGAATTGAACTTACATGTTTCCGAGACACACGAATGCAACGGAGATTTTCTTATCTTCAGACATTTGTTCAGAGTAGCAATGGATGGAGTTCCACTATACACCGACTAAAAAAGATCAAGCTCGCTCGCTTATCATACAGTATCGCGTGTAACCACGCTTCAGCTTTCCTGCGGTTGCTGCAAACCATTTAGCCACGTTTTCCACTCATCGAATTCCACAGGAGTGAATTTCGTTTTTTCCAATTCATCAAAGTCAAGCTTGCTTTTCTTGTCTTCGAAGAGGAAGTCCATGTCGTCGTCATCGATCTCCCTTTCACGCTTATTATCTTGGGTGTTGACATATTCTCTTTCAACAAGCTCCCCACATTCCTCCAACACACTTGAGCTCAGAAGCTCGTCGAGAGCTCCGACCTGCTGGAAAGATGAAATTATGGAGTAAGGCTTGATGGAGGCAGTCCACTTGTAGCTCAGGGAAGGCGAAAGAGGCGACTGCAAAAAGGTCTTGGAGTCTTTGGTTGCATCGTTGATCTCCAGTTCCGATTTGGGAAGCTCAAGCAAATTAGACAACGCAGAAAAGAAAAATGCCTCCGGGTCGGAATTAGACAATTCTCTCCGCTTGACTAGCTCAGTGTCGTGACCATGCGAACCGAACACCTCACCGGAGAGAGGTGCCGTATCGGCACCATTAACTTTCTGGTCAGTGGGCGGAGAGGCACCGTTGGGAGTGCCTTTATTGCTTTGGCCTGTTGCAAGTTGAGGCGTGGAAATGCTATTGGGTGTTTTGATTGCGTTGGCTAGCGTGGCGGGAGTTGGCGCACTTGCAGCTGGCGTGGGCATGGCAGAATTTGGTTTAACAGACTTTCTTCTGTTCACAGGTGCCCGCTTCTTCTCTGGTTGAGGCTTGCCTTGTTTGGGGAAGCCTTGTGAATTTGGAGGCGTTGAGTTGGGCATAGCAGGGCTGGATCCAATTCTTTGACCGGCAGCCATATTAGGCATAGTCATTGGAGGAGCAACCTGTCCACTAGTGTTGTTTCTGACAAATTGCTGCTGCTGCCGAGCCATGTTGCCTGTGATATCAGCACCATTGAACTGTTGCGGAGGTTGTGTCTGCATTGGCACAGACTGCTGAGCGAAAGGCTGTTGCGCCTGTGGAAGAGGAGGAGCCTGTCCAACTCTTTGGTTTCCAGGCTGCATCAACTGATTCTGACCCTGACTTTGCGAACGTGTTTGTTGCATTCTCCGGAACTGAAGTTGCTCTTTGACATAATCAAAGTGCTTTTGGTACTGAGAACGCATTTTCTCAAGCAAATCGGGACCGGCGAGATAAATGCCGCGTTGGAGATTCTCCAAGATGTTCTTGGTCATATTTTTCATCTGTATCAATCTCTTTGTGCCTTCGATGTTGCGGGTCAAGACGTAGAAGTAGCTAAGAATGCTATCAACATTTTGGTATTGCTGAGTGATTCTCACCATGGCCTCCTTCACTTGCGCCTTGTCCTTCTCGGACAACATCATCGTGACGTCCTTGAGCTGCACGCCGTTCCGTGAAACTTCTTCGAATAAAGCTCTGAGCTTCATCTTCATCTCATCGGTTAACACTGGCATGGCCGAGGCTAAGGCCGCGTTTTGTCGATTCTGGTTCGCGTTAGGAATGGATCCTTGGGTATTTGGTGCCTGAGCAGGCATGGGCCTTTGCTGGACAGCAGGCGAGAACGTCTGCTGATTGTTGCCATTGTTGGAAACCTGTCCCATCATGGGGTTTAAATTAGGCTGCTGCATTTGCTGCAAGTTAGGCAGTTGCATCGGAAGCGACTGCGGCCCAGTTGAGGCCGGTATATGCTGCTGCTGCTGTTGCTGCTGTGCTGGGATGCTCATCGCTTGAACTGGCGACCGGTTTGGTTGCTGGTTCTGTTGATTAACGCCTTGTGGAGCGTTCATCTGAGCCTTCCCTTGCATCTTCAATGCGTTGAGCTTTTGGTGATAAATATACTTCCTGATGAAGTTTTGTTTTTGCGCTTGGTCCAAGTTGGGTTGAATCGAGCCATTTTGTTGTAGCCTGTTGAGGAGGGTCATGGCGTCCGCACTGTACTTGGCTAAGTCCTGAGCCGTGATTTGTACGTTAGGGGTGGCACCGTTTGCTCCTCCAACGGCTTGATTTTGAGGCTGTTTGTTCATTTGATTCATGGATGTCTGTTGCTTTTGCATATCCACGGGGAACTGAGAGTCCTGCTGGGAGCTTTGAGGACGGTCACGGAACCCATTGCCCTGGTTCATTTGAGGTGTCAGCATGTTCATATTGTTTCCTTGTACAGATCTGTTGACGCCCATGTTGAGATTCATGTTGGCATTGTTCACGTTGCCCATATGATTCATGTTCACGTTGTTCATGTTGCCCATGTTGTTCATGTTCATATTGCTCATATTGTTCATGTTGTTCATGTTCACATTGTTGGCACCCATGTTCATGTTCATGCCGTTAATGTTCATGTTGTTGGAGCCGGAACCGTTGGAACTCTTCATTGTGTCAGAATTGACGCTGTTCATGTTGAAGTTCTGCCCCATCATGCTTTGGTTCTGATTAGAGCCATTCGAAGCGTCGGACGCCATGTTGTTACTCATTCTGCGGAACTGAGCCATCTTCTGCTGCTGATGCTGGCGCAAAGCGAGCTGAAAGTGGGCATTATGAATTTCCTTGATGACAGGCATGGCGGAGCTGGGAATGATCTTCTTCTGGAAACAGTCGTAAATTTGCGTCCAGGTGTTGACATTTGGGGGTAGGTTGGGGACCTTGGACAACAACGTGGGCGGAATCGGCACCGTTCTGATCATGGAGCTGATCTGCTGGATCTGTTGCTGGGTGGGCTGGAAGGACTGGCCCGATTGCAGTTGCGGAGCATTCATCTGAGCCTGATTATGGTTCATCGGCTGATTTTGCTGCTGAGGCTGCTGCGGCTGCTGCGAGACCGTATTGCGTTGCATTTGGGGCTGTTGGCGTCCTTGGGGGAAGAACGACATCTGCTGGTTGTTCATCGGGTCCGAGGCGGGCACCAGGGCAGCCGCCGGCTGGGATCGCAAGCCCGACCGCAACTGGGTCACTTTCTGCTTGATGAGGCGCAAATACTCTTCTCGGGACTGGGACTTGACGAAGGTGTACTTCTCGAATTCTTGGGCCATGGACGCCGCCTTCTGCTCGTCAAAGTTGCCGTTGATATCCTTGAGTGTCGAGGCCAAGATCTGGATCACCTTCTGCCGGTCGGTGATGCTGTACGTGGAGTGCCATGTGCCGCCCATCTGGGCGTTTTGCATGCCGCTCATGATTTGGGGTACAACGAGCTGGAGAGGGGAAATGCAGTGGTGGGGTTCAGCAGTGGGTTGCAAATAACAATAGCAGCGGTATACCGGGGGAGACTCGGCTACGGATCGTGGTGTTCCGTGGACCGGCTATGGGGTGTGGGCGGGTGGAGGTGGGGAGGAGATCGCAAGCCTGACGAAAAGGTGAGAGGATCTGAGGGTGGGTAGTGAGAGCGAGTTTAGTGAGCCCGAGCGCCCAAAAGGGAAATGTCACGGCAGGCCGAATCTGGGCGGAGGGTAAAAATATGGAGGCACTAGACCAGCGGCAGGGGTAAAGCAGGATGTGGATCTGCTCCGGACAATTTATTATTAGGTAATTTGAATAAGCACAACCGTGGTGGAACCTGCAGCTTGGGGTGGCATGCGAATTAGTGGTTTGCAGTTACGGGCTACACCGAGGGGGGCAAAATACGGCAGGAGCAAAAGTGCCGGGATATAAAAAGCCGGCTACAAACTACTAAGGAATATATAGATAGGAAAATTTAGGGAGTTTCTGTTGATGACTAAGACACCAAATGATACTATTTTGGTCGGCCGCGCACCGTCTACGGAGACGGCTGACAGTGCACTATTGGTGCAACTCTAAACTAATCCTGATAGTTACTCAAAATTTCACTAGCTTATGCATTGGTGCCTCTATACAGTTGCAAATGTTCTCTTCACCGCCTTCTTGTCCTCGTACTCTCTTTGCTCGGCCTCGTCAATAAACTCTGTCTCGTGGGTCATTTTCCACTGGGACTTCTTGAACTTCAAGCCCTGAGTGTTGTAGCCAAGCTGCGACGAGGCCTTGCTGAGCTCGCCTCGAAGCTGTGCCTTCACCTGGATCAAGTAGTTTCTGAGCTTCTCGTCCTCCTGATGGATCAACTCCTTGGCATTCACCTTGATCACGAAAAACAACACCTTGCAGATGACGGCGAGGTTGACCAAGTTGCTGCTGATGTTGGTCTTGTTGGTCCAGATCTCGATGAAACGCATCAACTTGACGGTGTAGGAGAAAGGAAGCACCAAGAGCGCATCTTCAAGCTGCGCAGCCCGGATCTTCAACAATGTGTTCAACACATGCTCTTGGCCCGTGATGCCGTAGGCGAGAAGAATGGTGTTCGGCGTGGGTTTTTGTGGCATGGAGGCGCCTGCCTTCTTGGCGTTGAACTCCAGGAGTTCAAAAGCGTACTGCTCCATTTGGTCCACGTCCTCACTGCCGATGTCAAGGGCCTCCATCAATTTTTCACCGGCCTTCAACGTTTCCATTGTCTGCTTGCTCACCCGGCCAGCCTCACCGCCTTCCTCACCTTCGTCTTCATTGTTGGCAGTTGGATCCTCTGCCTCCAACGAGTCCAAAAGCTCATTCTCGTAAAGCTCGTCCATTTCTTTTTCTCTCTCTTCTTCCAAGAAGACCTGATCGTTGGTAGCACCCCAAACTCTGATGGAATGGTCATGGGAAGCAGAAACGGCAAAAGTCCCGCTCTTACTCACACACAAGGCCCACACCTCACTCTGATGTGCTGGGAGCTTTTGGATGCACTGGAACTTGTCTCCATCCCAGTACTTGACCAACCCGTCTTTACCGGTACTGAAGAAGTTATGGCTCTCGGGAATGAAACGAACGTTCATGATCGAGTCCTGGTGGCCAAAGATGGACTTGTGGCAGTCACCAAAGTCCAAGCCCCAGATCTTGATGTTCTTGTCTGCCGACGAAGTGGCAATGAGCTTGGAGTCCGATGAGATATCGATGGAGAGCACGGGCAACTTGTGGCCGTAGAGCGTCAAGAACAACTTCAACGTGTCGAAGAAGACCACTTGCACGTTGTTGTTGAGAAGCGAAATGGCCAAGAACTTGGCGTCGCCAGACACCTTGACACACAACACCTCGTCCGAAAGCTCCAAAGTCTTGGTGTGGTTGATCTTCAAAGAGGACACGACGGCCGATGTACCGGCAACCACCTCCTGCGAGATCTTGAACTCCCAAAACTTGACGTTTTTGTCGTTGCCTCCGGTGACCAACGACTTGCCGTCGGGTGTGATGTCCATGGACCAGATTGCAGATCCGTTGTCGTCGCCGGTGGCCGCAGCCAAAGTGTTTTGGTGGGCCTTTTCGATTCTGTCAATCATGGACGAAGATGCCAAATCGTAAAGTTCCAAGTCACCGTTCTTGAACCCGACCACCACCAAGGTGCCTCCGGGCAAAAACTTGCAGCACAAGGCGTAGCCACCTTCCAACGTGAAGGTCCGCAAAACGTTGCGGGTTTTGATGTTCCAGATCTTGAGCTCACCGTTGGAGGCCGTGGCCAAAAGCTTATCGTCGTCGGAGATGTCCATGGCACGCACGTCCGTTCTGTGGCCCAAAAGGTCGATGTAGTTGGTTCTGGCGCTGTGGATCTCGCCCGCCTGCGCCTTTCTGATTTGCTCAGGGAGCGGGAAGTTGTGGTATTCGATGCTATTGTTGGTCAAGGACACGAGGAGGTCAAGTTTCCGCTTGGAGTTGGGCACCCACATGCACGACTTGATCTTGGCCATGGTTCTCATAGTGGAGAATGGGGTGATAAGCATGCTGATCTCTGCCTCTCGGATGGACTGCAAAATCTCTTCTTCCTCGAATCCTTTGTCTCTCAATCTTTTGGTTCTTTTGGTGATACCTTTCTTGATCTCCTCCGCCGAACGCACACGGAATACCTCACACGTGCGGTCGGTGTTTTGCAAGAGGAACACTTCACAGAGCTCGGTGGAGTCCCTCACTTTGGTGAAGGAGATGTCTGTGCACCGGGCTTTGCTTTGTTTCTCGAACTCGCCTTTGCTGACAATTTTGGAGCCGTCATCACGGGAAAAGTCAATCTCCCACACCTTGACCTGGTCCTTGTTGCCGCAGGTTATGAGCATGTCCTTTGTGTCGTTGATGCCGAGCGACCAGCATTCGCCCGAGTGGGCCAAGTGGGTTTCTATGCACTGCTTGGCCCTCAAGTCCCAGAGCTTGATGAGGCCGTCTTTCGAGACCGAGATGAGGAAGTCCTCGCTCTCGTCCTCGCCCAAAACGGTGTCTGGCGCCGAAAGCAACGCCATGCCGGTGATTTGACTCTTGTGGCCCTTGAGCTTGTACAAACCCTCTTCGGAAACCAAGTCCCACATAATGATGGAGGAATCGGAGGATCCAGAAACCAACCGCGTACCGTTTCTGTCAAATTGCAACGCGCTGACCGCAGACTTGTGCCCGGAGAACGTGAGCATCACGGATCCCGAGGTCAAGTCCCAGACTTTGATGGAGCCATCGGCTTGACCCGTGGCTAGGATGTTGGAGAGCTCGTTGTAGGCCAACACCAAAATAGGGGATGGAGGAGAAGATGTCTTGGCGTCAGAAGCACCGGGAGACAACCCGTCGGAGAGACGGGACAATAGCTCGCCAGTTTTGATATCCCAAATCAAGATGTCTTCCAAGGCACCAGTGACGGCTCTGCCCATGGACTTTCCAGATTGCGTGGCGGCAGGGGGGAGCCACACGATGTTGGATTGTGTGGAAATCACCCCAAACACTGCCTCTTGCTCGTAACGATCGTACGATTTGACCATGTTGTGGATGTGTCTGTGAGGTAGATGAGTAGCGATTTTTCAGTGCGATGAGATTGTATGTAGGTGCACCCATCGGCTCCACATATAAGATGGTTGTATTCAAAAGGAAGTTGAAGAAGAATCAAACTTCAAAACCGTCCTTGTGATCACCGAAAATGTTTTTATTCTTAGTTTTACATCTACTTCTTTCTTATTCTACCTCTTTTTGAATACCGTTTATGCCATATTTTTGGGTTTGCTTTGGGTGCGAAAGTCTACATTATGAGGGACAACAATGGGTAGACAAGACCCATGAGTGAGATGCCCATTTTGGCTCCGACGTTGTCACTGGAACTCGAAGAGCCCAGACCAGCGTTCTCTGTTGTCGAAGCGGTGTTGCCAGAACCCGCACCTGCTGTGTTCCTAGAGTCCGTGCTTGAAGCATCTTCACTGCTGGAGTTGACGGTGGTCATACCACTGGAACGGCTGGACTGAGAGGAGGAGCTAGAGCTGGAGCCGCCAGAACTGGATCTGGAACTGCCCGAGCTGGATCTGGAGCTGTTGGAGCTGCTTGAGCTGTTGTTGAAAATGTCAATTTGCGACAACACTCCGCCCTCAGCACTTTCGCTGGCCCCTCCTTGCCAACAGTAGTTTTCGAAGCACTCTTTACACTCATCAGACTGTTCGATCCCTGATCTCTCCTGCTCTCTTCTGATGATGGCACATGCAACACACTTGTGCCAGTTCTTGTCGTCCGTGCCGTTTCCACGAGTTGAGCTCTCGAACCCATTTTGGATCATGGACCTAGTCTCCTTATACTCGTAACTCATCTTGAATGTGCTCACGTTGGCCTCGTACAGATGATGCGCAAATGGCATGTACACAATCAATGGAATGTCGGTGACGTTGATGTCGGTGTGATGGAACTCAATGAGGTCGGTCAAGTTTTGGGCGTCGCAGCCAAAGAACACCGGTCTCTCGTTAAGACCTTCCTCGAGGAAAGTGTCCACGCTCGGCACGTATGGCACGGGTGTTCCGTAGCCCTGCGAGGTGAATTGTCTTTTGAAGGTGTAGACCAAGGACGAGCCGTTGGCCCAATTCTGCTTCGTGTCAGCCGAATTGTCAAATGCAAAGACCACATCCACATCCCGTGTCTCTTGAACGAACGGGTACAAGGGGATATTCTGGTTGTCTTCGCCACCGTCGACCAAGTACAACGTGTCGTTCTTGCTGATCAGATCCTGTGTGGCAAAGGACGAGTTGTAGAATGGGTTAGGCTTGTACACGGCAATGTCGCTCTCGTTTTCCTGGAATGGCAGCAAAATGAGATTCAACACCTTTTGGAGTGCCCAGTTCAAGGTCTCGCTCGATTGCACCCGCAAGATCATCTGGTTGAACAACGAAGACGACGTGCCCATCAAGAAGCCGGCGTTGTCGAAGTTCGTCACACAAGTACCGTTGGGCTTGCCGTCGTTGAGCTGGGTACCCAAATACCTGATGTCCACAAACGAGTTCAAGCTTGGGTCCCACGAGCCCAACTCGTAGGGTGTCATCTCGAACACTGTCGAGTTCAAGTTCACAATCAAAGTACCCGGAGCCCGTCCGTTGGCAACAAAGATTGGGAACGGCATGTCCGACCGCACAAAGTTTTGAAGTTGAGTGACGCCGGACCAGGTGACGTTTTCACCGCCGTTCAAAAACTGGTTTTCGTTGAAAAATTGGTATGAGAGTGCACGGCCCCACACATCGGTGACGGAGGTCTCGAAGCCGGCGTCGTTTTTGGCATTGATTGCCTTTCTCAACTCGTTGTAGTATGCAACAGTGCCCAAAAGGTTGATTCCGCTTGGGTTGAAGATCAGGTCCTCAAGGTTCCACAAGTCGAGATCGTCCTTGTCGTTGATGATATCAATCACCGAGATCCAGTTGTTGAGCACAAGACTTCCCACCAACCAGCTGCCACCGGAAAGCCCGGAAATGTATGTAGAACTCTGCAAAATTCCACCCAAGCCATGGTCGACTGAGCCGTCGTACCTGTTGTCGAGCGCCAAAAGCTGGCCTGCTCCCGAAAGCATGGCCCGGTAACCTCCACCACTGAAGGCCAATGCAATGGAGATGTTCTTGGAGGCTCCGTTGACAAATTCCTCCGCATCGAATTTCGAAAGCTTGGCCACTTTGTCGAGATACTCGATCAAGTTCTTGTTGGTCTGGACCTGCCGTTTGCTCACATACTCTTTTTCGTCATCATTGATGCGTTTCGCCTCCCGCAAAACGTCTGTGTCTGGACAATCCGTGGCCTTTGGAGCGTACGCAGAGCCATCGCCGTTGTAAGACTCGAAAAACTCGGAAGGGTCGGCCAGCCCGCTCAACAGAAGGGTGCCGGATACAGTGGTGGCTGCGCTTTGGAGAGTGCTTGACTCGTCGTCATCCCAGGGCCATTTGATTGCAAAAGTTCCCACGAAAAGACTCGGAGCGATGAGGAAATATCGAAGTAACATGTTCCGCCAGGAGGCTAAATCTCCAGGCTTGCTAGTTTATATTGTCTCACTCATGCCTCGGCCAAGTGATGATGTATATACCCCACAGAAAGCGCGATGCACTCCCGGGTCGCAAGGCATCAATATAAATGCCTAAATGGGTAAGAGGCTCGGTGAAATACAGAAACAAGCAACCAAAATAGACTGCAACGCAGCAGTAAACCTTAGCCACGCGAGCCAGACTGACACATGGAGCTCCGATGCCAACTGTTTGCGGAATTGCATCTCGGAGATAATTGAGTAATTAGAGGTTTTAGGTTCTACTTCCAGTTTCTAACAAGTTATTCGCTATATAATATTTTTTTTTTTCACTTTTTTTCACTTTTTCAATTGCAAACAAAGCCTCAAGGGCAAACATTTTTTTCGGTTTTTCATATTCGGTTTTTCTTTCAAATTTCAGTCACCGAGTTCTTCAAGCAATACCGTATGCTTCCGGGCTTCCTGCTCATAGTGTGCTACATCGAGTCGTATAGTCATCATGGCAAAGCCACTCTATTATAATCGTAAACTCTAATGTACAGATGATCCCAACTAGGGGAATATGCAAGAAATGAACACATGAATGGGTATCGGTCGTAATGGCAAAGCATTTACGACTCCATCTCCACATCCGCGGTCTCTACCACTGGTTCAGCAGTCTCGGTCTCGGTGGACTCGATGCTCTTTTGTTGAGGCTTGATGGAAACGGCAAAGTTGTTGAACTCGTCGCCCTCGTTGGGGATGATCAACTCCAACTCACCGTTCTCCAAGAACGAAGCCTGGATCTCTTGGAACTTCACGGTCTTGTCGAACTTGAATCTCTTCTCGAACTGGATCTCGTGCTTTTGGAAGTCCTGGATCAATTGTTGGGCGTCCTCGACGACCTCCTCTTCCTCGTCGGATTCGGATTCGGAAGAAGAAGAGGACTCAGACTCGGACTCGGAGCTGGAAGACTCAGAAGAGTCAGACTCGGAGGAAGAGTCGGAGTCAGAGGAAGAGGACTCGGAGTCAGAAGAGGAAGAGGCAGACTCGGCTTGCTCAGCCTTCTCAGCCTTCTCAGCCTCAGCGTTGTCGGCGTCGTTCTCAGCCTCAGCCTCGATGTCGTTCTCAGCTTGAGCCTCCTCAACGACCTCGATCTCAGAGTCGGTCTCGTCAGCAGTGAAGTTGAACTTTCCGCTGATGACCAACTCGTTCTCACCCTTCAAGAAGTTGATCTTGACGTCTTCAGGGATGACAGATGGCAATCTGAGGTTCAACTTGTAGGTGTTGTCGTCAAGCTCGACGATCTCGCAGTCCTTGGAGTCCTTCAACTCCTCGCTGAGGTCGATGACGTCGTATTCATCGTCGGAGTCCTCAGCCATGAGCAAGTCCTCGTCTTCGGAGTACTCCAACTCAGGGTCGGTGGAGTCGTTGTCGCTGTCGTAGCGGTCTGGCAAGTCGAAACGGTGCTTGTAGATGGTAACACCTTCGTCGTCAGAAGACTCGGAGTCGGAGTCGTGCTCCTCGACAACAACGTCGTCGTCGTCAGAGCTGTAGAATTCGGAGTCGACCTCGACGAAGACGTCGTCGTCGGAGTTCTCGGCGGCGCTGAAGGTCTTGGCCAAAGCGTACTCAAGGTTCTCCAACTCCTCCTCGGAGTCCATCTCCAAGTCGGTGATGGACTCGGATTCGGACTCAGAGTCGGAAGAGTCAGAAGAGGACTCGGACTCAGAAGAAGAGTCAGAGTCGGAAGAGTCAGAGGAGTCGCAAGAGTCGCAAGAGTCAGACTCAGAAGAAGAGTCGGAAGAGTCAGACTCAGAGGAAGAGTCAGAAGAGTCGGACTCAGAAGACTCAGAGTCAGTGCTCATGTCGGAGTCAGAGCTTGCGGCATCAAGAAGCAAACGCTCTTCGATCTCAGACTCAGAAGCAGAGTCGTACTCGTTTTCGAGCTCGCTCTCAATGTCAGCGATGAGTCTCTTCTCAAGTTCAGCCTCGATCTCAGCCTCGATCTCAGCTTCAATCTCAGCCTTGATTTCGGCCTCGATTTCAGCTTCAAGCTCAGCCTCAAGCTCAGCCTCGAGCTCGGACTCAAGCTCAGAGTCAATTTCGGAATCGATCTCGGAGTCGATCTCAGAGTCAGAGTCGAGCTCGGAGTCAGCAGAGTCCTCGGAGTCAGAAGAGTCCTCGGAGTCGTAGTATCTGACCAAGTCGTCGTTGACGTCTCTGAGGCCACCTTGGGCCTCCAACTCGTCGTACAACTCGCTCTCCAAAGCGTCGTTCACGTCAACGGTGTCAAAGTCCTCGGGAATAACGAAAACTTCCTCGTAGTCCTCTGGAACATCCTCAGAGTCAAACTCGGAAGCATCAGAGTACTCGTCAGAGTACACAGGGTACTCCTCGGAGTCGTTGTCTTGCAAGTCGAAGTCGTAAAGTTCGCCTTCGTCAGAGTGGGCATAGCCGTCGTACTCGCTCTCAGACTCAGAGCCCTCGCTCTCAGTCACGGGCTCCTCGATGTACACCTCACCAGAAGGTTGAGGGTATCTGTACTTAGCGTATCTGGTGGAGTCCTGGCGGCGGTCGCCACTGTAGTATCTGGTATTAAGATTCTGTCTGTGGCGAGAAGAAGAGTGGCGGCCTGGGGCAGCGCCTCTTCTGTTGTGCGATCTGAAAGATTTTCTGTTGTATCTGGGTCTGGTGTACGACATGGCGGAAAAGAAAATGTTTCTTGGGCTAGGAAAAGTGAGGGGATGCCTCTATTTAACGTGAAAAATTCCCGTCTAGCGCAGGGCCCGCGATGAGCTGTGCGGCTCATTTGCAGTCCCAATACGGGCCAGGGCCAGTGCTGAGTGCACAGTGCTGCGCGCAGTCCTGCCTGTGCTGCTGCCCGAAAGTCTACCAGAATCCATCGCCTTCGATGGAACATGGGAGAAGAGCGTAGATGGTTTTGCCACCTGCAACATGTGCGGCGCAGGGGAGAAAACCAATGAGATCCGAGCGGGGGAACGGCCTTTATTTATAGTTTTTGCAACTGATGCAAAGTTTCACTTTTGTTTCAGCCCCGGCCGATCTACAGGGTCTACCTAGTTCGCTGGGCGGATGGTCGGTGGGCCGCAATTTGTGCGATGGTAAAATTTCTTTGTACTGTATACCGGCCCCGTCTCGCGACTATATAAGGCGCGGTTCCCCCTACAACCCGGATTTTTTCTGACCAAATCTCTTTGCCATTTGGCTTAGATCAAGTGTAGTATCTGTTCTTTTCAGTGTAACAGCTGAAACATCATCATTGATGATATAACTTTATTACGATTTTTGGATCTTCCGCTGCATTGCTTGATGGGCTTGCTCACACTCTGCAGCACAGTGTCGTTACCACTGCACCTTCGGTTTCTGACGCAACTTTTAATTGTAGTCTGTGTGGCCATAGACTCCATTTAAAAGTGAAAAGGACATGTTACATGTGAAGGTTTGTTGATGTGTTCTGTAATGTATTGCTCTTGTAATCACCATTTTTATGTTTCTCTTGACACCACTCATCTGGTCCACAGCGCACGTGACCGATCACTCGCTATCACCCCAACACCTTCGTACTACTTATGTCAAATGGCCCCCGATACACTGGACGTGGCCTCGCTCGCCACACTTTCCACGACGGGCATCGGTCTATTTCCACGAAGAAATGACGATGGATCCTCAGACCGCGACTCGATAAGTGGCACAGATGACTTACACGATACAAGTGAATCACACGGCTCCAATGAGCATCTCCACACCATCTTTCAAAGTAACCAAGAGGTGGCGATCTATTCAGAATCCTCTTTTGGCGATCGACCCCAGAACCTGTTTGCCATGAACGATGCCAGTTCCTATTCATCCACTATAAATCCCAAGCACGATGTGGACATCGACATCACAGACCTACCGACATCATCAAGCCTCAAACAACAGCCTTCCTTCGACTCCAGCGTTTTGAACAGTATACGCGCAAAAGTCGCTCGGTCGCCCGACATCAAAGGCAAGCTCAAATACGTGGACCTCTACGAAACTGCCATGCGTGAGAGAAACCCACAACTACGAGACACTTCGGATGTGTTCGGTCTAGACAAGCTCGACGATTTCACGAAATTCATGGAGTTGTCGAAAATCAACGACGATATTGCACTGCGGCTACGATCCACAACGGAAGAACCAAACACACTCACAGTGCTAAACTCGAACGAGCTAGATCAGTACTACGACGAGGGCAAGCACGACACTGGCGCCACAGAGGAACAACGCCCTTCCAAAAAAAACAAGCGGTTCGGACTTTTCAACCGGAGCAAAGCAGATAATAAGGACCACGGCTACGAGCCGGCTAACTCAAAGGGCTATCTACAACGCCGTCTTGAGGTCAGACATTTGCAGATGATTTCTCTTGGTGGAACTTTAGGTGTGGGCCTATACTTGAACAGTGGTAAAGCATTCACAATCGCTGGCGGTTTCGGGTCTCTTTTGGCCTTTCTGATTGTTGGTTTGGTTGTGCTCGTGACCGTCAACCTGTTTTGCGAGATGGTGACCTTTGTCTCCGTCGTTGACGGAGTTTCGGGGCTAAGTTCCCGTTTTGTTGACGAATCGTTCGGGTTTGCCACAGGCTGGCTATATTTCTTCAGCTTCTCGTTCGGCTTGACCGGCGAGGTTGTGGCATCTGTTATCATCTTAAGTTACTTTCCTGAGACGGGAATCCTGGATAGCGCAGGCGCCACCGCAGGGTTCGTGATCTTGTTTTTGTTGATCTGCATTGTCAGCAATATGATCAATGTTCGCATCTTTGGCGAGATCGAATATATTTGCAGTCTTTTGAAGGTGATCATCACGTTGGGCGGAATCATCGTCATGATTGTCATCAACCGAGGTGCTTTGGGTAAAGAGGGCCTTGTGGGCTTCAGATACTGGACCTACCTGAAGTCCAACTTTGATCATGATATGATTTTTGGCCTCTTCAGACCGTCATTCGATCTTGATAGTAATGGCTTGGATTCGGCCAACCGTGGAATAGGAGGCAATATCGGGCGCTTTCTTTCCGTCTTGACCGCTATTGTTGTTGCATCCTATGCTTACAGTGGTACCGAGATCGTGTGTATTGCTGCTTGTGAGGCAAAGGACCCAAGAAAGGCTTTGCCCTCGGCGACAAAAAGAGTGTTTTGGCGGATCCTTTTGTTCTACTGCTTGTCGTCTTTTGTGGTGTCGCTCAACATTTACGCTGGCGATCCAAGACTTTTGAGATACTACAGCGGCCGGACCGGTGTGTCCCCACAGGAGTTCGACGACAACTTTGCCATTCAAGCCGTTGGAGGAAACAATTGTTACCACAATGTCAAGTACCTGAGCGATGTCGTGAATGGTTCGCAAAGTCCGTGGGTCGTTGCATTCCAGAGCGTGGGCTTATGTCAATGGAGTGACGCTGCCACGGTGCTTTTGTTCTTCATTGCACTCTCCTGTGGCAACTCGCATCTCTATGTCTCCTCCAGAACGTTGTACTCGTTAGCATTGCAAAACAAGGCACCATCGTTTTTGAAGAGATGCAACAAGCACGGCATTCCTTATTGGTCGGTATTGATCTCTTGCGTGCCAGGGTTGGCTGCTTTTACTTGTGTGTCCCAGCAGGCCACTGTTGTGTTCCAAAATCTCACAAGTGTGATTTCATCTTCCGGAGTGTTTGTGTGGTTCGCCATGTGTTTGTCTTTTGTGCGATTCTACTACGGCTTGAAGAAAAGACCAGATATCATTGAACGAGATGATAAAGCATACCCTTACCGGTCTCCCTTCCAACCCTACGGTGCCATTTTCGGAGTTTTCGGCACGTTAGTCATTCTCATATGCATGGGCTTCGTGGTCTTCTTGAAGGGACACTGGAACACCATGTTCTTTTTCTCAAGCTACGGCACATTTATGGTGTTTGGTGTTCTATACTTGGGCCACCGGCTTGTTAAGGGAAGCACCATTTTGAATTTGGAGGCGCTCGATTTCGACTCCGGAAAGAGAGAGAAAGACATGTATATCTGGGACGGAGGAAAGGAGTACAACATCAGGAGTGTCAAGGACATTGCCCAGAAATTCGTCGATTTCATGGCATAATTATAGAAATAACGAGATAATAGTAACAGCAAAATGTAAAACAATTTTCACTTTGCACCTTCTTCATTTTTTTTTTTCACTCGCTTAGGTAATTTTCAGGTACCATTTCGCGAGTTCCATACTTGACGCCGCATAAGCGAGGTTCCATAATGTGTCTTCACGTAAGCGACCTGGAGCAACAGGTGCATCGCTTCGGCAAAGCGACTTAAATTCGAGCCACAGTGATTGCCCAAAAGAAACCACAGCCAACGGCTTTGCGCTTCCAGATCGCAGATCACACGCAATGTCCCGATTAGGCTTTTATCGAGTGCATTGATATGCCGCTCGTTGCCCTGTCTACGTGCGAACCTATTGGTGCCGGACCTCGTACAATGCAGGCGGACGCATCGTCGTCAAAATAGGTTAAACGTCGCAAAATTTCAGGAGCCGTCCAGATCAGATTCTTCGATAGTGCCGTGCCTCAGATCCAACTTTTCCTGACATTGATCCGCTGTGAACCTGCTGGCGTTTGCAAGAAGTACCTGTTTCCACCCCGCACTTCCTGCCATTCTATCCTGAATCACACTCCAATTACGGCGTGGACGACAGATCAGCAGTAAATTTTCCAACGTTTCACCTTATCTGCCTTCCTGTCATACTCTGAGCTGGTCAATTCTGGACATAGACCATGACTTGGACCCCAACTGAACATTTCCTCCACGGGAGATTGAAGAAAGCCTTCCTCCCATTTGACAAGCACCCTACCTTGAAGAACGACAACTTCAAGAACTTGTACCCCGGTGACGAAGTCTATGTTTTCGAAACAAAGGACCAAAAGTGGGCACGTGGCTACTCGTTGACCCGTCCCTTCCCCAGTGACTTCACCGTGACATCTGTCAACTTGGATGATTTGCCAGGGTTGAACGTCAAGGTCGTGGTGTTCCCATTGAACTACGTGGAAGTCATTGAAACGCTTCCTCTCAGCCTGACCAAATCGTCCAATGCCACCAAACCAGCCAATGGTGAGTCTGCCCACGCGGTGCCCACTTTGAAGGAGCTGGAGCTTTCGAGAGATCTTTCCACGAACGCGGACGGAAAGCTCACCCAGGAAGCCAGGGCCGTGATGCCGTACTTACCATACGACACATTCACGTTCGCCGACGACTTTGGCAGTGAGATCACTTACACCATGAACTTGTTGACATCGCACATGTTTGCGTTGTACTCCATTGGTGAGTTCAAGCTCTTCAAGAAGCTTTACGAGATCTACTACAGCCTTGACGAGAACAGAGTGCGGATTTCCCACCCGGACTTGACTTTCCACGAGTCGATCACCACGCGGCAGACAATCACCTGCCTCTTGAACGAGATTCCGAAATTGTTGGCTTCCAGATCGGCTCGTTTGAACGAGAATTCTTATGATCTCGACACCAAGAGCTCCGATGTTTCGGCATACAAGGCAGTGATGGCTAGACACACCTCCGACGGCCGTTTGCTTTCTTTGGAGAACTCGCTGCCTGCCGAATTGGCCTACAACCAACAACTATCGGCGTTGTACCCTAAGTTCCCAATCAACACCCACTTGACGCCCGAGAAATTCGCTTTGACTCCGCTCCCCAACAAGAAGCTTCTTGATGAGGCCCCTTCCAACATTCTCGTGGATTTCAAGTCTGTGAGCGGTTCGTCAACTTACCAACCCGAAGGCTTTGCGGGTATGATCGCGTACTTGTACATCAGAAACAACAAGCGGAGATTGACAGAGGCTTTTGCAGTCCACACGAACTCCGTGGACGAACTTTTGTTCGTGGAGAAAATCTCGGCTGCTCTCTTCAGAAACATCCCCGTCTCTGAAATTGAGAACCAACGAGTGTACTTGGTGGCAGTTTTGACGGAGGAAGTTGACATTCCATCTGCTGATGCCAGTGCTCCACAAGTTGGCAGAGTCAAGAAAGGTGTTGCCGCAGGTGTGGCTGACATCACTCGTGTGTTCTCGAGAAACCAAGGTTCCTTGAGCTCTGGAAAAGCTCACCAGTTTGCCATCCGCTTGTTCGGATCTCACGTTAAGAAATCCGACAATATTGCTTCGAATAGAGGCTGGGGTGAAGTCGTGGACCGTATCATCAAGGGCTCGAGTGAAGGTGTCGTTGTCAACCCAAGAGCCGAGAAATTGGTTGTGTCCGTGAGACAGTTTGAACACCAAATCACCGGCACAGACTTGAGTCAAGGTGAGGTGTCGCCACAGATCGCTGAGGGAAAGGCTGCGCCTATTGCCACCATCAAGCCGATTTTCTTCGACTTCCTTGCCGAGAACTACGAACGTGTCTACTTGAAACTCGGAAAGATTTCTATGGCAGATGACGTAAGCCGCAAATCTCTTCTTACTGTGCTGGTCAATGCTCCAAACAACAAGCACATCAATTTCGCCAAGGCTTCCAACCAGATCTCCAAGAGCTCGTGGCAATTCGTTTCGGTGAATCCAAATGAAGTGGTGGGTGAGATCGTCAAGGTGAATGGCATTTCGCATCCTGAGACCGCAAAGTCGGTCCCAAAGAAGGATTACATCACCTTGTATTTGTACGTCGATGGTGTCTTAGCTGGAACTTGTGACATCATGTACAAGAATGACGCTCAAATAGTTCAGTTCAACCAACAGGATTACCATATTTTCCAGTTTGTTTCAAAGAAAGATTCCGTTGTTGCACATATTGAGGTGCACACTGAATACATTGGCAAGATCTTTAACAAGCCATCCGCTGTCGAGGCTCTTTTGTCCTCCAGAAAGAACTGGAAGGGTGGCCACAGTGAGATCAAAGGCTTGAATCAGTCGTTGTTGGACAGCTGGAACTTGAAGTTCAACCAGCTTTTGGGACCTTTCCCCGAAGTATTAGAGTCTGTGCTCAACATCATTGACCTTGCACTTAGAGGTGACAACAGTGCTTACCTGGAAACTGCCGATACAGCTTTCAAGACCATTGTGTTTTTGTTGGACACGATGTTCGGAAAGCAAGACCAGTACCTTTACATGTTCGACAGCTTCATCTCCGAGCACCAAGTCCCACCCAAGGTCGGCATTTTCTTGTTGAAGAAAATCTCGGAAATGTTCGTCAGAGCTGACGCCGAATGGAGCTCCATGTCCAGATCCATTTGCCGTGTTCTTTCGTTGCTTGTGAAAGTGTCATTGCAACCAGCAAAAACAATGACCGAGTCAGAGCTCTTCACGGAGTATTTGGGAGCATTGTTCAAGTCAGTCTCTTATTTCATCAGTTTGGAAGAACCAGCACTCATCAATGACCAGGTGCTCTCAATGGAACTTTGTGACTTCGTTCTCGCTCAAGAAGATAGTTTCAACCATTTGCAACTACTTGACATTGTCTTGAGTTTCATTGACTCCGTGGGCAGCCGGGGCGCTGGAATTGACGAGGAGTACACAAACTTGGCGAAGGCTGCCTTGGTGGCCAAAGAGCATAAGTTGGTGGTTATGAAGCTTCTCCTCATCTCAAGACTTTTTGCAAGCAAGGCAGTTCACAACCCCAGGGCATTGAAACCAATAGTCTCTAAGTGCGTTAAGTGGTCGGTTGAAATTTTCGACGGTCCTTTGGATGTGCCCGCCACTCGTTTGGCTTGTTCCGTCATGAACAATGTTTGCGATCTCGTGGAAGAGCAGTCAGGCACTGAAGATGCAAAGCTTATCGCTTTCTCTTTGACGAAGCATTTGGGTGTGCTTGCCAAGACGTTCGTCAAATATCACAAGTTCACCAGAGGTCACGAGTTTTTCAAGCCCAAGAAGTCTTTCACTCACCTTTTCCCTCGGGAATTTCCTTTCAAGGAGATCATGAGTGACTTGGTCATTCAGGAAGAGACCTCTGTGGAGGTGCTTATCGAGCTTGCAGTCATTTTCTCATACGTTGCCAGAATCGGAAAGAAAGCTGCTGGAGAAGAGGGATTCTTGATCATCAACTCGACTCAGAACAAGCACGAGTTCTATGATCAAGTGAAATATCAAGGAAGCAGAGGTTTGCGTGACGATCTCTTCTCTATCTTGTCCGGAATCCAGATTCTCAGACAAGGCAAATACTTCCCGCTTTATCGCTGGGTCTCAATGTATTCAGCCCTTGCTGAAGGGTGCTTGCTGGCTGTCGAGCTTATCAAGCCTGTTTTGCTCGACAGCTTCATCCCCGATATCGACAACCCCGAGAAATTTGATCGTTCCCTTTGGGGTAACTTCCTCACCACAATTTTGAGATTGGCCGTGCTTCCACCGGTCTCGATTGAGCATCTTTCGACCATCCCTAGAAAAGCATGTCAGCAAATCACAGGATCCATGAGAGGGCGTATTGCAAACACGCTTGAGGAGTCGTGGAATGCATTGGCTTGGGACGCAACTTCCGAGGATGCATTGAGATTCAGTATCCCTCGATTTGGTGGATACCAGGTGGAATTCATCAGCAGTGATTACTCTATTATTCAGGATTTGATGCTCTTTGCCTTGCAGAAGAACGAAGCTTGTCAGGCCGTCAGTGTTAACGTCTTGTGGACGATTCTCGCTTCGGAGTACATTCTTAACAACTCGATCATCGAGGTTGAAAGAGAGTGTCTCACTGGCTTGAACGAGGTCTACAGCAGAGCCGCCTACAAGCCTGCTGCTAACGAGCAGTTGGTGTTTATTGAAAGACTCAAGGAGGGGATTAGACTCGACCGTGAGGACGAGGCATATCCTACCATCACTCGATTCTTGACAAACTTATCTGGTTTCTTGGAGGTGTTGAACAACTATAGCGCTGTTCCATTTGGTGTGGAGTTTGACGACGACCGGACGTTCCACAAGTTGAACATTCGCTCTTACTTGAAGAACGCCGACAAACCCGAATTGTTCAACTCGTTCATCCACCAAATGTTCGAGGAAAACCTCAAGAAACGCGATTTCATTCAAGCTGCTTTGAGTTTGGAGCTTTTGGCCACCACCTACGAATGGGACCAACAGACCATCTTGCCTGCCTCGTACAGACCAAAGTACCCACAGCAAAGTTCGTTTGAGCGTAAAGAAGCGCTCTTCAAACTCATTGCTCAAAACTTCATTAAGGGCAACAGTCTCGAGAAGGCCACCGATATCTACAATGAGTTGCTTGAGGCGTACAACGACCACACGTACGATCTTAAAGCCGTTGCTCATGCTCACCAAAAATTAGCCAAGCTTTACTTGGAGATGGAGTCTTCTGACAAGTTGAGTCCATCGTATTTCCGTGTTGCCTACATTGGTGCTGGTTTCCCCGCCAATATCAGAGGTAAAGAGCAGATTTTCGAGGGTCTTCCATTTGAGCACATTACCTCGATCCATGAGCGTTTGCTTAAGATGTACCCCGGTGCTCGTATTGTCACTGACGACACCGAGGCTGAGGAACTCAACAAGAGAATGCAAACTGGTCGGTACCTCCATGTTAATGCCGTGGAACCTGTCACTGAAGTTTCCGATAAGATCATGAACACGTCTATCGGAGAAAGGCAATACGCCAGAAACAAGAACTTGCGGTTCTTCTCTGTCACCAAGAAGCTTGGAGGCTCCACATCTGTGTTTGACTTGTGGACGGAGGAAGTCACTTACAAGACTCGGCTTTCGTTCCCTACTTTGATGAACAGAAGCGAGATTGTCGGTACCACGGTGGTGAAGTTGTCTCCGCTTGAAAATGCCGTGAGAACGATTCTCAAGAAGAACAACGAGTTGCTGCAGCTGGAGACTCTTGTGAACCTCGCCTACCAGCAACATGCGGACTACTCTTCGTTGTTGAACGACTTGAGCAGGCACTTGGCCGGCACTGTGGATGCCCCTGTCAACGGAGGTGTCAACCACTACCGCAGTTTCTTTGTGGACGCTGAAGAAGGCAGCGAGGAATACTATAACTTGCGTTTGCTCAAGAATGCATTTGACGACTTGGCCACAGTGTTGAGTCGGTGTCTCCACTTGCATGGCAAGTTGATTGGCAGCAGCATGAAGCCTGCGCACGATTCTTTGGTGAAATTGTTCCACCAGAACTTCGAGACGGAGATTGCCCGTTTGAAGATCAACACCAACTACGAGTCGCTCGCCTACAACCACAGCACCGTGGCGCTGGGACGGGCGCCCATGGAAAAGAAAACGAATGGGTCTGCCAGTGAGGTGGGTCTGCTTCTGACGGGAAGCTCATTGCTGCGGACCAGAAGTAGAAACTCGCTTCATTCCGACATCACTGCCACTTCGGAGCGCAGCTCTACCGGCACACTTAGCGGTGTGACTGGAGTCCGTGGCCAGAGGAGAACGGCATCCAGCTGGAGACGGGTGGTAGCCTAGGTCCAATGGGTGCAAAATCATTACATATTGACAGAAATAAGAAACGAAAAATAAGAAAGAAAATTGAAGAGAACGGCAGTTATCTCATGATTAAGCAATGGCCAATGACAACAAAACCACTTGTAGATGGTGGTTTTCATGTTTCTGGATTGTACCGGCAGTGGCGTGGTGTCCGGGTGTGTGCTCACCAACTGGAGCGAGGGAATTGCAAGGAAAAAAACCACCCGGAAAAAAGCTCCAGTATCAACACCCACGATGTTCAGAATTGCTGCTCGTTCCATCCGTGCCCCAGTGGCCAGCGCCTCGCTCAAGTTCGCTCCTGTTCGTTTCTACGCCGCCGCCCCAATCACCAAGGAGGAGGTCACCACCAGAGCCTTCGAGGCCTTGAAGAACATCGCCGCTTTGCAAGAGTCCAAGATCACTTTGGAGGCCAACTTCCAAAAGGACTTGGGTTTGGACTCCTTGGACACCGTCGAGGCCTTGGTTGCCTTGGAGGAGGAGTTCGACTTGGAGATCCCAGACAAGGTTTCTGACGAGATCAAGACCGTGGGCGAGGCTGTCGAGTATATCTACCAGGAGGAGCAAAAGTTGTGATCATCCCAATTTCCACTGTATATACGATAAATGAACTAAATTATGAAGCCGGTGTATGTGTTGGATATCTGTCGTATGTTAGATATTCGTTGTGTCTGAAATTGTACCATGTCTGATGTAGACTTTGTGCCTTGATGAACTCATCGAACAGTTTAAACAGTTTATATTTCAATGATCTGAAAATCGCCCTTACATTTTCCATATCAATTTCCAAAAACAACATCTCCTGATCTTGTATTTCACATGGAGTGCTGATCTTCTTGGTCATGCTCAATTACTATAATCTAGGCCGGTGAGCAGAAGATGTACTTGGCAAACAGCTATCTGCTCCACGCTTAGTGATGTCGAAGATTATGAGTCGTGATGGAATTTAACCTCCGCTGATTAGCCTTCCCGTTCCTGCCCGGATTTGGCCTTCCGGAGGTGTACCACCAGCCGCAGCCACAACCATGATCAGCATAAGAAGAAGCACACTTTGCAACAAAATTCACAAATAAATTATATTCATTTATTTCCCCGGATTTCCCCACTTACATTCACCGGCTGAATTATCACCAGCTTGTGCAATTTCGTCCCAGTGTGCACACCATCAACTGGTGGCTCTCTCCACTTTTCGTGGCCCCGTCACTGCAGACTAGCTGGTCACCAATAGGAGTTCCAACAAACTCCCGCACATATAGTAGCGCAAGTGATCCCCAGAACGTACTCCATCACCGGTCATTTCTTTTGATTTTACGACCGTTACTACGACTCACACCAATTGTTTCGCTGCAAAATCCGCTCAGTCTGTTCGCCCTTTCTGCTTAGTCATTACACTTAGCAACTGATAGGGGAAGCTTTACATCTACACCGACACCACTAAATCCACCACGCCAGGCAAAAAAAAGAGCCTTTGATTGCAGATCCCGTCTTGGACCATGTCTCACAACTCGTCCTTCCTGAGATCGCCGCAATCGCCCGTCGCCGGCCACCAGCAACTCCACCCCCACAAAAACCTGACCTCCAGGAAACCGTCGATTGTGGAGTTGTTGTCGTCGCCGCCGCCATTGCCCGCCGAGCACCAGCAAACCCCCTTGGATGACTTCAGTTTGTCCAGAAACACCTCCGTTTCCTCGAGGTCCTCGTCGCTTTTCCCCTCTGTCTCCTCCGGTTTGGAGTGGCACGAAATCCCGTTGGCTGAGCTCACCGAGTCCAACAAACTCGTGGCAATCAACTCGTCGTACTCCATCCAAAGCGCGTTTGAAACGTTGGTCAACCATGACTTGACCTCGTTGCCCGTGGCCTTGTCCCAGTCTGATTATGATCTCTCTAACTGCTTATCCTTCGACTACTCCGACTTGAACACATACCTCTTGATGGTGATGAACAAGATTCAATTGAGCGAGTTGGCGATCAATGAGCTTCCAAACGAGAAAGGTGCCTCCACGCTCCAGGAGAAGCAGGAGAAGGTCATGGCCATGATCAACAAGGCCAAAAAGGGTGAGGAAGTCCCGGTTGATTTCATCATCAGATTGCATCCAAAGAACCCGTTCATCAAGTTCAAGGAAACCGACACGTTGTTCAAGGCTGTCGAGGCTTTCGGAAATGGTGTTCACAGAGTGGCAATTTTAAACAGCGAGAACAAAATCTCAGGTATTCTTTCCCAAAGAAGAGCCATCAAGTACTTGTGGGAGAATGCTCGGAGATTCCCATCGCTTGAGTTTCTCTTGAACTCTACTATCAGCGATTTGAAGATTGGCTCCTCCACTCCATTTACCATCTACGGTGATCAGCCCTTGATCGAGGCCTTGGACAAGATGTTCGTCGAGAGAGTCTCTTCTCTTGCCGTCGTCGACAGAAACAAGTGTTTGGTTGGAAACATCTCGATCGTGGACGTGAAGAACGTCTCTTCTACGAAAAACTCCCATTACTTGTTCAAGCCCGTCCTCAACTTCATCTCCTACAATTTGTCGCAGAAGGGAATTGAGAAGGGTCAAGACCAATTTCCAATCTTCCATGTCAACAAACAACTGTCATTGGCCAGGGTCATTGCAAAGCTAGTTGCCACACAATCTCACCGGTTGTGGATTGTCGATTCGAGAGCTTCTGTTGCATCCACCAACTCGTCCACCGCAAATATTGCACCCAACGCGGGCAATGTTGCAAACCCATTGGCTACCGTTTCGCCGATTGAGAGTGCATTGTCGGAGTCTACTGTTCAAGCTGAAACCGGCCGTCCTGGAGCCCTCGTTGGCGTGGTGACGCTCACAGACATTCTCGGTCTTTTCGCCCAGCACAAGTCTGGCGTGAAGATTGACCCATTAACAGCTAGAAATAACCGCAGAAGATCTTCCACGTCTACGACCAGATCTTCGATGGAAAGCATCCATAATGTCATCGGTGGCTCTAACAGCTCTTCCACTCCTTCTACCCCGCAACACCAACACCCGCCTCTCCAAGGCGGACAGGACGTGTTCAGAAAATCTTACAATTTCGGGAAAGATTAGGGGAATGCCTAAGCGAGTGGTCATATAGAATGCACTGTTACGTGCGCACTTGATTAGTCTTTCGAGAAGCTTGTAACAACTTAGAGTAAGGTTGCAAACCTTTTACATTAAACATAATAAAAGAAAAAAAAAAATCAAAGAATGATCAGTGACGTGTAAGTTTATCTGAGTATTAGTGCTCATGCGATCTACAGGGCACGCGCCCTGATCCAGCAAGACTCACGTGACTGACATTTTTCCAGCAGAACACAGATACAGTAACTGCAGCAAATAAAGTCACGCTTCAAAAAGTGAACTAAGTCATACTCGCCGCCAAATGCGTCGGCGATAACCACCACGGCGAAGATCAAGTTTGAAAGTCTATGTCATGCAGGAGATCAACTACTGTCTAAGGGCATGTAGGTAACTAAGAGGCAGGGCTAAGTAAACGTCAGTCCAGGAAGAGGTTACCCGGCGCGCAGTGGCCAAATTCGGGCATGTGGGCGTAGTGCGAAGTCGCACCCTTTAAAGAGTGAATTCGCCCTCGGAGAAAAAATTTTTTCACATCTTTTATTTCACTAACTAAAATGGGTAAGGAGAAATCTCACGTCAACGTCGTTGTTATCGGTCACGTCGATTCCGGTAAGTCTACCACCACCGGTCACTTGATTTAC
>JAKUBC010000019.1:0-151480 GCA_030563105.1 Metschnikowia lopburiensis (nom. inval.)
GTGCCCTTGATACATATCTTGACATATGTATATATATAGCGTACATATTCCTATACCAGGGTTGGGGGATACCTCCCCCAACTCTAATACTACATTAGAACCTGAATCCCTAACGCATCCTAACATTCAAGCGAAGAAAGCCTGTGTGGCGTAATGGTTAGCGCATTTGACTTCTAATCAAAAGATTCCGGGTTCGAGTCCCGGCATGGGTTCTTCGCGGTTTTAGCTCAGTTGGGAGAGCGCTAGACTGAAGATCTAGAGGTCCTGTGTTCGATCCACAGAAATCGCATATTTTTTGACATTATTTTTTATTGAACACTTCTTGTGTCGTTAAGACATAGCTATACTATACTTCGATATACTTTTTAACTGAAAGCAAGCCGCGATCCCTGTTCGCTATGCTCACGTAGTTTGGGGAGTAGTGAATCAACTCGTCATAAGCTGGGATAGTGCTTTGCTCCTCAAAGCCATCCTTTTTGTCACCAGCCACGTAATTAAGATCACTCCAGTAACATTCCACTTCCACTCCCAATTTCTTCACATCCACTTTCTGTTGTGCACCTTCCAGGAGTTCTGCGATCTCTGGCACCCATTGGAATCCCAAGTGGTAAGGCTTGTCCCAACTGAGTTTGTTCAATTGCACCTGCTTGATACCATCGGAGTCTTTGTACACCAAGTTTCCATTTGAATCCTTTGAAGCTTGTTCGACGTCACCGTTGACTGTGTAGCCAGCGGTTCCATTGACTTGAGCATCTTGGAAAATCGTGACCGATCTGACAGAAGAACGAGGCTCGGCTGACGATTCTTGACCCAAGATTTTGACAGAGCTCTTTGCAACGCTGAACGTGACTTTGCAATTACGGTTCTTTGGGACAAAGACTTTAATTTCGCCAGTCAACATGCCAAAAGAGCCAGCAGGTGCGGAGGTAGAATCTTTCAACACCTCGATGTCCAAGAATCGCGTGGCTTTGCCCAAACCGGTCACCAAGTGTGGTGACAAAGAGGAATTCCACGAGTAAAGCAGCACGCCGTCACCAAGATCTTCGGTTTGCAAGACACTTCCACTCTCTTTGAAGGAGGGCATGTCTTGCAAAATTTGCTCCACCAAAGGCATCAGCCGAGCACTCACTGTAACCATGTTGGATGGAGGGCTGCTGTCAAGGTCAATGGTTTCCAAGAATCTTAACTTCAAAGGATTAGAGATGTCGAAAGCCGGCTTGAGTGCAATGGTGAAAATTCCCTGAATCAAGACAATCACAAGGACAAGAACCATGATTCTGTTCAACTTAAAGATGAAAGGCATGTAAATGAGAGCCCAAACTGTGACGAAAGCTTTCAAGAAGAAATAAAGAACCTCTTGTGCTTGAAGCGATTCCTGGATAGACTTGTTAAAGCCGCTCAAAACCAAAAAGCCTGCGTTGTACACCACAAAGGATGCAATAGGCACTGCAATCAAGAATTGAAGTAACCAGTCGTAAGACCACGACTTCTTTTTGTGACAAGCCACTTGTTCATCATCACAGTTGTCCAGCATCAACGAGGAGGAGTCACTCAATGAACCATTTTCATGAGCACCATACTCTTCATGAGCGTTGTGGCTCAACAAAGGTTGAGAGTCGCCCTGTGATTGAGCCCTGATGTTCTGGGCTCTCTTTGGGGTCCTCTTGAAGCACCAGCTAAGAAGGCCGATGATACAGGCTAAACTTTGAAGGCAGAAGACAATGGTGAGGTAGAATTCACCAGTGTGGTCGTCACCAATCTTGTTCTTGGAGAGCTTGACAGTCGAGTAAACCAAAGCCAACCACGAAATCAAGGAAGTTTCGAGCAAAACGATCAATTTCTCGTCGTGGTGATGACCTTTGAAAGGCTTGAATAAAGCGTTGAGACTGTTCAAAAATATGTAGTTCAACAACAAAAATGCAGCAAACATGGTAGCCACAAGAGTACCAGTGGAATTATTGGGCAAGAATGCGTTGCTGGGAATGATGAGAACATCGGTAGCAAAACTCAACAAAGAAGTCGACAAAGCAAAGGAAAGAGGGAATTTCACCGCGTTGGTAAAGTTGATGCTCCAGTCCTTTTTGTAGTTGAAGATGGCAATGAGGAGCAAGAGGGACAACACAGGGAGGAACACAAGAACGACGATGTTGATCAAGAAGATTGCCGAGACAGAAGCGGAGAAGAAGAAGTTCAAAAACGAGGTGTAGCCGGCAAAGTCCGAGTTTTTGTTGATCAAATCGGTGTTCACGGACTCGTCGTCCAAGTCAATGGCACCCTCGACGATGTGGTTGGTGAAGTCCAACGCATTGGACAACATGTGCCACAAGGCCCTGATGTTTATGTTCTTGATGTTGTCTCCACCTGTATGGTACAAGTCTCTTGGTTTGTAGAAGGCCAAGTCAAGACCACGGATGTTGCCCTTGGTTTTGTAGACGGAGTAGTCTGTCTCGCTGTGAATGAGTCCGTTGTCAAACCCTTGTTGAAACAAAGACGTGGCATATGGGTATCTCACCGAGCTGAAATGCTTGACGATACCGTAGTCAGTGCCTCTGAATAAAACAGCCTTACCTCCTGCTCCAGTGCCCTCCAAGTTCAAGAAGTACTTGATAGAGGAGAACCAAGGGTGGGACAAGAATGCGGTGGCGCCGTAAAGGCCGAACTCTTCATTGTTGTTGAAGTTGAAGATGATCGTTCTTTTAGGTTGCGCCGTTTTCTTCGAAGCAAAGTACTTGACAAGCCCAATCATAGAGGCCACACCCATGCCGTCGTCTGTGATACCGAAGGACGAAGGAACGGAGTCGTAGTGAGCGCTCAACAACAACGCAGGCAAGGATTCGTCAGACCCATTGATACGTACCAACAAGTTATTGCTTTCGTAGTAGGATACGGAGTTGTATGACAAGTACTTGACAGGGTACAAGATGTTGTTAGTGTAATTGAGGTCATTGTCGTACTCCATGTACTTTTTCTGCAGCACGAGCTGTGTGAGTTCGTCTTCCAAAAAATCGTGGACCCTGTCGTTGTTTCTCGAGGTGTATGTGTGCTCCGAAGCCCCAATCTTCTGAAGAGATGCCCAAGAATAGTCCAAGATGGAGTTCTCGAACTTATCGGTTGGCAATGGCACAGTCCACTCCAACGAGTTATCGAAGACGGACAAAATAACTGAAAATAGTAAAGAGGCAAACACCAAGACCGTCAATGAGGTCTTGCGGTAGCCGAAGAGCGAGCGGAAGGTTCTAATAAACCAGTTGGGCTGAGCATTTTGGGCGGGCCCCTTAGATAATTGCCTCCTCAGCCGGTTGGACGTCAGTTCGGCCGCACCATTACGACTAGGCTCAGACGCAATGCTGGTTGAGGCCATTTGGATTGGAAGCGTACACTGACTAGGTGGATGAGCAAGGATGAGATTGGTGAGTGGTGAGCGAGAAAAGGTGGTATGGCGAGCCCACGGGTGACAGGCATGGTCACACTGGAAAAAAAAGATATCATTTGAAAAGGAGAAGGAAACTACAAAAGTGAGAGGATGTTTTGCATCATTTTTTCTTGATTGGCTTTTTTAGCCATTTACGACGCATCTGCCCAAGCACCTAAGCCGAGTCAGTGGACAAACCCGTACCGCACTCCGACTCCACTTCTGCGTAGTTAGCAGCTGAATTTTTCGCCAACCATGACTTTCCCAGCTTTGAAGAACGACCTCATTTTGAGGGCCGCCAAGGGAGAGAAGGTCGAGAGACCTCCTATCTGGATTATGGTATGTCTTGCTGCCATTTGGTGCACTTTCTCCAATTGAGATACTAACCGTCAGAGACAAGCTGGTAGATACTTGCCAGAGTACCACAAGGTGAAAGGCAAGAGAGATTTCTTCGAGACGTGCCGGGACGCTGAGATTGCTGCCGAAATCACCATCCAGCCTATTGACCATTTCGACGGTTTGATCGATGCTGCCATCATTTTCAGTGACATTCTCGTCATTCCCCAGGCTATGGGTTTCGAGATCGAGATGGTTGAGGGTAAGGGCCCCGTGTTCGTGGACCCCTTGAGATCTGTCAGGGACATGGACCGTGTGATCATGAAGCCAGACATCCTCAAGAGCTTGGACTGGGCTTTCAAGGCCATCACACTCACAAGAACTAAGTTGCAAGGACGTGTGCCCTTGATCGGTTTCTGTGGCGCTCCATGGACTTTGTTGGTTTACATGACCGAGGGACAGGGCTCGAAGATGTTCAGATTTGCAAAGGAATGGATCTACGAACATTCGGCGGAGGCTCACAAGTTGTTGCAGGCCACCACCGACGCCTGTGTCGAGTTCTTGGCTCAACAGATTGTGGCCGGCTGCCAGATGTTGCAAGTGTTCGAGTCCTGGGCCGGTGAGTTGGGCCCTCACGAGTTCAATGAGTTCTGCTTGCCTTACTTGCGTCAAATCGCCGAAAAGGTCCCCAAGAGACTCGCTGAGTTGGGTATCACCGAGAAGATTCCTCTCACTGTCTTTGCAAAGGGCGCCTGGTACGCTTTGGACGACTTGTGTGAGTCTGGCTACGACACTGTGTCCTTGGACTGGCTCTACAAGCCCGAGGACGCTGTGAAGGTTGTCAATGGCCGCAGAATCACCTTGCAGGGTAACTTGGATCCCGGTATCATGTATGGTTCCGACGAGGTTATCTCGCAGAAGGTTGAGCAGATGATCAAGGGCTTCGGAGGCGGAAAGCAGAACTACATCATCAACTTTGGACACGGAACCCATCCGTTCATGAAACCAGAAAAGATCGAGCATTTCCTCAAGGAGTGTCACCGCATTGGGCTGCAATAGATGTATGGACGAGCAACGACATAGAATTATTAATTTAATCTGAATTACACAATCTACTTTTATTTTTTCTATTCTCAATATTTGATACTAAAGAAATGGCTGTTGCTACTTGTTTCGCAGCAAAAGTGTTCAGTTGGAGAATGTTGCAAATTGACCACACTTCGATAAATTTAAGCAATTGACAAATTCAAGGCAAATCAATGAGCTCAATGAGTATGACTCTTTACCCAATTCGCGTTAGGCCGAGAGTATGTAGCATTGCCGATGAGTCAAGGCTTGGACCGCAAGATAAATGAGTGCGACATCACGGCTCGGCTACATCAACAGTTTTTCGCCACCAGGTCCAAGCATGAATAAGCAAGAGCACTACTTGTTCGATCTCAGCAAAGAGTTCCTCGATACACTAGAGCTTCTACTGTTCGACGAGTCTACGTCAGTTGCTAGCGTCATACCGTCCGATGATACACCCAATGATCTGCAAGACACTCCAGTGACTCAGGTGAAGAACACCGATGAGTGCAGCACATGTGCTCTTAAGTTTGACGCTTCGGTAGCGAAGACAGACAAGATCAAGCACTACAAGTCCGACCTCCACCGGTTGAACTTGAAGAGGGCAGTGAACGGTTTACCACCGTTGAAAGAGAGCGAGTTCGAGGAATTGCTCGAGACGCAGTCGATGGAGAGTATCTCGGGCTCGGAGGACTCCGACTCAGATTCAGAATCAGACGAAGGCAACGCCATGCTGACTATCTTCGAAAAACTCTCGACCACTCAAGATGAGGAAACGGAGTCCAATGTCAGCCACATGCATACAAAATCCCCATTTCTCTTGCTCAAGTCTAGCTTGCTAGACCAAGACAAAGCCTTCGGTGTCTACAAATCGGTGTTTGACAACGATGCGCTCAGTTCAGGCCGGATCGTCCCTTCTTTGCGCAAGTTCAACGAGGAGAGCTCCAGAAAGGGAATTTCGGTCATCTTGATGATTGGAGGCGGGCACTTCGCTGGTGCCGTCATCTCCCACCAAGCAGCAAACATCAAGGGAAACGCTAAGAACCAGAAGGAAAGTATACGCATGCAAAAAGTCACCGTGGTGGAGTCGAAGACCTTCCACCGGTACACCACGAGAAGAAAGCAAGGTGGATCACAGAGCGCATCGGACAACGCCCATGGAAAGGCCAATTCGGCCGGTTCGAGTATCCGGAGATACAACGAGCAGGCCTTGCAGAAGGACATCCGGGATTTGCTCCAGTCATGGAAGACTCACATCAACGCTGCAGAGCACGTGTTCATCAGAGCGAGCGGGGCAGCCAGCAGAAAGATCTTGGTGGGTTACGAGGGGGCTCCGCTCAGCTCACAGGATAAGAGAGTCAAGTCAATTCCGTTCACGACCAAAAGAGCCACGCTCTCGGAGGTGAAAAGTGCCTGGACGAAGCTCACATACCTACTGGCATTCGACATTCCCAAGACCAAGCCTAAAGCCGAAAAGCCAGTCAAGGCAAGCACTCCCAGCAAGAGCCCCGAGCCGGTACAGTTGCCCGTGTCTGACATTCATACCAGAGAGTTGCTTCTGCTTTTGAAGAAGTCAAAGGCACCACTCATGATCAACTACTTGAGAAAAAACACATTGGATGTGAACATGGCACTCACGCCCAGTGTGCAATACGGACACACGCCATCGTTGTTGCATGCGGCATCGGCCCAGGGCTTGCACCACATGGTGAAAGTGCTCATGGTGAACTTGAAAGCGGATCCGACTGTGAAGAACATCAATGGCAAGACTGCGTATGCGTTAGCCAGCACTCAGCAGACTAAGCACACGTTCCAGATTTGCAGGGGACTTTTGGGCGAAGAGTACTGCAATTGGCTGGATGCCAAGGTTGGACCACCAAAGACGAGGGAAGAAGTGGCGGAGATTGAGGCACAGGAGAAGCAAGAGCAGGCACGCGAACAAAAGAGGTTGGTGGAAGAGGCATTGGCTGCCCGACCCGAGCCTGAAGAGGTGAAACCAAGAGGAGACCATGGAAAGAGACTCGGTGGTGTTGTGAGCAGCGTTCCAGAAACCAGCGGGTTGAGTGACGCCCAGAAGATGGCTGTGATGAGAGAGCAGCGGGCTAGAGCAGCTGAGGCAAGAATGAAGAAAAATTAATAAGCATAGCATGAATAATAGATTATTATCAGAAGCAGCCGAGGCAAAGGTAAAGAGAAATTATTAAGCTATCATTCGAAAGCACCAATAAAAACATTTCAGAAGCGGCCGAGACGGAGCTTTGCGCATGGTAGTTTGTAATCAAGAAGTAAAGGAGACGGGATTTCACGCATTCATTTTGCCATCGTGGGAACAGTTCGTAAAAGTACCTTTTAGCCGTGCGCATGGAAGCTCCGAACTAGGTCTGTCCGAGGGTTTCGGTCCGTCCGCACGCACCTTTTTCCGTTTGACACACGCGTTAGTTCCGCGCACGGAGACGGAGGATCTACCCAAAAAGGAAATCTCCGTGTGTCAACCTTCGTGGTGGTTCAGCCTCACGATCAAAATGAAAGCGGCAGATCTTCAAAACTCATTGTTCGGGAAGAAAAATGAGTTGGAAAAGGACCACTAGTTTCGCCGCGTCGACTGAAGTTTTCCGCTTCTCTTTATTCCTGCTGTAGGTATTTTTGCACCCAAAAGTAGTCGGGGAGCGGAGTACGCGGGCTTCCCGCGCATTAGCTTTCAGCCCCGTCTGATGACATATTATCCGAATGGAAGGCCAAAAAGTATATAAAGCGGGATCCATCTCCGGGATCCCAATCACTTTATCAAACTCATCACAGTGAACCATGAGCTTGAAATCATTCAACCAAAACTCTCCCGAGGCGGAGCCCGCAAAGAAAGACGACTACTACGAGGCTGATGCTGGTGATGGAACAAAGAGAGAAGACATGTACCTCAGCGGCATGAAGTTGTTCCTTACAATTGGGTCATTGTTTCTTTGTCTCTTCTTGTTTGCCTTGGACCAGCTTATTGTCGTGACCATCCTCTCCACCGTCGGAAACAAGTTCAACGCCAACAACCAGATCGGTTGGTTGACCGCAGGATTCCTCATCAGTATGGCTGCCTTGGTTGCCATTTGGGGCAAAGTCTCCATTATTTTTGGCAGAAAGTCTACTATGATTGCCGCCATCGTGCTCTTTGAAGCAGGCTCCTTGATGTGTGCTCTCTCCAACAACATGAACGTTCTTATCGGTGGAAGAGTCTTGGCCGGTGTGGGAGGCGGTGGAATTCAGTCCTCTGTCTTCATTATCATCACTGAGATCCTCCCCATCCACAAGAGACCCATGGCCATGGCCTTCATTGGTATTGTTTTTGGTATCGCCTCGGTGTTGGGACCCTTGGTTGGTGGCGCTTTCACATCTAACGTCTCCTGGAGATGGTGTTTCTACATCAACTTGCCCATTGGTGGCCTTGCCGCGGTCGCCTTTGTTCTCGCCTTCAACCCTCCAAGAGCTAAAACAACGATCAGAGACAAACTCTTGTCCATTGATTACTTGGGCGCATTCTTGATGACAGCTGGCTTGGTCTTGATTCTTTTGGCTTTGACATTTGGCTCCGGCGAACAGTACGAATGGAAATCCGGCGCCGTGATCTCTTGTTTCGTTCTAGGAGGCGTGCTATGTGCTGTTTTTTGCGTGTGGAATTTTGTCTTCTCGAAGTTCCCAATCATCCCCTTGGACGTTGCATCCTCTTTCCAAACCGTTGCCGCTTCCATGACCATTTTCGGCTCGTTCGGTTATTTCATTGGAAGTGTGTTGTATGTCTCGATCTACTTCCAGGTGATCCACAACGCTAGTGCATGGAAATCTGGCGTGGATTTGTTGCCCATGATCATCGCCGTGGTTATTTCCTCTATTTCAACAGGTATTCTCGTCAAGAAGACTGCTTTTGTGAAGCCGTTTATTATCATTGGCGTCATTTTTGGCTTCCTCGGTTGTGGTTTGATCACTATGCTTGATGTCGACTCTAGCTCTTCTAGAAAGATCGGTTTGATGATTCCTTTGGGTATCGGTATCGGAATGCAAATGCAGTCGACCGTGATTGGCTCTCAAATCAAAGCGCCAAAGACCCCGGGTGGTGTGATCATGGCCACTTCTTTGTTCAACTTCCTTCGGTCTATTGGAGGAGCCCTCTCCTCCACCATCGCCGACACGGTGTACACTGCAACTTATAAGAACAACATTGGTCCCGCCCTTGCTAAGCAATCTGGATCCATCATTCAAGAGCTTCAGAACGTCAATGTGAGTTCGATCATCAGGAGACCAGGCATGATCGAGTCATTTGCACCAGCAACACAGGCGTTCCTCAAGGAGGAGATCATGAAAGCCATCAGAAACGTCTACTACATGAACTTCGGTTTCGCTGTCATTAGTGTTATCGCATGTATCTTCACTACGAACAGCAGACTTCCTCAGGGCACCAACCAAGTGAGAGACGCTGAGAAGGCGCAAGCCATCCCGGCAGTTGAGGATGTGGTGCATCCAGAGGGCGCTAAAGAGAATAGCACTGACGATGCGTTGTCCTTGCTGAAAGAGAAGGGTGATGGCGAATTAGCCAGCTCCTTGGGCAATTCTCTGAGAGAAGAACATTAGGGTGTTTCGGGCTTTTCATTTCATACTATGTACATAAAATTCACGTTCTATTTAAGTTTCGCTGTAAGTAAAAGCGTAGCTCAAGCCGTTCTCTGCTTTTAAAAGGAGATTGTTGAGAACCTTGTCCCCAGTGTCAGATCTTTTGCTGAACCTCTTAGGATCGAAGTGCCTATAACGAGAAAGAGCGGACCGAATTGCTTCCTTCTTCACGACACTCGATTTGTCTAGAGCTTTATACTGCAAAGCGCTCATCCAACCTGGGGAGGACGAAAAGCGAGTCTGACTACCCTCGTTCTCCAGATCGGAATCTTCTTCTCGATCAGTTTGAGAACTTTGACTGTTGGTGAGCGGTTGTGACGAGAAGTCGATATCCTTGCCGTCACCATGGCAGCCACATTCGATAAGGTCATGTGTGTTGCAAATTGTATCCATCACCGTGAAAATATTTCGAAGGTCATGGTAATCAAAGATATTCAGATCAGATTGTGTATCATCATCCAAAAACATATCACTTAAGTTGTTTTTCATGAGCTGCCGTTGGAAGATTTTCTCGTCAATGCTACCAGTGGTGAAGAGGCGGTAGATAAACACCGGTTTTTTCTGGCCGTCTCGGTGAATTCGGGCCATTGCCTGCAAATCCACCAGCGGGTTCCAGTCGTTGTCAAATAAAACAAGTCTTGAAGCTCCAATGAGATTGAGCCCGACTCCACCAGCTTTGGCAGATAACAAGAACGCATTGTGATTTTGCTTAGTGTTAAAAGTGTTCACCAATTGCACTCTAGACTTTTGTTGAGTGGCCCCGTCCAAACGAAGAAACGAGTAGTTCAACTTCAATAAAACTTGTTCGAGGAGATCCAAGGTTTGGGTGTAGTTTGAAACAATCACAACCCTCTCTCCAGCTTGGCGAAACTCACACAAAAGGGGTATCAAGACATTGACCTTGCTACCTGTTGTGTTTTTTGACAAAGATGCGGGATCCAAATCCTTGAACTGATTTCCAAAGGTTTTTTGAATCGATTGAAAGTAATTGTCGGTGGCAAGAAGCGAAGGAGAATTGCAAACCTTGCGGAAGACCGTAATCATTGACAACACATCCCGCGAGTTCGAGTCGAGAATGGAGTTGAAGCTGGAACAGGATAAAATGGCATTGAATAGCTTTTTCTGCAATGCGGTTGGGGGACAAAATAAGAGCACATCCGTTTTCTTGGTCAAAAACTCTTCAATGACAGATTTTGTTCTTCTGAGAATAAATTGTTTGGTAGTCTCAATCAAAGCAGAGGACAAACGTTTGCCTTCCTCCAAAGCATGGGCATCAACACACGCAGGGTCTCTCGAACGCAAAATCGGCCTCAAAAACTCCTTTTGAAACTCTTGAGCATTCCCCAAAATTCCGGGGTTGATGAAGTTGATGATGGTATGAAACTCAAGAAGATCGTTTTGTATTGGCGTTCCGCTCAACAAGAGCCTTTTTCTTGTAGGGAGGCTATCCAAGATCTTGAGTACTTTGGCAGAGGCACTCTTTAACCTGTGTCCCTCATCACAAACTAGCAAGTCGACATCCACTTTCGACAATTCCTGGCGAGTTGTGATTACTTTTTCGTAACTCATGGTCAAGACTTGATATACGTTCATTTTTCCAAAATTCAAGATGTCCACTTTGTCCTTGGCAGCGGACTGGTTCTTTCCATTGATTGTGAGAACGCCAATACGGTTCATGTTGAGCCATTTGCTAAATTCCCGTTCCCAATTCCCAATGAGAGTTAGCGGGCAGCAAATAAGGACCTTCTTCACATGTCCCTTTTCCTCAGGATACGGGCTTTGCTTTAAGAGTGTCCAGATGAGGGTGATGGTCATGAGGGTTTTGCCTAAGCCCATCTCGTCAGCTAGAATAGCACCTTGGAATTCTTTATTCCGAAATCCCATGAGGCACTCGTACAAAAAATTGACCCCCTCGACTTGATGTGGACGGAGGACAGCTGCTAGATTTGGGTCGATTGTAACTTCCCTTGCATTTGGAATGTTTGAGGAACGAAGATTGAAAATTTTGGGGTCTTGAACTATCAGGGCTGGATAGTCAAACTGAGCTTCGGACTCCTGGTTTTGTTCGACTTGAGCCTTTGATTTCGGCATGACGAAAGGTGTAGCAGGCAGAGGAATGACACCAGAGCTTTGAGGCTCCGAATCTTCGACTTGTCCTTTGCCAAAGAGTTCAGCTTTAGTCACAGGACTGTCGACTTCCACTTCGTAAGTACCAATCACAAAGACTCCATCAGTGACTGTCTTTTTGGATCTGCCAGCAGATTTATAAGAGTAGTCGGACTGTTGGATCTTAAAGGAGATCCCGTGGTCTGTGACGCAAACATAGCCGTCGCCATCCCAAGATTTGTTCTTCTTATTGGAGCGCTTTCTCCATTGCACAGTGTAGTACTTCGCCGTCAGATCCGAGTCCGTGGGATCCTGCTCACTCAGATCAGTTGTAGGAGCTGGAACAGCGGACGGTGTTTGCGCCAACGAATTGTTCAATCTTGGGCGTTTGAATGTAGCTTTTCGCAGTAGACCTTGAGAATACCCACGCGTAGGCTGTGATGATGTGACATCACTATCAGATTTGGGCGTTGGATTCGAACCTGGCTCAGAAACAAAAAGCTGTGCACTTTCTTTTGACTGGTTTGAAGGGGAAAGCCGTCGAGGGGCTTTGAAAGGAGCGTTGGGCCGCTTATACATCTAGGCACAGTGGTAGTTGTATGAACCGCGTTTGATGGACGTGTATCGAGGCGAAGATGATAACAAAAACACGAACAAAATCGTCAGATTGTCGAAATCTCCAGGAAGAGGGAAAAAGTCTTCAGTACTATCGTGAAATAGACGTGTTTTTTTCTGAGTCCTGGTAACAATTCGAGCAGCAGTCTACAATCACAGTTCACATTAAATAACCCAATTAAAACATATATATCACTTGTACTCCCCGCCAGTCAAGTAGTAGTAGCCTCTGAAGAAGATGAAAGGCACATATGTGGGAAGCACGCTATAGAGGCCGTAGGCCACGAACCAAAGAAACGACAAGATAGCCAAATGCAAGAGGATGCCCTCCGGGCCGGTCAACATGTAGAAGGGAAAGTGGTGGTAGTACATGTTCCAGACATGCTGCGACGAAGAAGGTTTCGAGGTTTCGGTGGCCATTTTGAACGAGTGGAGCGTAGTATCGGGTTATCAAGATGGTGTTGACGGTCGCACTGAACCGCAATTGGAAATGCCGGCTAGTTTGTGGAATGTGCCGACATCGAAAATTGAATTTCGATTTTTTTTTAGTTCTTCGACAGAAAATATTTTGAATGTGTCGCTAGTCTCGTGTTCCTCATTACTACACTTCTTTTTAGATAATTTCCGTTTTGGCACTTGGATATCATTTATGGTCGATTTCTGCCGGTTTGGCCGCACTGAGATGCCCATCTCTATGCGCCGGTGCTCACGATCCGGAATTCTGACCATGGACTTGGCAGCCACGAAAAGCGATCTTGTGGCGCTAAAGCCTGATAGCGTCACCGAAGAAGATTCGTTCTACGATCTTTTCCCCAAACTTTCCCTGATTTTGGTTTCCAGCGATGCTATTGACCAACATACTACGTTAACAGTGGATACACTCACAGTGTGGTTGACCCGAGCCACACAGATCCACAAACGAGGGGGAGGCAAAAGCGCCGAGGAGTTGCTAGATCAATACAGTTCGCAATTGGTGAATGTTTTTGAGTACATCTGCGAGGTGTTCAATGCGGGTTCCGGCCCGTTCGCCAGTGCTGTTACTGGCCTTCTCACAAAGCTTCTAGTTTTCGCCAACACATTGAGCAGTGCTACCGAGAATGATACTGTCACTTCACAATGGATAGAGATTCTACGCAAAGTGCCACCAAACCAAAAGAGGTTCTTTCTGATCGCTGAAAGACTCATCAAGGAAATGAAAAATGCCGCTCGCATCTTCAGCAAGAACACGCAGTTTCCCGACTGCTGCTTGACAGCAATGCTGTCTGAGGCAATTGCAAATGCATCTTCCAAAGCCTTCACGGCGTACTATTCTCGACTTTTTGACCCAAAAGACAGTGTTGCTTACGTCGCAGCGTGGTCAGACTCTGTCAATGCTTACATGCTCGATCCGATCTACACATCAAATATCCTTTCTGTTTTATTACCGACGATATTCACAAACTGCCCGCCGGCATTTGAGACTTGGATGGCCACGATACGATCCAACAGCAGTATCACGATGGACACCCTATTACCAATCTTGAAGATGGGTTACTCTTTATCCACGAAAAACGATCCTCTTGCTCTTGGATTAATTTCCCTCGAGACGTTAGAGGATTTGCTCACGCATGAAAACAGAAGTTATAGAGAAAACGCGTTCTCTATCATTTGTCAAGGTTTGGGCTCCAAGACGGCTCCTCGGCCAGAATTGATGCGCCTCGTTCTGAACGATTCCACTCTTTCCGTATTCTTCCAGGAATCGAATTCGCCCGATGCCAGAGGTGTGTTCTTTTCCACGTTGAGGAAAGCCCTCATCAACGTGAAAGACTATTATTTCACTCAAAAGCGCCGCTCAAAGAAGCAGCCCAAAACTAGCAACAAAGCGGAGTTGCAAACTATTACTGTGTTTGTGCAAGACATCTACAACTTCGCTGTGGGCCAATTGATTCCTGATTCGTCGTACCACCAATTGATCTTGGCAGCTGATCTCATTTGCTTCTTGATCGAGTTCGGATCTGATGGGCAATTGACGAAGATTGATCGTTTACCAGCTTCCCACATAATCGACATTTACAGCTCTCTGTTTGTGGCGAGAATTCTTCGAATGACAACCAACAATTACGAAGACGTTCGTGCTCGGTGTTTCCAGATTCTTCTCAATTGCCCGTATGACTTCATTGTCCCACTTATAAATCAGTCCTGTCTTGACAACTCTATCCTCATGTTGTCATCACTCAAGGGCCGTCAAAGCGATGCCATGGCCCAGCTCATGCTGTGCCTCGCCCAGATCTACCAAACCAATGACAGGCCAAAGTACTTAGATTTGATCAGAAGGTTGGCTGGCGATATTGAAGTATTACCAAGTAAAGGTTTGTCTGTACACGGACACTTCACAGCACTCGCCAACATATTCTCGTCAACTGACCGGTTTTTGATGAGCGAACAAATAAGTTTTTTCGAGTCAATTGTGTCTCTGCTATTATCGACAGTGAAGCAATTTTGGGAAGGTATCAAACCATCCATGGTTTCAAGCCCAAAAGAGAGCTCGGAAGTATCGGACTCGATTGAGTCTCTGGACTGGAGAGTAATCAGGGAATCATCTTACCTCATCAAGACCCTCATTGACGTGAACCGCAGACATGACTGGTCTTTGTTTGATCACGAGTCGTTCTTGAGTATATGTGATTTGCTCATGGACCAACTTGTTGAGATCTCTCACAGAGGTGCATTTTCTGCGGTAAGCCCAACGTTCATCAAAGCCTGTGAAATTTGTTTTGCTTCTGAACTAGAACAGAAACCACTTGAATGGCTCGAACAAAACTTGGACCTTTTGGAGAAGAAAGAGCAGCTCATATCTCGAAGATCAGCTGGCATTCCTCTTCTCTTTACGAGCATTCTCAGCGCAGCATCCAAAAACAAGGATCGTTTACTGATCTACCTTGAAATCACGTTCACGAGGTTGTTCGAGATTGGGAGTATTGCATACTCTGTCGTCGGCGACGAAACAAAAGATTTGCCTCAAGTTCATGCATTCAATTGTTTGAAGTGCATTTTCCGAGAGAGAGCATTGAGTTCGGGGTATCATAGCTACATCAACGAAGCTTTGAAGTTGTCATTAACCAACATCAACCACCCATCATGGGCCATCAAAAACGGTGCGCTCATGTTATTCACCGCACTACAAGAGTGTCTCTTTGGCTCCGAATCTAGTGATAAAATATTCAACCGGGCTAATGCAGCTTCATTCTTCAAAGAGTATCCGGGAATCTCTTCGCCTCTTTTAAGCGCTTTGCGAAGCCCCGATGCCTCCAACGCAAATGCAATCATTCCTGTCTTGACTATTTTATCAAGATTGGCTGTGTTCTCACCTTCTGATAACTCTCTTGAAGAGTTTCAATACGTCATGGAAGAAAGCCTTTTGGGGCATCATCTGTGGAAAATCCGTGAGATGTCTGCAAGGGTCATGTGCAATGTTCTTCCTCCCGAAACTCATGTGGAGCATGCTTTTCGGATACTCATGAAGTCAGCGGTGAGCAAAAACAGATTGCACGGACAATTGATGGCAGTCAAAGAGTTGGTCAAAACTAGAAGCTCGGACAAAAATCTTCGAGAATGTTTGGAGGCCGCCTCAAGTCAATTTCAATCGCACCTTGAGCAGCAGAATCCCAACTGGGTGCTTGCGCGAGCATACTTGGAAATCCTAGAAGATGAGAGCTTTCATGCTTCAGCACTTCAAGCTTTGTTGACGGTAACCAGTCGTGAGATAAATGGCATAAATCATAACAACGGGCAGTTGAGAATCTTCTTGCAGGAGGCAGTTGCACCCATTTTTAAAGGTACACAAGATCAAGTGGCGCTCAAGAACTTTACTTTGGAGTGCTTCAAGGCACCTTTTTATGAAGTTCAGGAGGCTGCAGCGAAGTTCTGGATACCAAAATGCCGGGCATTTTCAAGCATGGATCAAAGTCTCCATTCTGCTGTATTCGGCGTCATCAGCGACAAAAGCACGTGGAACCATACCAAAGCGTTGTTCCTTGAACTAGCAGCAGATGCTCGCTTGGTCGCGGAAGAACCCGTTGTTCCACAAAGCAACTGGACGAAGGAAATGGTATTGGCTTCGTTTGGAATGCGAGGTGTCCACAATGAAATCAACCAAGTGCCTTTTGTTATCGCTTGTTGTCAGGATTCCGAGCCCGAGGAAGTCCGTCTTGCCGCCACAATTTCAGCGAGAAGATTACTCGACCAATATAAGGGAAGTGAAAACCATACGAATTTACTTCTCGAAATCTGGAGAAGGCACAGCGATGAGTCCGGCGAAGTGAGAAATGCAGCCATTATGGACGATAAATGCAGCGTGGGAAGCTCCCGTTTGTTGATGCTGCAATTAGCGAAACAAGAAAAAGCATTCTTATGGGACGCATTGATGCCATTTTTTGACAGCTGCATCAGCGCAAACTTGAAGAATGCTGTTGCCGAGAAGCAGAATCCATTGTTCGAGGAGGAACGAGACAACCTTTTCCGCAACGAGGTGGACACATACAAACTGCTCCTTCGAACCGTCATTGGATTACCGGAATTTCTTACGGACGGCGAACTGTTAGTCGCTCGTCTCCATACCGAGGTTGAAAAGCTTGTGGAGTTCGTCGAACAAAACACAGATCTTTTGCAGGTGTGGCTTTACAATGTGCACATCGATACTGCGATCCGAATCGCCTTGAGCCTCAAGATTTTACACTCAAGTATCATTGATCACAAAATCGACCGTTTGGAACAATTGTTGAGGGACTTTAACTACTCATGATGATCCGGATCTCAGGGCATCATTTTGCACCCAGCAGAGGGCCGGGTAACGCGGTGCGAAAAAAAAGTATATATAGAGGGTACTCGCATCACTGGAAAACCAAGCCTTGAAATGGTATGTCATACACTTGAGGTTAAAGGATGAACCCATATTAAACAACAACGAATTTCTTCACCTGAAAACTCATGTAGAGAAAAAAATACAGAGCTTTTTAACACTGACAACCTCAAAATCTTTCAAGACCTATACTAACAGCAAGTGTCATTACATACTCAAAGCCATTTGTTGGTGAACCTGTCGATTCTGGACCAGATACATATGACTGGAGTTTTAAAAGGCGAACTTGACTTTGAAGCTAGCTGTCCACAGCAACTGTTTTGATGTTTATGCTTCCTTTGAAACAGACTCCCAGCTCATCGTACCCTATTTCATCAAGCTGTAAGAAGTAAAATATACTCTCAAACTAGGCCAACAAAACAGACCGTATACCTCAGACTTGACAATTCTGTTTTCGGTCTGTTCACTGTGGTGGCATCTCTATTTTTCCATCACCTCCGGTATAGTGGCGCATCTCATTGCACCTACACCATCATGTCAGATGTACCATTGATTTGTGCCCAATGCTTGGGGGACAAGGACCATTTGAAGATGGTCAAACAAGCAGCAGGCGAACAATGCAAACTATGTACCCGTCCATTCACAGTTTTCCGGTGGAATACATCCCAAGAGCTGCGGCAGCTGAAGAAGACCATCTTCTGCAACACCTGTTCCCGAGCAAGAAACTGCTGTCTGAGCTGCATGGTCGATGTGGATTACGGCATCCCGATTGATATCAGAGACGCAGCTTTGAAGATGGCAGGCATCGAGAACCAGTATGCTGTGGACTCCAACACAAGAAACTCAGAAGTGAAAGCGATCATTGCTGATAAGCTCGAGGAAAAGAACAAAAAGTTGACTCATGGAGATAATGCCGAGAAAAAGGAAAAGGCAGAGGCCATTCTCAAGGCTCTTTCTGCGAAATTGGCTTCCGGAGGTTCTGTCAGACCGAAACAGAAAGCCTTGGAAATGAGCAACAAGGAAATCACAAAGACCATCTCGAAGCTCCCATTCGGAGGCAATCTACGAACGCCAGAGGACGCCGGTCTCAAGTCGTTCTTCGTTTTCGGATTCTCGCCCGATATGCCGCAGTACGTGCTTTCGAACTACTTCGAGCAGTATGGCCCACTTACACAGACAAAGATCGTGCACCAGGCCAAGTGTGGGTTCGTTGTTTTCCAAACACGCTCAGCGGCAGAGAAATGTGCCAGTGCGATCAGCTCCAGCGATATTAACAAGGGGAAAAACACTGCTGGTCTAGTGTTGCCCGATGGGAAGGAAACTGTGAGGGTGTGCTGGGGACAGCCGAGGGTGTTTGGCGTGTCCAAAGACGAGCAAAGTAAAATTGGCATTGTGGTGACAAAGGTGATGTCCCAATTGGCGGCGAAAGACCGTGGGAAGGGCAAACTGCAAAAGGGATCAGGTTCAGAGAAGAAGACCTACAAAGCGTTGTCGAAAGACGTGGAGTTCTAGATAACTGGATTTAATAGAAGGCATTTGAGTATACATGACAATCAGTGACTATTTTGTTTCACACTTTTTTGGTATTTCCTTTTTGTTCTCCACCACTCTGAGTACATCGAGTGTCGCACAGAGAACAGCTACCACTTCAGGCATGCTTGCCGAATCCACTATCTGCAACCTTGTGTTGGTGACATTCACGCCGATTCTAATACTTTTGGCCCGGGTCATCTATGTTCTACCATCTGTCCAGTCGTCAACGCCCAAGTCTGATGCTAAGCTCACCATCAAACCAAACACCAGCATCACCATCCTCCTAGGTTCTGGAGGCCACACCGGCGAGATGATCCGTATGTTGGAAAAAATTGACTTATCGCAAGTGAACAGAACCTGGCTTGTGTCGTCAGGCGACACCACGTCTTTGGAAAAGGCGAAGCGTTTGGATGAACTGACACCTGGTAAACTGGTGTATGCAACGATTCGCCGAGCACGCAAAGTCAAGGAGCCACTCTTGCTGTCCGTGAAGAGCACAATTCGGTCATTTTTGTCGCTTATAGCACAAATCAGAACAATGCCCTCGCCAGATGTGTTGTTACTCAATGGCCCTGGAACGTGTATTCCAGTGGCCTACGTGTACTTCATCATGAAAGTGTTTGGGTTGTGCAACACGCGGATCATCTATGTGGAGTCATTGGCGCGTGTGAGCTCATTGAGTTTGACGGGAAAGTTGATTCTCCCAATCACAAATCGGTTCTTGGTGCAGTGGAAGCCTTTGGCACTCAAGTATAGACGGGCCGAGTACTACGGGGTGCTCGTTTGACGACGCCCATAATCTGAATAGAATAATAAATGGGAATCTTCGCTTTTTGCTGAAACTGCTAGATTCGTTTAATACATACTCACTGCTACATTAAATCTTACGTTGTGGATCACATCGTATCTCACATTTTCTACATCAGTCGCATCGATTTGCACCCGCGTCCCATCTACTCCGGATGTCTACCTTTGACGGTGTGCTACGAGAATTCCCTTTCATTTCAGTCGACCGATTCAATACCGGCTCGTCTGTTTTTCTCTTGACGCATTTCCATGAAGACCATTTGGTGGGTCTTGCCAACAAGAGCTTCAAAGGCGTGGTATACTGCTCAAATGGCACCAAAGCACTTATGGAGTGCAGCCCGAAGTATCGGCTGGTAGCGAAAAACTTCTGTGCTCTTCCTTATAATTCAGCATCTCGAATCGAACTCCTGAACTCCCAAAAATCGCCCGTTTACATCACTTTGATCGAGGCCTACCACTGCCCAGGCGCGTGTATGTTCTTGGTTGAGCAGGCGAAATGCTCCGACTCGGAACCCCAAAGCTCTGAAAATACATTTTCTGCCACCGACCCTACCCGATTTGATGCTGAAAAAGCGATTTTGATAACTGGCGATGTTCGGGCTGAAAAGTGGTGGCGGGAGGGCCTACGAACTGTGCCTGCTTTGCAGCTGTACACGCTGGGCGAGTGCCTGCTTGACAACATCTACTTTGATTCGACTTTTAGCTATCGACAGGAGCCTTACATCGAGATGCCACCCAACAACATGGGCATACATGCCTCGATCTGCTTGCTCAAAAAGTATCCGCTACGCGATCCGGAAATCCACTACGAGTTTACGGACACGGTGCTTGGCTTCGAGCAGGTTTGGGCGTTTTTTGCCGGGTACTTCAAAGCATCGCTTCAAATTCTGAGCCCGGAGCTACGAAGCAAGCTCCAGGTTGCAGCCAAACACGACCGTCTCAATGGAGCAATCCTCTCAAAAGCATTACTGGCCGGCTCACGAAAGTCGGTGTTTCACATCGGCAAGGCTGAACATAACAAAAGCATTGTTGTTTCTGTCAAACAGTGCATCGATTTTAATGTCATGGACTACGCCGGCATTTGTTGTCCCATTCCCTTCGCCTCTATTTCACACAACGAAGACTTGAGACTAGTCTACACCACAAAACTGGGCAACAGCCAATATCAGCTTCGGGATCGCATGTGGTTGCTTCCAAAAGGCGGCCAAGAATTACTCCCGCTACAAATCAAGTTGGTGTTCTCCAGACATTCCTCCTTCACAGAAACGAAAGAACTTCTATGTATGTTTGCTGCAAAGCAAGTGTTTCCATGCGTCTCTTCACAATCTTCGTGGAAGAATGGGTTTGTTATGGCAAGACTTTTTCCTGATTTCTGCTCCTCAATCGACAATTATTTCGATCAGATGATGATGGCACAACACGGACTCCCCACGAAAGAAGTCATGAGCAGGCCCGTGGTCACCATCGACCGGTGGGATATCGATGAGTGCAAAAAAGAACAGGAGTTTGTTCAAAGCGTTTTGGACGGTCCAAGCAAATTGAAAGTGGAAGACAAACCCGGCCCTGCTCTCATCAATTTGAGAAAAGTTGTTCGTATTCCCAAGTTCGCCGCTAACAGATCCACAGGCCTGGATAGTTTTTTGGCTGCGAGGAAAAAAGACTTTTCAGTCCAAAGATTGGTGGGTGGAAAAAGAAGCAAATCTTTTGAGAAGTTCGTGGCCCAGCAGCAAGATCTTTATAAAGACCGCTACCGGAACCACCTCGATCCCAGCAGACATAGCAGTGGACTTAGCTCAACATTGGGCGGATCGAGTGATGTTGAGTCAAACAGCCGCGACAGTTCACTTGATCTCTTAGAAATGATGGTGAATGATAAGAAGGGCAAGTGGGTTACTAGTGGACCGAGCGAAGTTTCGAGCACGCAACAGATGGCAAGGCCAATTGCCAGACACCTCCGAAACAGTATAACCCGTCCGATCAAACGCAGGTCATTTGCCAGTTCCTCGTTCAACTCATTTGAAGAGAGTCAAGTTGCATACAGAGACAGGGGAAGTCTATCACAAAACATTTATTATCATTCTGAGGCAAGCCTCAATGCTAGGAAAATCGATAAGATATCGAAGGATCTCGAGTTGAGACCATTATGCTGGTTTGACTTGCGAGAGACGCTCCGCCAGCCTTCTGTTTGACGGGGCGCTCACAACAGGTGTTTCGATAAGATGCCTCAATGGGCGGCATGAGTATCGGAAACATTTTGAGGAGATAACTTAATTAAAAATGCTCTGTCCTCAACTAGTTTTCTCTCCATTGATGAGAGCACTTGGTGCACTTGTAGAAAGTGGTCATAGGCTCGTCGGCAGATCTGATTTGTAATTGGAAAAAGTATGCCTTGTCGTTTCCACACGAATCAATAGGACACTGGGCAGTGGTTTGGTCCACCAAGTCCCAAGCACCCTCACCGCCTAGAACATCGTCAACTTCCTTTCTGGGTAGCACCTTTCTGTCGTACATTTGGATTCCTTGAATCAGGAATTCATATGGGCAAGTAGGACAATATAAGCGATTGCAGTTGTCCTCGCCTTGAGACACCAAAAGCATGTTTGAGCAGTACGGGCAAAACGATAGCATCTTTGTTTGTGGTTTTGTCTATGGGGTCCGTTCAAAGTTTGTAGTTCGAGAGGGTGGACTCGACCTGTTGTGTCTAAGTGCTTGTTTGATCTTGATGCTCAGTTGCAAAGTACTCGATGAGCGCACGTGACTCAGATCAATAATAGTTCAATTGGTCCATTAAAACTTGTAATTAAAATATTGATGGCTTTTCTGATACCAGTATGTTCAAGCGAGTGTTTGGCTTCGTCCCTCAAGTGAAAATTATGTTCTTGGGGATTGACTCGAACGTCGATGACTTCTCTTTTGTAGATCACGTGTCGCGGTACGCTCAGACATACTTCGATAGTGAAAGACTCCAGTTTGTTGTCTACGAACGCAATTTCAATCCTTGTTTGGCTGATTGATATCAACAAGTACTCTGATCCAGTATCTCATGCTGCGAGAAACCCCAATCGAAATTGACCCTCCGTCAGACAATTCTGCTCTGAATGTGGAGATCAAGACAGAAACCAGCACGTCTTCTTTAAACAATAAAGAACTTCCGAACCAAAGTGTTCTTCCTCAGCAGCTTGAACAGTCGGTTGGATCCAAAAGCGGGGCCAGTCAGGATGAACTGGCTCTAAATTCCACAATTGGGGAGCACAATACCGACTCCGACGCGACGACACAGGTTTCCGTGAATGCTACTCCCAAAAGAAAGAGGGGCCGGCCCAGAAAAGACCAGTCACAAAAACCTGAAGAAGTAAAAGAGTCCCCTAAGCTCGAGCTTACACCCAGAAGAAGCGGGAGAAGGGCTGTCCTCGATAAACTCAAGCAAGAAAAAGAAGCGACCCAAGCCAATGAAATACATGACGTGATGGTAGGAGGCTACGAAGCAGCATTCGCCAGCTCTGACGACTCCGGCTCTGAGTTTTCCGAAGACGAAGAACCAAAAAGACGCAAACGACAGCTCAAGTCACCTACGAAGAGCAGAACGCCCAGAAAGTCCACCCCACGAAAGCCAAAATATGCGGAGCTTCTGTCGTCAGATGAGGAGCTTCCGTTGTCCGGAAGCCCCCTGAAGGAGTCAACCAAAAGAACCAAAGTGGGCCGCCCAAGTAAGCAAGAGCAAGTCACTCAGAACATCGTCAGCATCTTCCACATGGATGACAACGATATCTTCTTTGACCGCAATGAACTGAGGGAGAAAGAAAAACCTCAGGGACGAGAGAAGGGCGACACTATCACATTGAATTTTGAGAATAACGGGCAAAGTCTGTTCTCTGGTGTACCAACTATCAGCGGAATCAAAAAGAGAGAAGTGCCCAAAAGTAAGGACGGCCCAATCACCAAGTTCACGCCTCTCCCAATCCCTGAAGTTGACGCCGACGGGAACATAGCCGACCCTCTCTTCATCGAGAAGCATTTGGCCGACGTCAAACTCCAGCTTGACAACGGAGCGAGGTTGACTGACGAGAGAGCATTTTTTCTCGAGGGAAGTGAAGGGTACTTTGAGCAGCACAGTCTTCGGTTCCGGCCCTCAGCAAGTTCTCTCACAACCCACGCCCCATCTCTAGACTACGAGGAGTTGATTCCGCTCGTGAAACTTGGCCAGCTAGTTCACAAGCGGGAGAAAGACACTCTTCGCGAGCTATACAAAGGGTTGTATCACCAGTGGTGTTTCGAGCTAAGCCAGGGATACAGCTTGAACTTTTTCGGTGTTGGCTCAAAAGCAAATCTCATGATGGAATTCGCCAATGATTATCTTTTCGACTGGTACGACGAGGTGATCAATGACAGCGACGAAATGCCGGGGGTAATGGTGATCAACGGCTACAACCCAAACACAAAGCTCAAATCCGTGCTTCACGATATCGTATCCACTGTTGTCACGCAGGAAGATATGAACGGCGGTAATATTCGTATGCCCAAGCACGTTACGGAAGTATTCCCGTTTCTACTTTCGCATCTCAAAAAATCAATGGTGCCTAGCACCAAAAATGGCATTGTCAAGGTCAAATTGATCTTGCTCATACACAACATTGACGGTGAGGCGTTCCGGGATGAACGATCTCAGAATCTCTTGTCCCAACTTGCTGCGCTACCGAACGTGTGGCTTATCACATCGACGGACAACATCAACCTGAGTCTATTGTGGGATCTCTACAGGTTCAAAAACTTCAATTTCCTCTGGCACGACGTGACCACGTACGAGTCTTATGAGGTGGAGATGTCTTACAAGGACATCCTCAGCATGGGCCGCTCCAAAAAATTTGTCGGAAGCAAGGGTGTCAAGTACGTGTTGACGTCTTTGACCGAGAACGCACGAAAGCTTTACAAAATATTGCTCCAGATGCAATTGGCAAAACTCGAGGAAAGCTCGCTGACCAAGTCCGGCCGCACGGGGCTTCGGCCAAACCTCAAGCTCGGTTTACAGCTTCGCCACGTGTACGACAAGTGTGTGGAGGAGTACGTTGCCAACAACGAGATCAACTTCAAGACCATGCTTGGAGAGTATGTGGAGCACAAGATGTGTACACTCGCGAAAAACACCGGAGGAGTGGAAATTGTGTTTGTGCCATTCACCTACGACGAAATGGAGAAGTTGTTGGAGGAAGAGTTTTAATAAACGTGCCCAGAATTGGCCGCATCACCATCTAGGTAGTGGTAATTCGCACCCGTATTTGATGTGCGCACTACCGTGTATAGCCCAGTGATCGGCTATAGAGCGCATCCAAGCCACAAGAGGACAGCACAAAAACAGCAATTGACAGTGCATATACAGAGACCCGACCCATCCAACCGCCAGCATGCTTAAGGATGGTACTTCTCTACTTGTCGGGAGCCATAAAGTAAAGGTGACCCGGTACCTTTCCTCGGGGGGCTTTTCCACAATTTATGAGGTCACCATGGACCCCAAGGAAGGCGACACGGAAATCGGATGCTTGAAACAAGTCTTAGTGCCGGACAAAAACGGGCTTAACTTGCTCCGCAAAGAGGTCGATGTCATGAAAACGCTACGGAAGGCCAGGTCCATTGTCAAGTACTATGATTCCAATGCCGAACGGTTGCCCGACGGATCGTACCAGGTGTTGGTGCTCATGGAATTGTGCCCCAACAATTCGTTGCTCCACTACATGAACGACCGGATCAGGCTGAAGCTCACCGAGAAAGAGATCCTCAAGATCATGTTGGACATATCCATTGGTGTTTACGAGATGCACAAGATCAAGCTTATCCACCGAGACATCAAGATCGAGAATGTGTTGATTGACGCCCACAACAACTTCAAGCTCTGTGACTTTGGTTCGGTGTCCAGCCCAATCAGACCCCCGAAGGACCAGCAAGAGTTCCAGCTTCTCTCCCACGATATCCTATACAACACCACTCCACAATACCGTGCCCCTGAGATGATCGACTTGTACCGGGGCTTCCCCGTTGACGAGAGATCAGACATCTGGGCCCTTGGCTGCTTCCTCTACAAGCTCTGCTACTACACAACCCCGTTCGAAGCGTCGGGCGACATTGCCATCCTCCATGCATCGTTCCAATTCCCACCGGCACCCGTCTTCTCGGGCGACTTGAAGAACCTCATCATCATCATGCTCCAGGAGTCTCCGTTGTACCGGCCCAACATCATCCAGATCCTTATGCTCCTTTCCAAAATGATGGGCTTGGAGTTTGAAAGCTTGGGTACTGACGACTTCTTCCATGCGGGTCCATACAACTTCCAAGCGCTCCACGAGATGCAAAGAGAGAAACAGAATCAACTTCTCAAACAGCAGCAGATTTACTACGAACAGCAGAAACAGCAGCAAGCCTACGATTTGAGCAAGCAACAGCAATCGAGCACTTCCTCGCAGGGGAAGCCAACAACCTCCACACCAACCAGCCAAAAGCACACCGGTGGACTGAACGCCGCTTCCGAATCTCGTGGAAAAAGAGGAAGGTCAAGCGAGTCTTTGGCCGGCCAAAGCAAGTCTCGTGATCATCTGACAGCTGCAGCACTGGTCCCAAGTCGGAAAAGTAGTCACAGATCTGCTTCTCGCTCTTCTCAACAAGAATTTGTTTCGGGTGCATCCGATGACTCAGATGTGGATCTCGCGGAATTGGATAAGGTCGAGGAAAGGTATCCTTCATTGGATGAGATCGAGGTCCCTTTGACCACGAAGCTGACCAACAGGTCCTCACCTTTGCCCAGGTCTTCATTTGAAAAGAGCACAAACTCCTCGATCGTTGATTTGCATGCCGAGAATCATCTAAATGATGCGTCCCAACCATCTGAGCTAGAATCAGCTTCTGGCTGGAGGCAGCCTGGAGCATCCCATATCGACAAAGGAGCTGAGAAGCTAGTGGACGAGATCTTTACCAACAATGTTGAAGACCCGAACGCGTCACATGCAGCAAAGGCATCCCACGCTCAAAAATTGTCCCAGGTTCCAAACTCATCCAAAGTTCCGAACCTGTCTCAGGCTCCATATCCACATCAGGCACCATACCCGCATCAGGCACCGGCTACGTCCCAACCACCGGCTACATCCCAACCAAACACACCTCAAGCACCAAAGACCCAAGCACGTGAGTCCATTGAAGAGAATCGGCCTGAACAGCGTCCTCAGCAGCTTGTCTACCCGGAAGAGGAGACAAAGCCAAAGAAAGCTGACGACGTTAAGGAGAACACCTTCGAAGTTCCCGCCTCGACCACCGGTTTAGCCAATAACAAGACCCATCAGCCAGAAGCATTACTTGACCTCAGCTCGTCGCAGCCTAAGGATTATGGGAATTTGCATCACGGTGGTGGCTTCCAAGACAAAGCACAGATGTCGCAAGGTCCAAATGCAAACTACAAACCATTCCCAAATGCACCGGGATATTTCGACCCACCTCAAAGCACTTCTGAGCCTGCAAGCCCATACGCTCGTGCCACAGCACCAAAGTACAGCCACCATCGGGAAAGCTCGAATCCTTGGGGTAATGCGATCGACAAGCAAGGTATGCTGAGGAGTACAAGCTCTGCTCGCATCCTCAGTGACGATGTTGGCCAAAGAATGGAGGCTCTTTCTTTGAACGGTCCTGCTCCCAATCCACATGTGGACGAGAACTTGATACAGCTAGAGGTCGGACTTGAATCCACGGGATCGAGCACTTCGAACATATATCCTTCTCAAGACGGGCTGCGTCCAAATGTTGAGGTGTCTTTGGTCGACTTGGACATTGACGAAGCTCCCATGAGAAAGAGCGATGACTCTCGGCCCCGCTTCAAGAAAGCGTTGAACGATATACAGCTGCTGTCTCTCTCATTCCAAGAGCAAGTCATTGACTTCGAGTCTGACGACGAGAATAGAAAGTCTGAGATGAGTCGCATGTCCATCAGAAACTCGTTGAAGAAGTCCAGGAAGCACAGTGATTACAAGAGAAGCGACAGCGCGTCAGGAGAGAAGAAAAGGCTTTCGTTTTTCGGTGGTGCCTCCGATTGATCTCACTGAAGTAAGCAATAATACAATATACAATATAGTGAAGGTGAGACCGTCTGACTGTCTGAGATGGTGTAGTGAGATCGCATCGCGAAAGTGCATCAAGCCAAATTTTCGAGCTGAGAAACCCACAAGTCCAACACACGAACAAATGGAAATATCACAGACCAGGACTTTGCTTTCGGAGCTTCTACTTCTAATTCCCGCCGAAAACTGCTCGCAGATTTCCTCTACCGACCAATCAGTGCAACAACTCGATGAGATTGTCAAGACACTTTTGAGAGGCGAGTACGAGCAGGTTGTGGGCGACCAGTTTGCATCAATTTTGACGTCTGAACAGGCACTCAATATTACAAACGGGTTCCCAAGCCGTGACTTGCGGTCGGTTTTGGGTGAGCTCGTTGCCTATCTTGCTGAAAGTCTTCCAGCAGTGTCATGTCAAATGATCGCCATCGCATTCCTCCAGCTATTCATACAAAACAACTACACGGGTCCCAAATCGGAGATTTCTGCCACTGCCACGTGGTTTGCCCACGCAGATGCCGAGTCTGTTCAGACAGAGTCAGTGAAGTTGTTGAACATCGAGGGCCAGATGGCCTACGACCTACTCCATGAGCCTCTCTGGTTGGTGCTTTCGCTCTTGATCTTCGAGAAACTCCAAAATATCACCCATTCTCTCGTTAAGCGAGACCCAAGCAGCAACATCGAGCTTGTGACGGAGGAAACGTTGGCCTCGGTGGCCACCTTGGATGTGGCCAACTCTCCTGTGGCAGCCTCGCTTCTGTGGTGGAGAGCCAGAGCTTTGCAAGTGCACCTTTCGGTCCTTTCGGAGCCTTCGGACATTCTTGCCTCTGTCACCTCGCTGCTTCTCCAGCAACAGCTCGTGAACTCGTTGGTTCCAGCCAACGAGGCTCCAGTTGAGCTCACCAGACATGTTCAATTGGTGTTCTTGTTGGAAAATGCCAGAAACGGTATCCACGCCCTCACTGAGCACCTCGCTGCTCCATTTTTGCACAAGGCTGCGGAGGTGTCGCAACTCGAGTTTGTGTTGACCGGTGCCCGGGCCAAGAAAACAAAGTTCCAGACTTTCTACACCTCTTCGTTGGTTTTGTTGGCCAAGAGTAAAGATTCGACCATCTATCGGGATGAGAACAGCGAAAGCGCTCCCGAAACATTGGAGCTCAACTCGGATTTGCTTCTCGAAAAGCCCGAGTACGAGTCCTTGGACAACATCATCAACGACGAGTCTCTGGACGCAAAGAAGATCAAACTTGACGACGTTGCATTCACAGATACCGAGGAAAAGAGACTCTTGCCCATCTCGTTGAGACAAGAGGATATCCCTGTTGCTCTTCGTGATTTGGACCCGAACAACCAGCCCCTGTTAACCGATCTCGACATCACCCAGCTTCTTTTGCGCTTCACCACCATCAAGCAAACCACCGCTAGCGGAAACAACATGGTGGAAGAAGAGTTGCAGGCAATCGTGAACCGCATCGTCTACTCCTCCACTAAATCCAACAACTGGGCTGTCTTTGGAAGAGCGTTGTGGGAGCGTTCGGTGTTGGAGACCAATAAGTCACGTACCGTGGAGAGAGCCATTTTGCAAATGACAGCATTGGTGGAAGAGGTTGGCATCAACATCAGCACCAGAGTGATTCCTCAAGCACAAGGAGAATCGACAAACGTCGTTCCTTCCAGATTGCGTTTCATCCACCAGCTTCCCCTCATGCCCCAGTGGACGATGGACGCCAAGTTGGCCGAAAAGTACATGTCTTTGGGAGTGTTGAAGTCTGCCATCGAGATTTATGAAAGATTGCATTTGTTCACGGAAGCTGCCTTGTGTTACGCCGCCGTTGACGAAGAAGCTCAAGCAGAAAAGATTTTAGAAGATAGAATTGCATCCCACCCCGAAGACGCCCGTGCCATTTCCATTCTTGGAGACATCAGACAAGACCCTTCCTTGTGGGAGAAAGCTTGGGAAATTGGGCGGTATGCCAAGGCCAAGGCGTCGCTTTCCAAGTATTACTACCAGCCTCCTGCCACCACTGGCTTGCAGCGGGACCTTGGTCTTGCCTTGAGCCACATGCAAGACTGCTTGAGTGCCAGTCCCTTGTCCTACGAGAACTGGTTCTTCTACGGATGCTGCGGCTTGGAGGTTGAAAACTACGAGCTTGCATCGGAAGCTTTCACCAGATGTGTGTCGCTTGACGACACCAACTCGCACGCATGGTCGAACTTGGCCAGTGCATTGCTCAAGTTGGACAGAACAAAGCAGGCATTCACTGCATTGAAGCGGGCTTTGCAGCAGGGCGAAGGAGCCAAGAGATCATGGAGAATTTTTGAAAACTACCTCTTGGTGGCAGCAAAGCTCGGCGAATGGAACGACGTTCTCCATGCCACTAGACAATTGATTGATATTCGGAAAGAGTCTGGCGGAGAAGTGGTCATTGACATCCCGGTGGTGGAGCGGTTGGTGCAGATCTTGGTCGAGGACTCATACCCAGAGGAAGGAAGATTGTCGCATTTCCAAAGCTCTTGTATCGACTTGGTATGCAACATGTTGCCGTCTGTGAACAATCACTCTGCCCGGGTGTGGAGAATTGTGAGCAGGGTCGAGCTCTGGAGAGGCAGACCATGGGCTGCGTTGGACTGTTCTGAGAAAGCCTACAGATCAACCTCTTCTAGACCCGATTTGGACACGGATGAAAATCTCTGGAACGAGGCAGTTGAGGCATGTTCCGATCTTGTTTCCGCGTACGAGTCGTTGGGTGAAATGCCCGGGAAACACGGTGCTGGCGATTTGGTTTGCAAGGACTGGAAGTTCAAGGCCAGAACCAGTGTGCGGTCTCTCATGTCCAAGGGAAAGGCACTGTGGGAGGATTCAGAAGGATGGGAGACGTTAGTCTCGTTGAAGGAAGATCTCAAGAATAACTAGTGAGGTGGTAATAGAGTATGGTAATAGAGCACATTCATTGAGCTATTTATTGCAAGTATATCAGCCAATATCATTGATGATCAGCACAGGCTCGAAGAATAAAGACGTGGCCCTTGTTCTAGCCGTCACCTTCTCGCTATCGGCCGGGTATCCGTCGGATGAATCCAATGGGACTAAGATATGGACAACTTGTTGAAGGGTGAGCATGATATTGATCACTGATGCTGGGAATCTCAGGAATGACATGATCTTGATAGCTAAATCCACCATGTGGTACAAGCTGACCCGAGAAAGATGCGAATTCTCCAACCGCTTGAAACAGATGTAGCAAAAGATCATGGCGTACAAGATGCTGGTCTCTTTACACATGTACTCTCGCAAGTAGACCACTATGATTAGGTAGTCCGTGCAGCAAGCCACCGCTAACAAAGCTGGCTCTGCACAGCTCAATACTGGAAGCAACGAACTCGTGAAGGTGTTGGTCAACACCACTTCGTGCAACACGTAGGAAATGAGGTTCATTGTCGCAAAGGTTGCAAAAGAGTACAATTTGAACACACAAGGCGACGACGTAGAATGCAACCAAGCAGCAGCCAACAACAAAGCGTTTTCTGAGTTGAGTACGGAGGCCAACGGGATCGCTTCTTCGTCCTTGGCTGAAGCTGGTGTCTTTGTGAGCTGCCCAAAATGACGAGCCACGGAAATGGAGTATGTGGAGATGGCACCGCCAATGGAAAAGTAGTAGCAGCATGGAGATGCCAGAAAAGCGTAGATACCAAACCCTCCAGAACAAGCTAAATGTGACAGGATCCAGATGGCCTTCATGGAGTTCACGTTGGCAAGGTCGACCTTTGTCCGGACAGTGGTGAAAATAAAGCGGGACCAATCGGTCACGAAATTGATGACAGAGCGGATTTCTGGGGTGTTGCAAATGCTTTGAAATAGCATCGTGGGGGTTACAGGCGTCACCTGGGTCATTTGTGTGGTGGTCTAAAGAAGATGGGTGCAAAAGGAAGCGAGGGTGTCAACTCATTCGAACAACAAGTCAAAAAAATACAAAAGGAAGAAAAACCATAAATCCAAAAAGCCAGAATCAGATGAGAAAGGTGACAAAGTCAGAAGGTTTCAAAAAAAATTTCTTGACCGAAGTGCTACTACTCACATCGTCAACTCGTGCGCATCGCTCGCCACTTACCATGTCTGAACCGTCAAATGGGCCTGAGCCGGCTACAGCCAAGACAAATTCCAGGCAAAGGCGCCGCAGAAAGCCGTCTCCCGAGAACAAGAACCCTTCTTCGGAAAACACAGATCGTGAAGGAACCCCTACAGGAAGCAAGGCTCCTAAGCGGAAACTGAACAAGTCCAGATCAAAGCCCAAGTCCAAGAAAGACGATGGGAGCTCCAACAAGACCAGGCTCCTTGAGTCTGTGAAACTCATGAAAAGACACTTCCCCGCCACCATTAACGGCGTGGCAGTGAGCAAGATCATCGCCAGAGCGCAAGCGGAAAATGGCACCGAACCCCAAGAAAATGCATCCAAGAAAGACACCGGGCCCATACTTGCTGACCATCTTGAGTCCATTCTTGCAAAGAACCCAGAGCAGCTGATATACCTCAGTTTTGTCATGCGTCCTTCAGACCCAGATTTTCCCTACGACCTAGAGCTGTTGAACTTCAACTTGTCGATTCCATATGGATACCCACGAAACAAGGACGCCTTACCGTCGATTGTGGTGCTCAACACGAACATCCCTCGTGGTTTCTCCGTCAACATTGAGTCCGGTTTCCGGTCTATTGCAAAGCTTGCCAAGGGTACCGAGCTGCCGGACTTGAGTGAGGCCCAGATCCAGTTGGTCAACGGCTCCGGGTTGCGATCGCAAGTGGACACTCTCAACAAGCATTTGGAGTACTTCTTGCTGAAGGAAAAGAAGCAAACGGTCAAGTTCATCACATTCAAAGGCTCGCCTAAGAACACACCTTCCAAATCACCTACCCCATCTGCATCGCCCGCCCCACAGCCCAGACCTACGGCTGTCAAACTTGAGGGCCCTCCAGTCACTCCAACGTCAAAATTCACAAAAGAGAGTTTGCATCAAAGAAGCGTCCAGGTGCTGGAGATGTGCTCCAAGTTGTCAGGCCATATCAAGCTCTTCAACGAGAGCAAAACGGAGTCTCGATACAAGGTGGCTTTTCCCGTTGGAAAAGACGGATTGCCCACATTATGGACGCTTGACAACCGGTCGGTGGATGTCTTTTTAACAATCCCCGCTGCATACCCATTAGAGCCACCTAGGGCCAAGATTGCATCGAACTACAACTCCAACCTCATCGTGGCGAAGAAGAAGCGGGTGGAAGATTTGAAGTTGTCTCTAATGGACGTGGTGCTGGAAGCCAAAGCGGCCGAAAAGAACTTCAATGACAACGCAGGTGAATGGCACAGTGGACTCTCGTTGGTCCAGTACCTCAACTTGCTACACATCCGTTTATCTTCGCTCGTGGCACCCAAGGCAGAGTTTGAAGGTCAGAAACTTACGATGGAGAAGTTTCGTCAAACCATCGAGAGTCGGTAATCTGTAATATTGAGCTTGGCATTACATATAACAGAACTGGTATTATGAGATCAACTCTTCAAGCTGAGTAAGAAAGCTACAGCACAAATACGAAAACGTGAAAATAAAAGGAACCGAATACATTGGAGGAGAAACCGATCGCATGAAAGAATATGAAAATCGATAGTTGCCGTAACTTGTCAAGATATTTTTTTGGGTCGATGGTCTATCTGGTAAGGTATATAGCGAACCTCACAGCGGACCATCAACAAGTATGACTTCCGTGCAAGGAGAAAGCATCGAGTTCCAGTATGCCAACGAGTGTGATCTCGAGATCCACTGCTCGCCGTTTGGACTCAGCGGTGTTTACATCAAAGTAAGAGGCACGAACCTCATGGGCATCGGGTCCACCATGGGCCTAATCACCGGCACTTCTCAAGGCACCATCCACTACAACGACGCGGCAGACTTACAGGACAAAAAGTACAAATTGTTTGTGGTGGTCGACGACAAGGGCATGCTTCGAATCGATTTCACGAAAATCCCCAACGACGCCAGCCCTGAAGACGGCGAAATTCAGTCGGTGGACCAACCGGATGACGACGCCCTTCCCTCGCTAGTATTTATGGGTGTGTGCCCCGAGGGCCACCCGGATAAAATCGAGCCATTTATCGGCATTTTTTCTTTCGAGAAGGAGGATTGAGCTCGTGGTTCATGTGCTCATCAAAGTCATATGGCTCTGCATTGAGACATTTTCACCGTCAACTGACAATTCTACAGGGGCTGATAACAGCTCTTATCTACTGTTGTTTTTGGTCGTTCTGTCTTCAAGTTATCTGGCTTTGAATGCTTGCTGTAACTAAGATGGTTTCGGCCTAAAACTGCGTTGTCGAAAGTTTGTCTACATTTTGCTAAATTAGCTTGGATCTGTTGCCGAATTTCAAATACCGGCCAGCACACCGGATCCAAGTCTCACTGCGCCGGACCTGCCACTGGTCCATGGAGATGCACGGGTGCCATGTGAGAGTGACCACATGCCGAAGGACCGACAAGCCGACTGAACCGGATTCATCGCTTTGGCTGTTAATTAGGTGCTGAAATGATAAAAAGTACATTTACTACCGCCGGAGATAGGGGCCAGTAGAGTTAGTTTGTGGCAAACCGGACGTAGGACGAAAGTCCGGTATGGCTCTCCATTGAAGCCGATAAAACTATTTTTTCATTTCCACAATTGCTTCATCATGACTATTCCCTCGATTTTCATCGACACTTATAATTTCATTGTCTATAAGTTTTTCGTTCCTCGGTGAGGTGATGGCTTCCCCAGATTTTCCACTGATATCCTCGGATGACCTGCACCAGAAATGCGGAGTGGTCCCGAGTGAACGTGATACCTCACTATATAAGAAAGCCCACCCCACATTTTCTTCGCCACTTCATATTTGAAACTCAAATAAATAACTCACAAAATGGACAGATTGAATCAGTTGGCTGGCCAATTGTCGCCCTCCTCCAAGCAAGCCGTGCTCGAAAAGAGACCAGACGATGTCGTCATTGTCGGCGCCTACAGAACCGCCATGACCAAGGGTGGTAAGGGTAAGTTCAAGGACGTCGGTTCCGACTACCTTTTGACCAAGTTCCTCAGCGCCTTCTTGAAGAAGACCGGTGTCGACCCTAACTTGATCGAGGACGTTGCCGTCGGTAACGTCTTGAACCGTGCTGCTGGTGCCTCCGAGCACAGAGGTGCTTGTCTTGCCGCCGGTATCCCCAACACCGCCGCCTTCGTTGCCATCAACAGACAATGTTCTTCCGGTTTGATGGCCGTCTCTGACATCGCCAACAAGATCAAGTGTGGTGAGATCGACTGTGGTATTGGTGCTGGTGTGGAGTCCATGTCCTCCAACTACGGCCCCGACGCTCTCCCAAAGGTTGACACCGAGATGCAACAAGACAAGGAGATGGCCAAGTGCTTGATCCCCATGGGTATCACCAACGAGAATGTTGCCGAGAAGTACAGCGTGCCAAGACTGAAGCAGGATGCTTTCGCAGCCGAGTCCTACAGAAAGGCCGAGCAGGCCGTGTCTCTGGGTGCCTTCAAGTCCGAGATCTTGCCCATCGAGGCCTACTCCAAGGAGGAAGACGACGATGATGAAGACGAGGACGATGACAAGCCTCCAAAGATCAACAAGTTCATCGTGGACACCGACGAGGGTCCAAGAAAGGGTGTCACCGCTGAGAGCTTGGGCAAGTTGAAGCCAGCCTTCAAGGCCGATGGTAGCACCCACGCCGGTAACGCCTCGCAGGTCTCTGACGGTGCCGCCGCCGTGTTGTTGATGAGAAGAGACTTGGCTGAGAAGAAGGGCTACCCTATCCAAGGTAAGTTCGTCTTGTGCTCCTCTGTGGGTGTCCCACCTGAGATCATGGGTATTGGTCCTGCTGTGGCCATTCCCCAAGTGTTGAAGAAGACCGGCTTGACCGTCAAGGACATTGATGTGTTCGAGGTCAACGAGGCCTTCGCCGCTCAATGCTTGTACTCTGCTGAGACTTGCAACATTCCACAAGGCAAGTTGAACATCCGTGGTGGTGCCATTGCCTTGGGCCACCCATTGGGATGCACTGGTGCTAGACAATACGCCACCATCTTGCCATTGTTGAAGAAGGGTGAGATCGGCTTGACGTCGATGTGCATTGGTACCGGTATGGGTGCTGCATCTATTCTTGTCAAAGAGTAAGCGTCTATCTTAGGTAAGCAACTAGGTTAGAGTAATTTTGGTGAAGAACATGAATATAAGTGCAGGTGTAGACTAGCATACAGCGCGGCTCATGTAATGCAAACGCATAGACAGGTGAAACATTGCACCTTGGAGACATTGCGACGGTTGCAGGCGAGGTCCAATGAGATCAGATCTTATCTGACGATCGGGGCACAGCTTGGGGCGAAGTCTTTTGGTGCGCGTCGAAAAGTCGCCTGAGGATTACCTAAAAGAAGCTTAGAGATGCCGCATGCGATAAGCCTGCTCCGTAAACCCAGATTCGGCCATGCGTTTGCAGGCTTCGCCCGCGGTGACGGTGACAGGTAGGCTTAGGTTTCCCATCGTTTGCTTGGTTTCTTTTGTCTCAACGGTCGGATCGCATGTGGTCTAAAAAAAGTTTTTGCCAGCAACGTCATCGCCATGTGCATAGCCAAGATCTATCAAGGTAAGGGATGTATACAACAACCTTCCCCGACCCGTACTTTAAACCGAAGATGCTGATGCGTGCATGTGCGCACTGCCAAGGATGTCTGGGCCCGTCTGGGGTATACTTCGGGTCCTGGCGAACGGGCCAAAAATGATGGTAAAAAAAAACTGTTTCACGGAATACATGAATCCACAGCCAAAAACGCTTCCGGTGAAATTTTCAACTCAAAATAAACTCTTATGGGGCCACAGCTTGACACGGAGATAGACGAGTTTGGAGCCCAGGCCTGCGCAGAAGCAACGCTCACGCTCCGCGCCGCTCAGGCACAACAAGCGAGGCCCAGAATACGATGTTGGCGTAGTGTATGCAGCACGGATTGCTTCGTAACCACGGCCCGATAGCGTCTTTGAGTGGTGCACCGGCCGAAATAAGCTTTGAATCGGAGAAAAAAAGTCACTGCAGTGACGCCGCTTCTCCAAGATGCACAAGACCCTAACCATAGTATAGATAGGGCCCCCACTCCGCCTGGGACGGGTTTTTTGTTTTGAACGAACGGAGCCTACCATTTGTTTGAATTGGCACTAGCATCGGGTTTATCGAACATTAGCATCTGCATCTCGTCCTTATCGACGATACCAACTGCATCGACCCGCCAAGTCACGACTTCACCAGACCCCTGAAGTCAGAAAAAAGTGATATATTCACACAAATTCATTCATAGCAACAAGTCCATCACATCTGACCCCATCATGTTGACTCGTTTCCGGAAACTCGCAAAGGTGCTACTATTGGCAGCCATCATGGTGATCACCATCGTCAGCTTGGTGCACATCGACAACGGCCTTACCCGGTCCATACCCTCTTTACTCCCCTTGCGGTTCCAGCTTATCTACAAGGACATCACCGACAAGAATCTCAGCCTAGATACTAGCCAGGAGTTCCAGGCCCGGCTTCACGAGATCTCCGTCGAGAAGTTCGACGACGACTCCAACTCGGTGTTCCCCTTCCTCCGCCCGGAATACGTGCCGGCTACGTCCATCACCATCCCGAGATACTACCAGCTGCAAAACGACCAGTTGGTGGCTAAGCCTCCGGCGCAGCCATTTGACCCTCGCTTCACCTTGGCCATCTACTTGCACTGGCTCCGGCTTAATCCAAACAAACAGGTGCCCTTCCACTGGAGCGACTGGGTGGATCTTTCGGAGTTGAACCAGTACATCTTCAGCCACCCAAAGAAGTCTTGCGCCAGTCTCTTCCAGTTGTCTCCGGATGAGTTGAAGGAAAAGGACAAAAAAGAGATTCGGCCTGTGGCCGAATATTGCTCTGACGACGCCAGCTCTCCCTTGGGCTTCAGAGTAACACAGTTTCCCATGGCTCATAACAGACTGCGGGCCCAGCTCTTGGGCAAAGCCCATCTCTACACTTCATTCCCTGCGCCCCGCCGGTTGCTCTTTCTTTCAAACGAACGGGGCTCCTACGGCGTAGACTTGGCCAACTCCGACAACAACTTGCAACACTCGCTTTTGCACAACGGCATGGTGGAGTCCGTGCTCGGCAGTCTCAACACGTACAACGTGGATGTGTTGGACGCCTACAAGAGCTTCCTCAAGACTTTCTTGCGGGAGAACAAGAAGGACAACATTCCTTTGGAGTTGAAGCTCAACGAGTCGCAATTCGACATTGACATTGGGGCCACCATCGCTGCGCACGAGCAGAGCAAGAACCCCATGGTCAAAGAGTACGTGAACGCACTCAAGTTCTCGCAGAACACCGAGTCGCCCGCTAAATCGTTCAACGAGGCCAAGTTTCTTTACTCGGACCCCAACCGGCTTCTCGGCGACCACCACGACTGGCGGTTCTTCAATGGTATCACATTGAACACGCCAACCCAGGAGCTTGCCTTGCACCGGCTCGTGAAGAACTTCCTCCACTTCTGCGGCACCCACGGTATCACCACGTGGATCGCCCACGGCTCGCTCTTGTCCTGGTACTGGAACGGCATGTCGTTCCCCTGGGATGCCGACACCGATGTGCAGATGCCGATCCAGGAGTTGCACCGTTTGGCTCGCGACTTCAACCAGACGTTGGTGGTGGAGAACATTGGCCATGACACGGCCACGAGCCGGGTCAAGGACATGGAGTTCAACGGCATGGGCCTTTACTTCATCGATGTGGGCAACAGCATCACCCACCGTGCTAAGGGCAATGGCAACAATAACATCGACGCCCGGTTCATGGATATCCACACCGGGTTGTACGTGGACATCACGGGTTTGGCCGTGTCTGAAGAGACAGCACCCCGCCGTTACGGCAGAAAGGCCGTGCTGGGCGATGCTAACGCCGTTACTGCTGGTAACAAGAAGAACAAGTTGTACAACTGCAGAAACCGCCATTTCGTCTCCCTCGACGAGGTGTCGCCGCTTGTGATGACCGGAGTGCAAAACCAGGTGGGTTACGTCCCAAAGAATTTCGCCCCGATGTTGGATCACGAGTACGGCGAAAAGGGTTTTTTGCAATACGAGTTTGCGGGCCACTACTACGTCAGCAGCCTCCGGTTGTGGGTGCCATCCAACAACTTGGGCGATTACATGAAGGACCCTGTCGGATGGACCAACAAGCAGCGTGGATTGGGCAAGCGGGACTTGCGGCCGGACGAGGTGGTCCAAATCGGGCAGCTTCTGGTCGATGAGCACGCAGATTTGCTCTACAACGACAAGCTCTTCCAGCAGTACGTCACTGGAAAAGAGTTTACATTGTTCCACCAGGAGCAGATCAACGCCTTGGTGAGCAGCCGCATGGGCAAGTTCAAATCGCTCAGCGAGGAGTTCCGCCAAAGCAAGTCCACCAACCGGGCCCTCTGGGGAGACATCTTCATCAACCGGGTGTCCAAGGGAGAGTGGAACTACGAGAAGGAGGTACAAAAGTTGAGCACGTACGTGCCGGCCTCCGACACGGCACATTAATGACGAAGTCATTGCAGAAACATTGCTGGAGCAGTCATTGCTCGAGCGAAATAGCATTTTAAAACGGCAAGATAGCATTTGAAACCGTGAGATAGCATCCCAAATAGCGCTCAAAACCGCGAAATAGCACTTTAAAACAGCAATTTAACAGTTAAACAACAAATAAACCAGTTCAAACAAGAAATAAGCATATGAAACAGCAATTAGCACAAAAATAGAGACACGGCTTAGCAACGTAGACGATGCAGTCGGTTTAAGTGGGCCAAGGGTGCAGAAAGCCTAAGTGAGAGTCTAAAAGTTTAGGCTTCGGGGAAAGCCTAAACCGGGGCCCCAGTGGGCCTGAATGTAACGAAAGAAAGTATTGACAATGTGGGGAAGATTGATTAATCTGAACGGAGATGGAGAATGAGCAGCTGGCCGATGTTTGGGGCCGGTATTGTATGGCCAGGGATCACAACTGGATTGGGAAAAAATGCGTGGTGGATTTAATTCCCGACTTAGACAGGTTATGAACCACCAGGCTCATAGATGGTGTGCGGAAGAATTAATATTCCGGCGGGGTAAGATAAGGATGTTGGGTCGAGCGAAAAAAAAGAAAACAGGGGGAAATTGAAAGAAGGCCACAACGATGAACCTTCGAACCCGTGGCCCCATTTATTCCGCGATTGGAAACGCCGCCGGATCGGGGTTCCGAAGTGTTATCAACGCACGGAACCGGCCCATGTAGTCCTATCTCTGCAATGGTCTTTTCGAGTACAACGCGCTGGTGGTGTTTTCCTGCCCACAAGCGTGAATCCAGGGGCGGTGGGTCGTCCGCGCCACCATTTTACCCTGACGAGGATACTTTATTGGCCCGCTGCGGCGCGCTGCGTTTCGAAGGGACCTCGCACTTGTGCGCAAATTCCCGCCCGGGGTGGCTGGCTGGCGTGTTTTGCAAACAATGCACAAGCCAGGCGAATCACCCAGTGGCCAGATCCGGGTCTGTCAAAAAATAATTTTGCCCAAGTGCTTTGACTAATTTTCACCACATTTCTTTTTTTTTTTTTTCTGGGCTGGCGCCGTCTGATTCATTGTGCAAAGTCACCCGATGTATCATCTCGACGTGCAACCACTTCTTGCTAGCGATGATGCAGGAGACGGCCCCACTGCTGCCCCTAAAAGAGATTGAAAATTCTATATATGGCAACGCGGCCCGATGCAGGACATCTGACGGGCGATGGCGGGATTGGTCTGGCACCTTTCGGAATTATTCTGGCGAAGAAAATTACATAGCTAAGTAGCTGTTTCCTTCCTCAATGATTGCTGTGATTTTCGTACTTTTTTAACATTTCTCTGTCAAGAAAGCTTGGTCTGAAAACCGCGTTTAAAGGACGGGGCTTCGCCTTGTATGTGCGACCTGCACACGACGCCATTGCAATGGCAAAAGCAATTGGGCATGCATTATGTACATAATTACTCACGGGAACAATAATTATCCGTGCAGGACGACGAGGCGGCACATATAAAAGGTCTTCCTGTTTCCTCCAGAAGTTTTTTTTCTCCTCATCACACACATTACAATGCAATTCAAGTCCGTTGTCCTCGCTTTGACCGCCGTCTCTGCTGTTTCCGCCGCCAACGCCTCTAACGGTACTAACGGTTCCAACGGCTCTTCTTCCTCCGCCGACTCTGGTGCCGCTCAAGTTGTTGGTGCTGGTGTCTTCGGTGCTGTTGCCGCTGCTGGTGTCGCTTTGTTGATTTAAATGACACACTAATTGCTGAGTATCAAAGAATACTTTTTAATTCGGTTTATGTCATTTAGCCGCTGGCCTAATTTTCTGCCGCGGCCTTTTGTTTCAATATGTATATTTATTAGAGAATATATTTGACACTAGAACATTTCGTAGTAGATCTAACATCTTGGCTCCTGGTTTAACTTGACGCCACCGCCTTCAGGTGTCGCTTCCGGTTTTCCATCGAGTTCGATGGCCCAAGAAAAAATTCCGCTTCCGCAGGACCCGGAAGTGGGGGGCCGATGAGTCGCACGCCACTAGCAGTGTGCAGATTGGACCGCCCGCCACACTGGCTCTGACACTGACTAACCAAGACCCGCTCCGCACCCGTACCTCCCCAACCACACCATGTTCACGGGCTTGATTGAAACCACGGGCAAAGTCCTACAAGTGTCGCAGCTCGACCAGTCGGAGTCTGGAGGCAACGGTGTCTCGATCGTCATCGGCGACTGCCTGGAAATCTTGGTCGACGTGCACCTTGGCGACTCGATCTCGACCAACGGAGTGTGCCTCACAGTGACGGAGTTCGACGAGGCCAAGACGCTTTTTAAAGTTGGCGTTGCCCCCGAGACGCTCCGGCGCACCAACTTGGGTGATTTGCAACCCGGATCGTTGGTGAACTTGGAGCGTGCTGTCACCAGCGAGGCCAGATTGGGAGGCCACATGGTCCAGGGCCATGTCGACACGATCGCCACCATTACAAAGAAGCAGGCGGATGGAAATTCCATTGCTTACACTTTCCAGCTTCGGGACGCCCAGTACATCAACTACATTGTGGAGAAGGGGTTCATTGCCATCGATGGCACGTCGTTGACTGTTACCGGAGTGGACTACCGCACCAAGGAGTTCTCCATCATGTTGATCAGCTACTCGCAGGAGAAGGTGGTGCTCACGGCCAAGGAGGTGGGCTCTACGGTGAACATCGAGGTTGATTTCACGGGCAAGCTCATTGAAAAGCAGGTGGAGTTGACGTTGGAGGGCCAGTTGGGCAACAGCGACAGTCCGTTGGTGAAGTTCATCACGGAAGTAGTCAAGCGGGAAATGACCAAGTAGAACAGATAGACATTTTATGAATATGACAGCCTAGAGAAAGTATCACGAAAGAGAATAGTTTGCCAGATAACAGTGTGCCAGTTGCTAAGTGATCGCACCCACTCGCATTTTGAACCCGCACGCACCGTGGCAAAACGAAAACCTCACGGCTCACTCCCACCACACCATGGATATCATTCTCGGCATCAGGGTGCAAGACGCCACCATCATAGCCACGTCCAAGGCGGCCACACGAGGCATCTCGGTGCTCAAGGCCGACGACGACAAAACCAGAGCCCTCAACCCCCACAATGTGTTGGCATACACCGGAGAGTCCGGTGACACGGTGCAATTCGCCGAGTACGTCCAGGCCAACATCCAGTTGTACTCCATGAGAGAGAACGACCTGGCCTTGTCGCCCAAGGCCATTGCCTCCTTCGTGAGAAACCAGCTCGCCACGTCCATCCGTTCCCGAAAACCTTACCAGGTCAACGTGTTGATTGGAGGCTACGACACCAAGACGGGCAAGCCTTCGTTGAACTGGATCGACTACTTGGGCACCCAGGTGGAATTGCCCTACGGCGCCCACGGCTACGCCGCCTTCTACTGCACGTCGTTGTTCGACAGACACTACAGACCGGACATGACGTTAGACGAAGGTATTGAGTTGTTGAAGTTGAGTTTGAAGGAGTTGGAGACCAGAATGCCCATCGACTTCAAGGGTGTTTACGTCAAGGTCGTCGACAAGGATGGCACTCGCCCAATCGAGGTTTAGAGAAGATAAACGGCCAGGGCCGGAATAAGAAATTATGAAGATTCAAACTGTAGACTCAAATGACGTTGTCGCTGTGTAATTGAACGTGGAAAGGGCTCAGCAAATGTGGAAAGCTGAGAGTTCCCAGAGTGCCACTCTAGCCATGGCCTCCACTGTACAACGCCAACTTGGCTTGCAACTCGAATTGCTATATTGTTTATTCTTGTTTAAAATATCTCGCAAATTTCATTTTTGTCTGCTATCTTTCGTATTTTCATTTGTTGGCTCGATGTCTTCTATACTCTAGTCTAATCTGGGGTCTCACTCGCGAACTCATCGATACACCTTCGTCTATGGGCGATACGCAAATCCTTCTGCAAGTGGCGAAACTCGTGTCACGACATCTCTCTGTCGAGGACGATGATCATGCCATCTCCGGATTTCTCCTAAATTTACATCGCCAAGCGTCATCCCTGGGCTCATCTTTGTCACTGTTCACTCAAACAGTGAAAGACAACGGCGGCGAAGACTTTCCCCCAGAATTCGTCAGCGCAGTCCACAGCACCATCGAACTGCTATCGGAAGCTCCCTCGCTCCCGAAGAATCCAGCTCTACCGTCTCTGGACGTCTACACATCTCTTTCGCTTCCAGATGCAAAAGAGCCCTATAAGGCAACCTCATCTGAACCAAAAGCAGAGGTGAAGTCCCAAGAAACAGGACCAAAACAGTCTAAGATCCAAGCTAGACACCCAGAAACTGAACCTCAAGACCCTAGGAACAAGCGGTCTGAGCCTAGAACCGAAGACCTTGAGGTAGACCGCATCTACAAAGGCTACGTCAGTAACATCACGCCCTACGGTGCATTCATCCGGCTCCACAGCCCCACATCGTTTGTGTCTGGTCTTTGCCATGTGTCCAAAATGCTGTTCAACGGCAGAACCCGGATTGGGCACCCTAGAGATGTGGTGCAACCTAACCAGGAAGTGTTTGTCAAAGTCACGGAGATTGCCCGCTCGAAAGGGCGCAAAGACAAAGTGTCCCTCTCGATGGTTGGTATTGACCAGCTCACGGGACTCGATAAGCTGGATGAACTCAAGCTGTTTGAAGAAGAGAGGGGCAGACCTTCAAAGTTCGAGTCTCAGCCAAAACGCCGGCGGTTGACGTCGCCTGAACGGTGGGAGATTCGCCAGCTAATTGCTGCGGGAGTGGCATCTGCCGCTGACTATCCCGAGTTAAACATAGTCAATGACGACCCGGGCCAGGGAGAGTCTCTTTCAGAGGAAACTGTGGAAGTCGAGTTGAACACGGACGAGCCCAAGTTCTTGAAGGGACAGTTGAGTGTCAGCAGCACCTTTAGCCCGATGTCCATCATCAAGAATCCCGAGGGATCGATGAGCAGAGCGGCTCTGAGTGGTTCCAAGCTCGTTCGCGAGATGAAGGAAGAGAAGCTCTCGCAGCAGAAGCAAAGAGCAAAGGAAACCAGAGCCGCCCAGGACTCGAGCGATCCACTCAACGCTTTGAACCAGCGGGACAATGACTTGAAAGAGCGGACTGAAGACGTCATCAACCAGTGGAGGCTGAAGCAACGCAGGAAGAAAACTGCCGGAACCAGTACGACCACCTCCATTGCACAACAGCGCAGGTCGCTACCAGTGTACACGATGAGAAACGATCTCGTTGAAGCCATCAAGCGGAACCAATTCTTGGTCATCGTCGGTGAAACCGGTTCCGGTAAAACCACTCAGATCGTACAGTATGTTTACGAAGAAGCACTCAATATGGTTGATGGTCAGTCCAAGTTGATTGGCTGTACGCAGCCGAGAAGAGTTGCTGCAGTGTCTGTTGCCACCAGAGTCGCTGAGGAAGTGGGATGCAAAGTCGGCGAAGAGGTCGGCTACACCATTCGTTTTGAGGATGTGACCTCGCCCAAGACGAGGATAAAGTACATGACGGATGGTATGTTGCAAAGAGAAGCGTTGTTGGACCCAAAGATGCTGAAGTACTCGCTCATTATGTTGGACGAGGCCCACGAAAGAACCATTGCCACGGATGTTCTCTTTGCCTTGTTGAAGCAAGCCGCTGCCCAAAACCCAAACCTCAAGATCATCGTCACGTCCGCCACTCTTGACTCTGGCAAGTTCTCGACCTTCTTCAACAGTTGCCCCATCTTGCAGATCCCAGGCCGGACGTTCCCGGTCGATGTCATGTTTTCTCGAGAGCCCGAACAGGACTACTTGGCTGCTGCTTTGGACTGCGTGATGCAAATCCACGTGGCCGAGGACGACGGTGACATTTTGGTGTTCCTCACGGGGCAGGAAGAAATTGAAACCAGTGTGGAGGCTCTCACGTCCAGGATGAAGACTCTTGGAACTGCTGTCCCTGAGCTATTGATTGTTCCCGTCTATGCAGCCTTGCCGTCTGAAATGCAATCCAAGATCTTTGAGCCAGCGCCTCCGGGAACAAGAAAGGTGGTTTTGGCCACCAACATCGCCGAAACTTCCATTACTATCGACGGTATTAAGTATGTCGTTGACCCCGGTTTTGTCAAGGTCAACGCCTACGATCCGAAGCTCGGAATGGATCTGTTGGTTGTGTCTCCCATATCCCGTGCCCAAGCGAATCAAAGAAGTGGAAGAGCTGGTCGTACGGGGCCAGGCAAGTGCTTCCGCCTATACACCGAAAGTGCTTTCAACCATGAGATGTTGCCCAACTCGATCCCAGAAATCCAAAGAAAAAACTTGGCCTCGACAATTCTCATGCTCAAGGCAATGGGGATCAACGATCTATTGAACTTCGAGTTTATGGACCCTCCACCCGCACAGACTATGGTCAACGCTCTCCACGAGCTATTCACTCTCGATGCGCTCGACGACAATGGACATCTTACCTCTATGGGGCGGCGAATGGCGGACTTCCCAATGGAGCCATCTTTGGCCAAAACCGTGTTGGCCTCAGTGAACCATGCGTGCACCCTGGAAGTCTTAGCTATTGTGGCGATGCTTTCGGTGCAAACGATCTTCTACCGCCCGAAAGAAAAGCAGACCGCAGCTGATCAGCGTAAGCAGAGGTTTCACAGTATACACGGCGACCACTTGACCTTTCTCAACGTCTACAAGGCGTGGGAGTTGAGCGGGAGGTCAAGCCAGTGGTGCAGAGACAACTTCATTCACGAAAGGAGTATGCGCCGAGCGTTCGACGTGAAAAAGCAATTGGAGACGATCATGAGGAAGTTCGGGCTCTCGGTCGATAGCAATGACGACAGCTCAGAGATCAGAAAAGCATTCTGCTCTGGCTTTTTCCGGAACTCAGCGAAACGTGACCCCCACGAAGGGCTCTACAACACGCTTCTCGACCAGACGCCGGTCCATTTGCATCCCTCGCTGGCCATTTTCGGCAAGAGCGTGGAATATGTCATTTACCACACGCTTCTTCTCACTACGAAGGAGTATATGCATTGTGCCACCACCATAGACCCTCGGTGGCTCACGGAATTGGCACCCAGATTTTTCAAGAAGAGTGATCCGAATAATTTGTCAGAGCGCAAGCTCCAGCAGAAGATTGTTCCGTTGTTCGATCGTTTCGCATCCGACCAAAACTCGTGGAGATTGACTGCGCAGATTGAAGCCAAGAAAAAGGCTTTGGGAAATTTGCATGAATGATGAACTGAATCACACAAGTGAATTCCTGTCGTTTAAACATATTTACACAGCATATAGACAATTATTAATACGGCTGGCCTCAGTGGCCGGGCATTCATGCATGTCAGCAGCAAATGTCACAGTCTCATCGGCGCGCGCATAGCAGTCTGGGTAATCATATGTGGGGAAGGCTACACCTTTGCTAGTGAACTTATGGCTCCACCATCTTTAAAGTCCAAGAGCGCCCTGTTCGCCAAGGACTTCCTTTCAGACAGGTTGGGCCTATACACAACCGGCCCGATGATCAGTGGGCAGGGTGTCCGGCCTTTGCGGAGGAAATATGATGCCTCCGAGCCAATCACGAGTGTCGAGAATGCCGGCAAATCCATCCTAGACTGTGCTCCGCTTCACACGGAAGATGGCTACATCGTTGACGATCAAGGCCGTCGCCGTGTTCTCAAAGGAATTAATGTAGACTCGTCCCTGAAGCTCCCGGTAAAGCCGTTCATGCCGTCATATGAAGGTGACAGTTCAACGGCTTCGGACGTGTTCTTTGACGGCGAGAACGTCTCCTTTGTGGGCCGGCCGTTCCCACTTGAGGTGGCCGAAACTCACTTTGAGCGTATCAAGTCTTGGGGGTACAACACCATCCGGTACTTGGTCTGTTGGGAAGCCTTGGAGCACAAGGGCCCCGGAATCTACGACGAGGAGTTCATCGACTACACAATCGAGATATTGCGCATTATTCACCGCGTTGGTGGTCTCTATGTGTTCCTAGAGTGCCACCAGGACACCTGGTCCCGGTATTCCGGTGGATCGGGTGCTCCTCTATGGACATTCCATGCAGCAGGCCTCCAACCCACACGGTTTGGGGTCACCGAGGCAGCAGTTTTACACAATGGCGAGAAATTTTCGCCAGAAAAGCGTAACGATCCAGAGTGTTACCCCAAGATGCTCTGGACCTCCAACTACAAGAGACTAGCCCTGTTGACGATGTTCACATTGTTCTTCGCTGGTGAGACCTACTTTCCCCACCTCAAAATCAATGGCATTAACATTCAGCACTATTTACAACAGCATCACTTTAACTGTCTCCGTCACTTGTGGGCGGCCGTTGTTGAAAGACTACCGGAAATGTTCGAGAATGGCTCGATGCTCGGATTCGAGCTGCTCAACGAGCCCAACTGCGGCGTCATCGGTACACCAGATCTTTCTAGCATTCCGTCATTCCAGCAGTTGAGAATTGGAACCACCCCTACTGTTTATGATTGCCTCAGACTCGGGATGGGATTTCCTGTCACTGTGGACGACTACAAAATTAGCATCACGGGCCCACAGAAGAACGGTCGTGTCACTGTGGATCCTCGTGGCCTCAGAGCGTGGCTAAACGAAGAGGAAATGAGCAGCCTCGATAAGAAGTACTCTTGGAAGAGAGAGGGTTGGGATGCTGGCCAGTGTATCTTCTCCAAGATTGGTGTTTGGAAGTGGAAAGATGTGGACTTGACAGTGATCAATAATTCTCCACAGACCGCCAGGTTGGCGTTCAGTTCCACTTACTGCAGATTGTTGAAGCCAACATACTTTAGCGACATCTTCGCCACGATCTCCTACAACGTACCAGATGAGAGACTTCCACAGACTATTGATCATACCTTTTTTGTGAACCACTTCTTTGTGGAATTTTATATCAAGTTCAAAGCAATGGTTCGTGAACTTGCGCCTGATCTGTTTGTGCTCATCCAGCCACCTGTGCTTGAGGTCCCACCAACGTTGAAAGATGATCCTCGTGGTGTGATCGACAACAAGACTATTTATTGCCCCCACTACTACGACGGTATGTCGTTGATGTTTAAGAGCTGGAACTCTCGCTACAATGTGGATACTTTGGGCATCATGAGAAACAGGTACCTCAACCCCGTGTTAGGTATGGTTCTCGGGGAGAAAGCAATCAGGAATTGCATCAAGAGACAATTTGTGGAAATAACCAAGGAGTGTGAGCAGCATTTGGGTAAACTCCCGGTGCTCATGTCTGAGACGGGAATGCCTTTCGACATGGACGGCAAAAAATCTTACGAAGACGGAAAGTATCAGTCACAAACTGCTGCTTTGGATGCGTTGGCTTATGCGCTTGAGGGTGCTAGAATGCACCATACTTACTGGTGCTACACCAGTGTCAATTGTCATGAATGGGGTGATCGTTGGAACAATGAAGACTTTTCATTCTGGTCACCTGATGACCGTGATTTGACTTTTGAGGAGGAGCTTGATTCCACGTTGGCGTCACAATATTCTTCATCGAAGGGCAGCACTGTGTCGGCCCTTTCGTTGCTCAAGGAAAGGGATCCGTCTGCGCTTTTGGATTTACTCAATATTTCGGGGTCGTATCTGAAAAAAAGAGTGCTTCGATCTGTGTACAATCGATTGTCTTTCCAATGCGCAAATGGAGAACTGGATTCGAGTGAGCCTCTTCCGTATGTCGACATGGACAGCTCGTCTATCATTTCACTGACATCAAGTAACTTGCGTCATAGGCACTTGGAAAAGTGCTACCCGTCGCCGGATGGTGTGCGTGCAGTAAGCGCTGTGATCCGGCCATTTTTGGTTGCAACAGTCGGATTTGTGAAAGACTCAGAGTTTGATTTGAAGCTGTCGAAATTTGTCTTGTCCATCACCATAGATTCGGCACTCGATGCAACATTTTTGAAGACTAGACCAACAGTCATCTTCTTGCCCAAATGGCACTATCCCTATCTCAACTACAACGACATTTATTTAAATGTGGGCCATGTCAAGTACGACGAAGAAAACGAGTACTTGGAATGGTATCATTGTGACCCCGATGAGCCGGACTTCAAGTCAAAACGGACGTCGAAGGGACTCGAGCATATCATTGTTGTGAAAAACAACAGTGGAAAAATCAATGGCATCAGCCCACAGGACATGGAGTCAGACTCCGATTAGGCCAAGGAAATAAGTTTACACTGTAATATCAATGGTTTGGTTTCATGAAATTATTTGCGCTTTCCCGTTATGTGTTAAAAATCTAAGGAGTCGGCGTTCCGTTTGCCGCTTTCCTTCAACTCTTCCTTGAGCAAGTTGTTGACATATGTCGTAAAGTAGTCGACATACGGCTTGAGGCTCGACTTTTCCCAATCGGGAGTAGACCCTTGTATCGTACTGTCCGAGTCTGACTCTTCCACGGGCTGGCTAGAGTCCCGGTTGACTCTCTTTGCTTCCCAAGTGTCGATTTCATCTTGGATCTGATTCAAATTTGGTGCTCTCGTGGGGTTAAATCCGTAGGCGTCATCATCCATGTTGCTGGACAAGTTCTTTGTTGGGTCGAATGGAACACACACGTTACCAGTACCAGGGTGGATACAGAACGGAGACTTCAACAAGTGAATCATCTGCTTCGAAACCTCAACGTCTAGACGAGGGTACATGAAAGCAATGATGATTTCCTTTTTGGCATCGGTGAGTTGAGTGGCTTGAAGTTGACTCTTCAAGACCTTCTGCGCCACAGTGTTCAAGTCATCCCACTTTTGTTTGGAAGACGAGTAGTTGGGCTGGTCTTGCCATTTCGCCTTGAGTTCACTTCGAAGGCTTTGTTCAGGAATGAATGACAACATATCGTCTACCCTGCTCCAGTTATCGGACGACCCAGCGCTGGTACCCCATGGATCTTGTTCCTCAAGAATAATTTCCGTGAAGCGGTTCTTCAAAATTTCGAAAGAACGTTCCACATGTGGATGGAATGGCTTCTTCAATCCCAACAGAGACTTGTTCATTTTGGACGTCTTAGCACCCAAAACGTTGAGATACTCGATGACCGCCTTTCTGGAAGACTCGTCCAATTGTCTTGCGCGTGCATCACTGACCCAGCAATGGGCACCTCTTCTTCCGGAGAAGACCCAGATGAAGTGTTGGAATCCGAAATCTTCTCTCAAGGCTACTGAAAGAACCTGGCTCGCAACCTGGATGAACTTCCAGCATTTCTGGCAAATATCCGTGCCAGAGCAACACGTTCTGATTTCGTCATAGTCTGTCAAATCGATATCGAAGACCAACTCTTTCAGGATCGGTTTCATTGCCGCCTTGGGAAGGTTCTTTCTTTCCTTAGGATTGATGGTGTACACTGCACCCACTTCGAAACGCGTAGGGTTAGCACTGATGACGGAGTTTTTAAATTCTTCGGGACTGTTGAACGAGTTGTAACGTTGGTATGCCCCCAGTCTGAACTCGTATGCAAACTCTCTCATGGTGAAATCACGAGTAGGTTTGGGTGAGTGGTTCAACCACTTGAAGATGTGTTTGAAGGGCAAGATTCTCTGGTAGTAAAAGAGCATGTCCGACGAGGACGGCCTCGAAGACTTCTCAGGGGCCTTGCTTTCAGGGGTATCTTCTGCCGTTGGAGCCATGATGGAGGTGTCTATCAGATGTGGGATCTCCAGAAACGCGTCTGAGATAGCCACACGTGATGACAGATATGGGTGCAACGCAACCAAGAGAAATCGAAAATGCAAACAATAATTCGAAACTACAGATTTGATGATTTCATGACATAGTATTTTTGTGTTCTAGAGAATCTGTCTATCGTTTTTATTGCAGTTATTTTCACCCTCATTAATGCATTACTCCAAGGTGTAGACCAACGAGACACCCTCATCGCCAGCCGTCACCAACTTGGAGCCGTTTTCCATGATGGTGAAGTCAAGAATGCCCACGTTGTGGCCCACGCCAACGAACAACTCCTCTCCGGTACGTGCGTCCCACTTGTAGATCTTGCCGTTCATGCTCGAGCCGATCAAAAATGGTGTCTGGTCGACGAATTCAAGCTTGGTGATGGTATCGTCCACCTTCAACGTACGACGCAATCTCCACTGCTGGGTGTCGAACAACAAGATGTCTCCCGACACCAAGCCCACGGCAAGCAAGTGGAACGAGTCGTGTTTGCACCATGATAGAGCCTCCACCGAGAGGTCAGCGATGTCCTCGACGTTTTCGATGGTCTTGACGGTGTGCACAATTCTTCCCGTGTCCAAGTTGACAATGGCCAACTGGCCGTCTCTGGCGCCAGCGGCGAAAACGTTCTTGTATGCGGTGATAGACACCCATGGGCTCTCGACACCCTTGAAGTCGTCGTGGGGCAGCAACTTGTAGTTAACTGCTCCGCTGTAGGCGTTCCAGTTGACAATGGAACCGTCTTCAGAGATGGTGACCAATGTCAACAGATCGTGGTCGTCCGTGTTGACGAACACACCGTTGTTGCACTCCAAGGTATGCGAGAATCCAGACATCACCTGCTCGAGAGACTTGGAGTCCTCGTCAATCTGGTACACCCACACAGAGCCGTCTGGAGCTCCAAAGGCAAAGTATGGCAACGAGGGGTGGACGGTGATCCACAAGACCTCCTCGACCTCATCCAAGTCGCCAAAACGAGTCCACTTCTGGCCGCCCTTAGAGGCTTTATGCACAAGCACGCAACCGTTCATGTCACCAGTGACCACGTATTTGCCGTCACCGGTGAAGCCTCCGGCAATCACACTCTCCTTGTGGCCCGTCAACTCACCCACGAACTTAGGTGGCTGACTGTGAGTGGTCCACATGTAAGCTGTGTTGTCGGCGCCGCCGGTGACCACCATGGGCAATGTAGGGTGCTTGAACACGACGAACACACTGTCCTTGTGCTGGTCGAAATAGGTCCAAGAGTTGTTCGCAAGGTCAATCTCGATGGTGCCATCTTCATCCATATCCATGTCATTGTCGTCGTCCTCTGGGGCTGGTCCGACGTCGTCGGCGACGACCTCCTGGATGTCGCTGTTGTCGACGTATTCCTCTTCGTTAAACTCTGGGTTTTCGTGCTCGTTCACAGGGTCCGACATTGTTGTAGAAGGAAGAGATTAGTAATTTGCCCTCTTATGTGCGGTGGGCATCGGGAGTGTCTACAAGTATGGAAGGTGCTAGTACAATGAACAAACAAAATTGCTGTATTGAGTTCGGGTAAAATCGCCACTGTCTTTACTTGCTCTTGTTCAGTCCTAATTGTGCCTTTTTGCATTTTATTTGATCGGTCAAATCGCTTGGGTAGATATTATTCGTATTGCCCCAGTATTTGGCCATCGCAGCGATAAATACATAAACATCGAGCAACGTAAAAAATCAAAATCAAGGAAAATTACACAATTCTATTTGCTTCACTATTCATAGCACTTTCAATTACCATGTATCCATATTTACAATGCCATTCCCGTGATGAGCTCCAACTGCGAGGTCAAGTCCTTCTCTGCGGTTTCATTGGCCCTTTGATCCTTCTCGTCCTTCGCCAACCCCTCCTTAAGACTCTTGACATCCAAAGCGTTCACCTCCTTTGGGGCCAGCCCAGTTTTGGATAATGCCGTGTGCACAGATGTGATGGAGGATGCGTCGTTGTTCAACTTCTCGATTTGAGCTCGAGCAGTTCTCGACTTTTGCTTGAGCTTCGACTTCAGAGGCTTGGACACACCCTTCGATGAAGCTTTTGGTGCCTTGTTTCGGCTTTGTTTCGGCGTCTTGCCCATGGTGTAGTCGTGAATGTCTGTGATGATGGTCCCCACTGACTTAAGGCTCCGTTGATGTAGTGCACAGTAGCCCAAAAAAGTGAGTATAAAAAATATTCGATGAGCATCGATCACCGCAAAACCGCCGCCATCGACACCCCGCTTGCATTTCGCATCTTTCCTCCCATTCACTCGAGCACATAAAGATGGTTTCCACCCACAACCGTGATAAACCTTGGGATACCCCCGACATAGACAAATGGGCGATTGACGAGTTCAAGCCCGAGGACAACAAGTCTGGCCAGCCCTTCGCCGAAGAGTCCTCCTTCATGACCCTTTTCCCCAAATACAGAGAAAACTACTTGAGGTCGATATGGGCCGACGTCACAAGTGCCTTGGACGGCCACCACATCGCGTGCCAACTTGATTTGGTGGAAGGTTCCATGACTGTGAAAACCACCAGAAAGACATTCGACCCATCGATTATCTTGAAGGCCAGAGACTTGATCAAGCTTTTGGCTAGATCTGTGCCATTCCCACAAGCCGTGAAAATATTGCAGGATGATATCGCTTGTGACGTGATCAAAATCGGCAGTTTCGTGTCCAACAAGGACCGTTTCATCAAGAGAAGACAAAGATTGGTGGGTCCTAATGGTAACACGCTCAAGGCTTTGGAATTGCTTACAAAATGTTATATTTTGGTTCAAGGTAACACCGTCAGTGCCATGGGCCCTTTCAAGGGACTCAAGGAGCTCAGAAGAGTGGTTGAGGATTGCATGAAGAACGTGCACCCCATCTACCACATCAAGGAGTTGATGATCAAGCAGGAGTTGGCCAAGAACCCAGAGTTGGCCAATGAGGACTGGTCCAGATTCTTGCCCAACTTCAAGAAGAAGAACGTTGCCCGTAAGAAGGTTGACATCAAGAAGCCTAAGAAGGTGTACACGCCATTCCCTCCAGTGCAACAGCCAAGAAAGGTCGATTTGCAAATTGAGAGTGGTGAGTATTTCTTGGGTAAGAAGGAGAAGCATTTGAAGGAGTTGCAGGAGAAGAGAGCCAAGCAAGCCGAGGTGAACGAAGAGAGAAAGGTCGAGAGAAACAAGGCTTTCGAAGCTCCAGAGGAGGCAGTTTACGAGAACAAGTTGCTTGATGAGAAGAAGGAGAAGAAAGAGAAGAAGGAAAAGAAGGAGAAGAAAGAAAAGAAGGAGAAGAAGGAGAAGAAGAGATCTTCTGAGGACGACCACGAGTCTAAAAAGAAGAGAAAGTCTGAGTAATAGCATCGCATAAACGTAATTTGGGTAACGATGTGAGAACATATCACAAAAGACTTGTAAGAATATTTTAACGTTAGTCCTAATAATTCAATTTATACTCTCGGTGTCAGATCCGCTCAGTGGCTGCTTCATGCACCTCGGCTTCTCACTACTATTTGGGCATCTCGGATTATCTGCAGGCAAAAGTAAACACAGATTACGGTCTTTGTTCACAGACTCCGCTGATTGTTTATCGGTAAATAAAGCACAGCAGGACAAAGCTTCAACCATTTTCAACGAACGGTGACTAATTTCCTTGCTTCTACCCATCGTTGCTCAATACCTATCCCACCTACCCGATTCCCACACTTTCTCCATATATTGAGCCATGTCGAAGTTGGAGACTCTCCTCGGGATGGTGGACTCCATCAGCACGAGGTCCAACGAGCTCATCCACTCCGTCTCGGAATCCAACAGCCTCATGACACTGATTCTGGACCTAAGCCACTCGATCACCTCGTCAGACGCTGCTATAGATGATATTTCAGAGCTCATCAACAAGAACAACGTCTACCTTGCCGAGTTCCAGAAATTGTATGAAAAATCCTTTCTCTTAGAGGCAAATTTGCATTTGAACGATTGCTACACCAACGAAATGTCGTACAGGAACTTGAACAAAGAATACAGCTACCTATGGAACAACTTTGACACAGACAATGCCCTATACCCGATGCAAATTGAAAAGTCTTCCCCGAAAAGAGCCGAACCACAATCAAAACTGCCAGGACCATCGCCCAATCGCAAGTTGAGGAATATGCTTTCAGTGTCGAACCTCAATTTGAAGCCTCTAAGATGCAAAGAAACCAAGGTCTCGAAACAGAAGTCCAAGTACAGATTAAGCGGAGCATACACATTCAACCCATTATCCGTGGCCCCAATTCGAGAGATCCTGAGCAGCACAGCCAATACAGAATTGTCTGATGTTATGGAGAACGAGATAAATGCGGACTTCTACGACTCTCCAGACTCTTCAGCGTTTTCCATGGAAACTGGGGGTAAAAGGTCAGAGTGGAAAATATCTGGAACTCTGCATGAAGGCGAGTCTGAATACCTGCCTCTCAGCAAGAAAGCGAGCCCGGTAAATCTCGATACATTCAATCTTGACGACCTCGAGTACCTGGATTTTGACCTGCACTCGCCTACTGGATCAGACAAAGTTGATAATTTCCATCTGTTCTTGCGGAAGAGTAGGCTCAATCTCCGTGAATTTTTTCCAGAGCCCGTGACCAAGAGTAAATCCCATGACTCCGTCTTCACCGATGAGAACCCGAAAGTGTCAGCAGTTCACGGCAAATTCCACAACCCAGCAGACATGGTCAGTTCGTCTTTGAAACAGTTCTCCACCGCGCCAACTGTTGAAGCTATCTATTCTCTGGGCTTCGATGCTTCGCTAAATTTTAAAGAGCTCTCGACAAAGTTATTAGGTGACCAGGCAAAACCCAAAGACATACCGGATACGCCCCGGATCGAAACCCCAACAAAAAAACAGAACTACGGCCTCTTCAGCTTACTCAATTCACCTCTCGGCTCCCCAAGAGGATTTGTCGCCAAGCCCGTTGAAAACACTGGGCCGTCGCATGCCAGAAGAGACAGCATAAGTAAGTCGTTGACCGACACATTCTTGAGTTTTGTGGGCAACAACACTATGACCAAGCCTGTTGGAGCTACTCCTCATAAAAGCATCAAGGCCATCGGCATCTCTCCTCCAGAGAAGATCAAAAAGATGAAGAGAGATTTGAAAGATCCCATTGCCATAAGTAACGCAAGCATGTCCAAGAGACTTCCCCCTGGTCAACGCCAACTCAGGAACGGAAGCCACTCGTCATTAACTATTGGACCTAACAAGACCAAAATTGTCAACCACGGCGATGGTTCGATTTTGAAGAAACCCACTGTTCGTCGTTTGAGTCAGTCGCTACTAAAGGACGCGTTGAATGAGTCGCTATTCTTTTAGAATGAAAGACTACTCGCAGCATTGTCATTATGTATATTATATACCCCAATCCTATATTCATGAGAAAGCCAGCCCGTTTTCGAATATACCGCTCGTATTACGAGCATCTTCAACCTTCTTTTCTATCTCTTGAGCTCTGGAGCTTCTGAATGAAGGTGCTAAAGTCTGTTTCTTTGTTTTGGCCATGTAGGTGATGGATGCCTTTGAACCCGAAGCAGCCTTGTACTGCTTATTGACAGTGACACCGCTGAACGAAGTCGTTGATATTTGAGCTCCTTGTTTTTCATGGAAGGATCTGAAGGAGCTCACCACTGAAGGCTTTTTGAAAACGTGAGAAAGATCGTCATCGTCGTCTTCATCCGTGGACGCGTAGTCAACTGTACGCTTGCCGTTTTCATTGAGAGAGTCTTCGCTTTGCGATTTGCTGTAAAGGCTCATCAAACTTCTTTGCTTCAATGCTGCAACATCCTCCAAATCCTCAGCATCATCAACGCCATGCTGCCGGTCAGAAACCTTCTGGATCAATTCGTAGTGGTCATCGTCAGTCTTTGAAAGGAACGAAAGCTGTCTTTGCACAAAATCTTCTTTCAACTTGATCGTTTTCTTGACCAGAATTTGAGGGCCCGGGGTCTCGTTTTCTTTGTTCTCGGAGTCCAGCATGGTGTCTTCCGAAACGTCACTTTCGTCTAGAACGAATGCCGGACTATCCTCGTTCATACTCTCGAAAAAGGCTTTACTTTTCTCGGTCTTGGCCGAAGACATTGCCTTTTGGTTTGCCAAGAGTCGTTGCTTTTGTTCCTCGAGCTTTTGACGTCTGTAGGCAAGAAGGATCTCATCTTCTTCATCACTCAATTCAATATCAAATCGGTTGGAGCGTGCTCTCTTCGTGAGCTTGTGGTTTTTGATGTCATCAATCAACTTCTCCAACTCGTTTCTGTCTTTGATCTGATATTGCTCCATGAACTTTTTCCTGACTTCCTCGTCATTGAGATCGATGTTGAAGTTGTTGTCGATCATTCTTTCATCGTCAGAATTTGCCTGGTCAGAGTCTTCATTATCCTTACCACCGATGCCTTTCCACTCATCATCAGATTCTTCGGCCTCTCCTTCAAGAACGCTCTTGAGACCTCTTCTTTCCATTTCTTTTCTCCGCTTTCTGGCTTTGAGCTCCTTCCTTCTGATGCGTGCCTCATAAATAGCGACTTGTTGTTTCATTTCTTCCTCATCAACTTCACCCTCTTCATCTTCAGTTGAGTTGGATGGGGCTTGAGAAGTACCTCCTCTCACGGCTTCTCTGCCCTTGGCCACTGCAGCAGAAAAGTCCTCAGTGTCAGACTCCGGGTCGATTTGAGTTAAAAGATCGTGGTTCTGAGTGTTGAGTTGAGTGCTGACTTGCGTATTGGACTGAGTGTCGATTTGGGTTGGTACAATCTCATTTGTGACAACGCTTTCTTGCGTAGGCTCCAAACCATGGAAGGAGAAATCTGCTCTAGGTGCCAGCTCTGCATTCTCCGCAAACGAGACATCCAAACCCGAGGGTGGAGGCAAATTCAGGAATAAAGAGTGGGAGGACTCGTTAGCGTCCCTTTGAGGGCCAGTGTACTGATCTGCACCAGGCGAGTCGGCTTGTGGAGGATCACTGTGGATTCCCATAACCTCATCCTCTTGACCACTTTGATTGTCGGCGTTACCTTGACCTCCAAACATGTAGCTGTCGTCACTGCGCTCTTCAGCAGGGGCTTTTGTCTTTTTTGGGAGGGCCTCCACAACTTCTACTTCTTCGTCATCTGAAACAACGGCCCGGCGGTTCCTGGCACGCACACCCACCTCAAGGTCGACGTCGTCGTTCAGGTCGCTTTCATCAAAGCTGTCTTCGCTCGCTGACAATGAGGAGTCAACTTCACTATCGGGAACGTCTGAGCCGTGTTCAGATTCCTCTTGTGGATCGTTGCCAGTGTAGTCGGCGTCCTCCGTTTCGAGCAACGCCTTCTTGGCTTTCTCTGCGAGCTTCTCCTTCTTTCTTATTCTGCGCACACGCTCCATTTCTCTGTCGAGAAGCGTACCCATGACCTCCTCCTCTTTTTCGATTTCTTCAATGAGTTCGGCGTCCGGGTTGGCCTTCCTCAACTCAGTGAGTTGTTTAGCGTTTGCACGCCTGAGATCATTGAACAAACTTCTGGAGGCTGTTCCTGAGCGTTGGGCACTGAATGCTTTCTGTTGGAGATTTTTGAACTGCTTCTTCGAGAACTTTTGTCTCACGAGGAACGCCTGCTCCTTGGACAACTGGGGCACTTCGTTTTCCGTCGCGTCGCTGTTCACGCTTTCGTCCCCAGATAGTTCGAGAACGATGTTCTTCCCCGTTGGGGAGGACGGGAGTTGTCTCTTGAGTTTCTGAGCATACTCATCAATTGGGCTCTTTTTCTTCTTTGGTGGCGCAGACGGCTGATCAATAATGTCCAAAACGTTCCTCGTATCGAATTCTGCGTCCGAATCCGAGTCGCTCAAATTGAGTGGCTTGGCTTGTTCGAGAGGAGAGGTGACGGGACTCAGCTTTGGATGGGGCTCGCTCTGGAGCTCGATTTGTACCTCTTCGTCGCTTTCAAATGCATTGATTAATTGGTCCACTGGGTCGATGGTGCGTTTTTCGAAAATTGGCTGGATGTTTCTCATGCGCTTGGCCTCGCTGAGATCTTTTTCGATTTGAAGCAACTCGGCTTTAGTGGTGATGGTCTTTTGCACCGACGAATCTCGCGTCGTGTCTGCAGACATGCTCATATCGTGTTCTTCATCTGTAAGCGATTCACGGGCGATTTCCTCAGCCAAGATCCTGGTTTGGTCGGCAGGAGTCGCGTCAGGGATCTCCAGTTGGGTGGGAATCTGAGGAATGACTTGTGTGGAACCAAGGTTTTGTGGAGGTAAGAAGTCGCTCATGTCTAACTCCAATTGTGGGAGCCTGAGCGGTTTTTGAGACTCCTTCTCGGGTTGAGTTGGCTCATTGAACAAGATGGACTCCTGGAAATCAATCACCTGGGTATCCGCGGTCTCCACGGGCTGGGTGTCACCCTGAAGCCGTTGCTTGACTTTATTTAGAATCGCAGAATCAAAAAGCGCCATTCTATGTTAATGGAATATTGGAAAATGAATGTGGAGGAGTTAAACGTGAAAGAGTTGACTAAGGAACAAGACGTGCGCAGAGAAGCTAAGACACGGTGCGCGAATGGTAAATAACGCGGTTACGGCGAAGTGAGCCTCGCGAAAAGCCACAGTTTATGAGACATCACTGCAAAAAGGAGCGGATCTTAGGGGAAGGTATGGATGTTGAGTGATTAAGGAGTGAATAAAAGTAAACGAAAATAGTGAAGAAGCTATGAAAGAAGGAGGCAAAAATCTTGTCCGAGACCCAATATCACTCAGAATCGACTGTGGGCCGAAACTCAGATCTCCGAGCTTAATGCCCACGCCTAATTCGCCCCATGAAGGCCACGTGAGCGACAGAGTCAACGTGGCACATCCCTAGTCAAGTTACTCAATTTGCGAGTTATCGGATGTAGAATTGCAATTGCGATCGTTTATAAGTTTTATGAATTTCAGAAAGTTGTTCAGTGGCCGGTTCGGTTTTCTGTGGCCCAAAAATCATCTAATTTGCACATCTCAGAGTCAGCTCGCGGTCGTATAGCCAAGCGAGTACGTTGGGTTCTACCAAACGTAATCAACCTCAATTCTCCCCCATTTTCCACGAAAAAAGAAGCATCGTAAAGGAGAGCCGATCAGCCTCTCTGTGACTTCTTCAAAATGTACATTTGGTTCATCTCCTCGCCGGAAATTACAGAAAAGGCTCCCCCGTCAAAAGCAGGTCACGTGTACTGACGCAGTCGATCGCATGTGAAGATTGCACAAAAATTTTCTGGCCCGTTATATAAAGTAAGCCGGATCGCCCAACAGTGCAATTTCCTTCTGCGTTTTGTAATTGTTGCTAAACACTCGACTTTCCTATCATGCCTGAGACTTTCCTTTTTACTTCCGAATCCGTTGGTGAGGGCCACCCCGACAAGATCTGTGACCAAGTGTCCGACGCCATCTTGGACGCCTGTTTGGCTGAGGACCCATTGTCCAAGGTCGCTTGTGAAACCGCCGCCAAGACTGGTTTGATCATGGTTTTCGGTGAGATCACCACCAAGGCCAACTTGGACTACCAAAAGATCATCAGAGACACCATCAAGCACATCGGTTACGATGCCTCTGAGAAGGGTTTCGACTACAAGACCTGTAACGTTCTTGTGGCCATTGAGCAACAATCCCCAGACATTGCTCAAGGTTTGCACTACGAGAAGGCCTTGGAGGAGTTGGGTGCCGGTGACCAAGGTATCATGTTCGGTTACGCTACCGACGAGACCGAGGAGAAGTTGCCTTTGACTGTCTTGTTGTCCCACAAGTTGAACAAGGCCTTGGCCGACGCCAGAAGATCCGGCGAATTGGCCTGGTTGAGACCAGACACCAAGACCCAGGTTACCGTTGAGTACGAGAAGGACGGTGGTGCTGTCAAGCCATTGAGAGTCGACACCGTTGTCATCTCTACCCAACACGCCGAGGAGATCTCCACCGAGGACTTGAGAAAGAGCATCTTGGAGAGCATCATCAAGAAGACCATCCCCGCCAACTTGTTGGATGACAAGACCATCTACCACATCCAGCCATCTGGCAGATTCGTCATCGGTGGTCCTCAAGGTGACGCCGGTTTGACCGGTAGAAAGATCATTGTCGACACCTACGGTGGTTGGGGTGCCCACGGTGGTGGTGCTTTCTCCGGTAAGGACTTCTCCAAGGTCGACAGATCCGCTGCTTACGCTGCCAGATGGGTTGCCAAGTCTCTTGTCAACGCCGGTTTGGCCAGAAGAGCTTTGGTCCAATTCTCCTACGCCATTGGTGTTGCCGAGCCATTGTCCATCCACGTCGACACCTACGGTACCTCCAAGTACAACTCCGAGCAATTGGTTGAGATCATCAGAAACAACTTCGACTTGAGACCAGGTGTGATTGTGAAGGAGTTGAACTTGGCCAGACCAATCTACTTCAAGACCGCTTCTTACGGTCACTTCACCAACCAGGAGAACACTTGGGAACAACCAAAGGAGTTGAAGTTCTAAGTTCCTCCAGCGAACAAAACTTAACAAATTAATGTGATGACTCACGACCTGGCCGACGCTCAACTCGTCGACCGCTACGTTTATTTCGTTGCCACCAACCTTTTTTTACCATTTCATTTTTCATATTTTGATGTTCACTGACATTCACCGGGATAGAGTTTGCATTAATTGGGGTCCTCAACGGACAATTAAGTTAATAGAAGGAATACATTGCTACCAGCTGATAGAACCACCTAGAAATGAGCTGATCAAGACCACGTAGAGAAAGGCTGATCTTATTTACCTAGAATCATGTTGTTTTTATGAAATACGGAAGACCGAACAATAACATCCCACCTACAGATCATGAGCCCGTAAGGTGCAAACTAGTTCCTAAGGGTCATGAGCACTGCTGGCTATTTCAGGATACATACCGGCATCACTGGGGATCTGGGACTACTTTGTGAAACGTTGGAAATGTGACTATCTTGACGTCAGACTCCGGCCGGCACTGCGTCAACCGACATTTACGAAGTGGAGAAAACGTACTCAGATTGGCTATGAAGCTTGTCTCGGGCGCGCTCCGCACACAACAGGCAAGTCGTGGCGTAGAAGTTAATTCCCTTAGTTTAAGTTTTACGAGCCAACAAATAAATTTCTTCTGTGTCAAACCGACTTAGACCATATAGAGCCTCAGGCGAACGTTTTGACCTACGTTTCGGGCAAGCCACGCGGCTAGACCCGGCTCAAAATTCCTTTTCCATTCCCAAATGCCCTCCTGCGCTCGTCCACTATGCGACCATGCGGTCCTATCTGCAAGATACCTTACTTCGTATTACCATGCATCAATGATGGGGAATGCTCCAAGAATTTTACAACACCGCTGCCATGACCGCCCGCATGTACGAGGTTTTGGAAATAACATAGCTACAGGGTGGGCCAGACGCTTAGACGGGGACTCGAGTAGATCCTTCGGGTGTCGACCCATGCACTAGAGACGCAATGCAGATCGAGCAAGCACCGCGGATTGGTACGCCTCGCCACGCAGGTGGTATTTCTAGCACCACTCTCGTAATTGATGGTATTCCGTCAACGTTGCTCTACACAAATGTCGGCAGACTCTTATTGATATTGAACTGTTTTCGATGCAATAGGACCGTCGCATGCAATGCTAGTGTCCATTAGTTATGTTTCGGCTTTAAATTGGCCCATGTGCCGAGGCACACCAATCCTGACAGCAGAGGCATAATTCCGTGGCTCCGCTACTCTAGTATAGGCTTCTTGGCTTGAAGATCGGCGGTGGCGGCACCATGTGGCTGAGTGGCACGTCCATCTGGCGAACGGGTTCTCTAGAAGCGCCATTTCCTAAAGAATTAATTCCGGGAGGAGGGTACACGGCGCTGGGGTGGACCGGAGGTTGCGAGACGGGGATAGGAGGGATGATGGTCACCTGGGAGTCCGATGCCGGGCGTCTGGTTTTCTCCTGTTTCCTCAAAGAGTACCTACGGCCGTTTTTCCCCTTCCGAACCTTGGAATTGAGCACTTCCTCTGCGGCCAACGCAGCCCCTTTTCTCTTCACCAACTTGGCATGGTAGAGGCCACACGCGTTACAAAGCGTCCGTAATCCATTGGGGCCACGGCGCCACTCGGGAGTGTTTGTAGTGCCACACCGGTGACATTCGTTCATGGCTCTAGACACAATCTCTGCCTGCGGATACTGTTGTGACGGAGGCTGTGGCAGCTGGCTGGAAAGGGGAAGATGCTGGGGAATGTGCCGAGGAGGTTGATAATAAGCCATGCCCGTTTGGGCCATGGCGTGATATTCGGGCCCGGTGCCGGGGCCATAAGGTGCCGGGTAGAACACGGGCTGGGGTGGGTACGGTTGTACATGCATGTGGGCGGAGTAACCGCTGTAGGAGGGCAACACTGGGCCCAAAGGTTTCATTTGCTGGGCCTGGGGCGATTGCCGCAGACCATGGTCGTGGGAATATGCTGTTTCACTCGAGGAATCCAGTCCTACCGAGCGGTGTTTGATGACGGGGATATGCGAATTGGGGTAGGAAAATGTCGCCCGAGACTCGGATGGAGGCTGGGGCGGGGAGTTGGAGGTCAACTCTGCGATGGAGGGTAGCTTGACTCTCGTCCCAGGACCCATGGTGGAAGGGCAGGTGTCTGAGTCACTATCTTTGATGGCCGGTGAAGACGAAGCCAGGGAAGGCACGGTGGGGGACAGAATGGTGTGGGTGGATGGAGGTGGTCAGAAAGGAGGAGCAAGCTCGAAAAAGAGGCAAAACGTCGCTGGGGGCCGGGGGGAATCCGGGCCTTTATAAGACAACAACGTACATGAGATTTAAATCCGGTTTAAGCTTCCCGTGTCCATGGCTTTGACTTTTTGTTAGCGTGCATTGCGCTGCATGGAAACTCCGGCATGGCGGGAACAATGCGGGATGCAAAAGTAAAATGCCAGGAATAGGGTGTGACCCCATGTCGCTACGGTGCGGGTGGTAAAACGGTCCGCTATAAAGCCCTCCTGCGATAGGCATATGCGCTGCAACCGCAAAGCACCTCAGATCTTAGGCACTGCCTCAGAGCCAAGGTGAAATTGATGCCACGTTACATTATGGTCGCTTTTGAAATTCTACGCATGGCTATGTTGCTTGGCGAAAGAAAAGTTGAAGTTGGCGGCTGACAGCGACTGCCAAGGAGGCAAAGCCTCTAAGATCTCTGCAGCACGGTTGTCAGGCATAGCCTTTTGTTTGAGCACACAATTCGCCAATATTGTACGATAGGGTGTGTGCCGGTACGTTGCCAACAGGCGCCGTCTGCAGACCCCCACGCTCAAACCACCTCAAACATGCTATACACACTACTTACGGCCGTAAAAAGAGCTAAACTTGGCGAAAAGATTTGACAGTTCGTCGCTTCAGCAAGCCAAAATTACCGATCTGGAACATTTCTAGAAGTAGTGGGACTTTCCACCGCTCCAGGCAAGCCACCGTTTCGGGGCGTAGCCAGGGAAATCTCTTCACTCAAAGGGAATATGGTGCGAAGTGTTAACCCCGAAGCACCGAAATATGAGATTCTAGGCAACGACAAGACGTCGATGGATTGAGGCGTGATGGTTACGAACCACCATTATCTGACTAATCAGGTGAGAGTAGATCTCAGATTAGGTTCTGCAGCAATTCATCGCCAGAATGACTCTGATCGTGATCGGCTTCTATCTAGTCGGTGTTGCCAGGCTGCAAGATCTCGAGGCAAATCGTCCATGGGCTAATCGTCTACGAACTCGCAAAAAAGACGCCATCAGCCCACCCCATCTTGAAGTTGGGAGAAAGCCACGTTTGGGCTCACTGCAGGATTCTCGAAGAGTAGCCAATTAGCTGAGAATACACCCACGGCGAATGCGAAGAGCCCAACACAATTGCCTCTGGTTGGTGGAGACAACGATAAACTGGCTGGCTGTTTTACAACGGAACGTTACCAGAAAAACCAATTTCACCTGTTCGGGTTAGTCTCTTTTTACACTGAGTGCAGGTCCTATCGTCTATTCGTGGGTGGCTTGTGCCCTCACGCACAGCTCGCTCTAGGTGCTCTCGTAAATGTATGAGTACGAAAAAAGGGCAGACGGTCGTACACCAATGCGTGGAATCTCAAACACGAAAGTGCCCCGTTGACGCTTCGCGGTTGTTAGGAAAGGGGCCACTTCCGAACATTTATTTTGGGTCTTGTTTGTCTCGATGATGTAATGTCTATTCTTAAACTTTCGTTATCAGCAAAGAAAGATTAACGGGGGTAACCGTCAGCCCATTCCGAGTTAATCTCCACTTTCCTATTCCGTACCGCCTCACTTTACACACACGGGTCGATCTCGGTAGTGCGTGGGGTGGTCTCATACATAAACTTTCTTCCTTGCATATCGGCGAGGCCTATGCCGCCCTATTAGCATCTCACAGTTGGTCTTTGCATCCGGTGCAGGCAGCACGGTAAACATAGGTCCACGTCGCCAAAAGCAAACTAGTTTACGACAACGGTCAAAAATGGATGTAAAGAAAATAATTGGAGCTTTTTCGTGCGGACTTAAGGCCAATTGGTTGGTGGCAGAAGAAGAATTTGGGTAGGCTAAACTTTCCGCGCATGCAGACCGTTGGAATCTTGCTTTCGCTCTTGCTCTCGGTTCACGGTGATTTCCGACGGGCAGAACTGCACAACTCCGAGGAGCTGTTGAGCTGCAGTTGGATATTTGACTTGGCAAATTTTTTCTCCAATGAAATTATCCTAAATTGTCCATCGTATCCTTATTAGCAACAATGGGTAGGGGACATACCTACCTGATTGAGTCGCCCAAAGTCTGACAGACGCATACTGCGAACCGAGGCAAAAATGTCGCCCAACTTCATTCAAATTCGGGTCAACACGAGAGGCAGGTTTTCTGTAACATGATATTCCAGATCTTGTTACCCAAGCCTCATTGACAAACACTCACCTTACAACCGGACTAACTTAAACAATTTCAAGAGCCGAAAAAATGTTTACGAGACCGTCCTTGCGTGATTGAAATGAGCCACTGGGAAGAGGCGTTTGAAACCTTGCATGATTGTAACTTCAACAGGAATGTACGGCATTGTATCGTACGTCGGGAGAGTAAGTTTACCCCCTAATACAAGCATTAGACTTCGAACAATAGAGCAGGAGTGGATCTGGCAGACTTCTTGCAGAATTCCACAAAAGCCAAATGAAATTGGCTTGAAGAGAGGGAAAGATCAAGAGAGTTTGGAGCATTGTGTTCGGATGTACTGGATGCTCTGGTTTTCCCCTTCGGTAAAATCTACGATTGTAATTATTGGTGGGCTATTTGGCTCGCCAGAAGTCTTGTCACTGCAAAAACCGGCCCTCTTTTCCGTCCTATCCGAAAATGGGAAATGGTGTTGGAGGCATGAGGGAAAAGTTTGGGCGTGCCAGCATTTTTGATTGACCTGTGAACCAATGACATAACCCGGGAATCTGATAAGATCGTGAAGAAAAAACCCTTTCTTTTTAATCCAAGACAACTGCCGAAGCCGTTTCCTTGCTTTTACGACTCTTCAGCCTCTCGGAATATACTTTTTGTTTGTCCAGAACCCCCACGTCCACTTGAACTAACAAACCAGTGACTACAGATCCCTGGGTATGAAATGGCTCTGAAAATTCTCTCGTTGATGATTCAGTACTTTACTGACCATAGTTCATTCAGTTACAACGAGTTTGACCCGAAGTGACGTGTCTTACTTACATGGGCTAGGATACCTCCTGGCATATCGAGAACAATGACTGCTACTTGGCAGCAGTGAGTCAATTTACCCTGGATAACATTATTTAACTGGATTTTCCACAAATCCTACGAAGCAGAAGCTCAAGGATCAGTTCAAGCCAGGTAATCAAAGTCTACGCTGCTAACGAGTGCTGGGCAGAGTCTTGTAACAGTGATGGACTGAAAAGTTTTTTTTTTTCGTTCGAGCAAAAGCAATGATAGGCTTGGGATAGACCAGAACGAAAGATCACAAGATAAGAACGTGTAGAGTGGTTTTAGAACTCTAGTTCTACACAAATAAGCAAGGGTGCATCTCGGGCCAAAGACGCTTGAATATCATTTCGGAACAAATCTTTCAGAACAATTCTCAATAAAAACGATCGTTTTTTTCTTTTTCTTCTTTTTTTCAGGAAATTTGGCTCGTGGCTGAACTGGCCCTGGCTTCGACTGGCGGAACTATTCACCAACCGAAACCCGTACATCTCGCTCTACCATTTCCACCAACCTATACCATCGAGTACATTACCTCACATCATCCACTAATACAAAATGGCCGCTGCTGCACAGGCATTCGAGTTTCCTGCCATTCGTATGTGACTTTTTCGACAAGCGGCCACGTGCCCGCTCACCAGGACTTCCTTCGCTCCCGATACTAACCTCAGCATCTCAAAAAGAGTTGGACGATAACGACGTCCCATTCGTCAACAGAGACAAATGCGCTGCCCACTACATTGCCTACTACCAGTGTCTTAACAAGGGTACCTCGTTCTGCAGTGCTACCAAGGACAAGTTCTACGAGTGTCAGTACGCTGCTTTGAAGCAAAGACTCGACAAGCACTAGATGCTTTTGCATGAATACACGGAATATCGACAAAAATGTAGTTTCGTGTGTTGGAGCTTCGTGAGATCAATTTTTGGGAGCTATATATCCGGAGCTTCCTCTCAAGTTTGAAGCTTCCTTAGACCCTTGAATCGAGTTCAGCCCACGAAGATCTCAACATACGTAAAAGCTGTAGATCCCACATGAAATTTAAAAGAGGCATCAGGATCAGACTTTCATACGATTTTTTGTTCGAAATTTGATGAGCTCTAAGGAAGCATCAGTGAATGTTCTTTGGTCCAACTGCTGTTCTCAATCTCACAACACTTTTACGACAGGTAATGTACCAACAACTCAATATGATCATATTTCAAATAAAAGAAGGATCTTTTCATTTCTGTCAAATTTATTTCCCTTCAAATGACTGATTTACCACTATTGTGGGTGCAACATAGTTCACGACCGCCGCCTGCAGAGAGCCGTTTTCCAACGCAGTTATTCTCATTGGCCGAACTGAGAACATCACCTTCACTAACTCAATCACCACAAACTCACACACCATGGCATTGAAAGAGTTTCCTCCACTCCGTATGTTACTATAATCAGATTCCTTTTCCAAGCGCCATTTGATCCCGAGGTTTCCATGCCGAGTGGCCGCTCCAGACGTATACTAACCAGCAGTCTCGGACCAAGACTTGCAGAAATACAAGGTTCCATTGAGATGGAGAGACAGATGTGCCGCTTACTTCGCCCTCTACAACACGTGTCTCATGAGACAGAGTGCCAACTCGTCCGTGGACTGCCACCACGACAAGCACGTGTGGGAGGAGTGTGAAGTGTTGGACTTGAACAGAAGAAAGGAAGAGTTGAAGGAGGTCAAGGACAAGATGAGAAACAAAGACTAAGCAGCCGGCGCTGCGCTTGCATTGGATGCTACATACAATAAATGTCATCGTGGAGATGTACCTGTAGTTACTCGAAGGCGGAAAGGTTGGGACACTGGGCAAAAGGAAGAGGATCGAAGGAAAGACGAAAGCTCATAGCAAAAGCTCATAGCAAAAGCTCATAGCAAAAGCTCAAATCGTAGACTATTAAAGGATGGTCGGACATAAACTTGGTCGAATACGTTCGGATTGAGAGGAGTGTGACAATGTAAGTATGAACTCGATGTATGAACCATTATCCTGGCTCTGGGAACCTTGATGACTGATTTCGCTCAAAGAGGCATACTTCACCACACTTAACAATTTCCTGCTGCTTTCAAAGGCTTAAAAAGCTACTTGGTTCATTTTTGTCTACACTATCTTGACTAGAGTTGTTGGGACGGGAGCTCTGGTTCTGGGAAGATCCCACAACAGCGAGCTGCCGGCCCTTTCAATTTGTCTCCGCTGTCCACACTCAAGTACCAATGGATGTGATACAAAGCTCTATGTATGTTCGGAGGTTATAAAATACTATCAAAGAGCAAAAACTCTGCGATGCCGCCGCTTTATACCACCGCCGCACGTGACCGGGCTTGCCCTCACCTCCACCCTTACCCCAACTACACCACGTAACACCATGGCCAAGGATAAATTGACAGTGGCATCGTCCGACCCCGTGTCGCTCGACGAGACGAAAACCGACGCAAAGCCAATTGAGAGCGAAAAGGCTACCGACAAGGCGGAGACTGACAAAACCGACAAGGCCACCGATACTGACAAGGTGGAGACTGAGACCACCGACAAGAAGGACTCCAAGGCTGAATCCGTGAAACCTGAAGAAACGGCCACCAAGGATGCCAAGCCAGCAGAGACCAAGATTTCCGCCTCCGGCGCTGAAGAGGCCGCTCCTCCCCGGCCAAGCAGACCGCTTTCTCCAATGGCACAGGTGCAGAAGGACTTGAAGGACGCCTTCCCACAAATCGACGACAAGTACATCCACGCGTTGCTCATTGCGTCGGAGGGCCGTGTGGACCCCGCCTTCAACGGTTTGTTGTACTTGCTGGACCCCACCTTCAAGCCCGAACCGGTCAGTGTGCCACAACAACTACCAACCAAGAGTGCCCTCACCGACGACGAGCTCTTGGCCCGTCAATTGCAGCAGGAATTCGACAAGGAGGAGCGCAGAAGACGCAGAAGCGCTGCGGCCAAGAAATCCGGCAAGCCACAGCCCGTGGAGGACGGTGACGAGTCTCCAGATGAGTTGGAGCAGATCAAGCGCGAGTTCACCCAGGGATTCGAGGACGCCAAGACCACGCTCAACAGCTGGGTGTCTGGGCTCACCAAGAAGTTTGGCCAGGAGCCAGAGGGTGGCGCTCGGGGCGAGCTGAGCCCCAAGTTGTTCGGTGCACTCGGAGGTTCTTCGTTCAACTCCAACGCTCCTCGCCGCAACAAGAATTTCGACGAAGACCCGGAGATCTTGTCGCTGGACTTCAGCAGAAAGGTGAACTTGAAGGACGACGACGCTCCTAAATTGCCCAAGAGACTGGAGAAGGGCCAGGACGACAGGTGGCAGCCCCTCAATTCCGACGTGCCGGTCAACTCGGATGCCTTCCTCGTTACGGACCTGGAAGACGAAGATAAGAAGTGAAGTTACTTATAATTCTATTTTTTGATTGACCGAGGTCTAATATACACAGGTTGTAGATGCATTCTAAGACGACGAGCCGAAGAGGTTCAACGTCTTGAAGATCGGGGTTTCGTTACTGTTCGTACAATCGTTGCCAAGACACACGTCGGACAAGCCCTTGTGGTACTTGCCCCACGACACGGAGGGCGCCTTGACGATCTTGTGTTGGGAGGGCAAGGACGGCTTGTCACAGATGAGACGAACGTAGAATTCCACCAAGTCCAGCTTGGAGCCATGGGCGGCCTGAGCCTTAAGCATGGCCAACTCAGAGAGATCGGACGTAATACGTTCTTTGGTTGTGTTCAAAAGTGACACCGTCGAGGACAACGCCATGTAATCGGCGTTTGAGTCGAGCTGGCCGAGCTCCTCTTCTGGAGGCTTGTCATCATTGTGGTCTGAGTCCAAGTCGTAGTCTTCATCTTTTGGGGTCAAGAGTGGAGAGTGCTCAAAGTGCTGGTTTCGAGAGAGCTCGAACAGCACCGACTTTTGACGAGCATGTTTGGGAGACGACAGCATGGAGCAGGGCGACGATGGGGAGGGCAGTCTTTCTTGCAACGTTGCGAAGTAGGACTTGGAGTTGACCTTAGCCTTTTTGTGGCAGTTGGTGATGTCCTCCATCCTTCTTTTCGATACTTCAGTGGCGGTAGTGGCCATGCTGGAGATTCTGGGGTTGCTTATGGAACTGACAGATTCAGGTGCTGAACATGTAACGGGATTGGAAATTAGTTTGCCACCGAGGAAGCTTAAGCTCTTGGGCGACTTTGGGGGCTGGTGACGGAAAAATGTCACCGGGGAAACTGGCTGTGCTATTTACAGAAGGGGCTCAGTATTCGCGAAGGACACCAGATGTTTTCGGGGAAACTAGAACAAAAGAAACGCAGCAAGTGAAGCAGGGGCACACAGATGAGACGTTCCAAAGTTCCTGGTGAATACCCTCTATTTGGTGGAAGGTTTCGGAGGGGAGTGGAAAAAAGCGTTGATGGCAATTATTATGGGAATGCGGGCGGCGACAGTGCGAGCGAGCGGACGGTATTTTGGTGGGCGCACGCCACGAAAGGAGTCGTTGTCGAAAACGGGCAAGGAACCATGGGAATTGATAATTTGAAAAGATCCTCGGGGTCCTGACGCAAACGCCGACTTCCTACACTTCTTTCTTTTATTTATTTCGTGGTGTAATGCCCACTTACAGTGGCAGCAATAGAGTTCCAGAAAGGCCCGTACAGCCTCGCATTGCCGTGCGTAGAAGCGATGGAAGCGGAGAAAGTGGGACACTGGGGATTTTGACGGAAATTAAGAAATTTGAAACAAATGGCAGAAATGGATGTCGAGTTACTTGCCAGGTGGGGCAACGACAGTCCGAGTGTTGGAATTGTCGATTTGGGGTATTTTTGCCGTCATCCCCGAACTTGTGTGCTGGAAGTTTTGTCCCAGAAAGGGAAGCAGAGGACGAAATAAGGAAAATCACAAAAATCGTTTGCCATAGTTAACTTTTGTGTTCCTGTCAAACTTTGACCAGTTTCAAGTCATGTCATCTGTTTCAGAATTTTGAAATTACTATCTCGCCCTCTCCTACCGCCCGTAACCGAGAGCTTGACAGGTAAGCCACAGTTTAGTAAATGGACCAGCCAAACAAAACATAATATAATCTCATATAAAAATGAAAAGAAGAAAATTAAAGAGCAAGAGGGAGAGAAATGGAATGCAAAAATAAACACATAAAGAGTAGAGTAGGAAAGAGCGGAGTGGGAAGTGTTTCGAACTTTCAAAATAGAAGGACACCCCGATCTTGTAGCGAACGTTCCTTATCGGCCATTTCCCGAAGCGATCGCCAATACATGCGTATATCCGGCCGCGGCGGCGCCAGCTTACGGCCGCGAATTAATTTCGGGCCCATCACGTGACCCCGTACGCCGCTATCTGACCAATCATCTGCCCGCTGCTATCGATAACACTGCACACGCACCTCTCCAGGCTGACATGAGTGCGTGGTCTGGTGCACATCTCGCTTCTTGCCATCATCGGCTTGCACCCGTAAACTTGAAATTTCCTGCTGGGTCCCCATTGGCGTTTTCGGAACTCCTAACGCTTCAACGTGCCCTCCAGTGTTTTTTTCAGTTTCCCAGCTTGAATTGTCTGAGGCCATTATCATCAGCTCCGCCGGTCCAGATCTAAAGGCTCCGAGGAGATCCCGAGAGACATTCATCAAGACGAGAAACACAACAGGGAAATATTTCCAGGCGGAACTCTCTCAAAAGAAAAGACCTCCACGAGCAAGCACAAGCTCTCCCCTGACCAGATTATTTCACCCGGCGCTTGCCGCCCACCACCAAAATAAGCCATTTTTCCGCCTTCAACCAGGCTGCTGTGCCCGTGCCTGCTAACGCAGACATGGATCAGCAGGACCTGGCGCTGCATCTTTGGCAGATGTACAAGAATGCAAAGAACCTCCTTCCCTATAGGGCTCGCATGGAGAACCTCATATGGCGCATGATGTTTGTCAAGAACAAGAAGCACCAGCAGCCTCGATTCCACGTGCACACCCGGAACGAGCTTCTGTCGTTCATCACCACGCCGTTGCTCAACCAAATCACCGCCGACGGCACGTCGCCAGCCGAGGATGCCTCGAAGGAGGATTTTGACTATGTGGCCCACATCCGCCGCATGAGCAAGTCCGTGAGCCAGCAGGCGTCTCGAAAACGGCCCGCAGCCATGCTGCCGTTCATGTTGGCCGTGTCTGATTCCCAGGGCACACCCCAGTCCACACATCTGAACTTGTCTGCCGCGCTTCGGGAAGAGTCGGCCATGGGCACCACCAATTATAGAAATGACCATGGCTACAACTTCCTGCTCGACCCGCTCGCTTTGGAAGCGCCCAATGAGGCAACATTCTTCGAGGAAGGTGCTCCGCAGCTCAATAGACTGCAGAGCTACGCAAACCAACCTCCATCGATGCCCCACGACGGTGCAAACCGCTACAGCGTGGACTTCCAGAACTCGGCCCCACAGCAGTTCTCGACGTTTTCGTCGTCGGCAGATCTCCATGCATCGCTGAGAAACCCGTCATTTGTGCCGCAGCCAACCAACGACTCGTCCGTGTTCTCCACCTCGGCATCAAAAGCCATTGGCGTGCCTCAGTCCATGCAAAGATATCCACCGCTGAAACGGCAGACGCCGCTGCTGCTGTACGATCCGTCATCCTTCTCGTACCCAGTGGGGCCTGCGTCGATTCTTCTGGCTTCCATGACCAGACAAGACAACTCCCTTGTCAGTGTGGCTGATCACTTTTCCCAGCTGAGGCCCTATACACCAAACGACTTCGATGATCAGGCATCCCTCACGGACTCGTATTTTGGTCGTTTCTCGCAGGACCCTGCAAATGGTCGCCAGGTGCACGCATCCTTGGCAGAGCCTCTGCCCATGTTGGAACAAGACAACAAGATGTCTTACTTCGAAGTTAACGGCAAGCAGATCAACACTCCAAATTACTACCAGCTGCAGCCGCCCTACGGTGGTGCACCCACATCCTCACTGTGGCGTGATAGCTTTCTTGATGAGAGCAGCAGTCCTCAAGGTTCGGTCTCGACCGCGACGTCGGCAGCCACACCAAACAACAACAGGCTTGTGTCGCTGCCCAAGAAGAAGACGAAAAAGCCCAAGACGAAAAAGAAGCAGGAGTCGTTCAACGGCCCTTACAACGAGTCCAGCTCGCTCGGGACCACTCCTGGCTCTGCGCCCAGAAGCAACAAGGCCAACTCCAACAACAATAATAACAATGCCAACGTGGAGTGCACCAACTGCTTTACCAAGACCACGCCGTTGTGGAGAAGAAACCCTCAAGGCGAGCCCTTGTGCAATGCTTGTGGTCTTTTCCTCAAGTTGCACGGAACGGTGCGGCCATTGAGTCTTAAAACCGACGTGATCAAGAAACGGCAAAGAGGCCAGGGCCAGAGCCTGAGCACCCGGAAGGCATCGCTGAGCAACCCTAGCGGTACAACGCAAGCGCAGGCGCAACAGACACAGGCAAAACCAAAAATCAACAGGGATGGTGATGACTTCAACCCGACGCCGATTAATAGAAGCATGCATGGCTCCAATGGTGTGAAGCAGGCGGCTGCGCCCAAGCAAGACCACATGGATGTGGACGCCAGTGCCCGCACACCCGGTAAGGACGGATTACATCCGATCAACGAAAACGATTGGGACTCGATCCCACAGCAAGATCTCATTTTGGACGAACACGGTCCTGATGATTCCAAGATGCAGTGGGACTGGCTCAGCATGAACATTTAAATAGAAGCGGTTAGCCCGTAAGATGTTTCATTGGTATTAGAATTTGTAGTGTAGATGATTTCGGTGCTCTAACTATGGCTCGCGCTATTCTTTCCTACTCACTGAGAATGCTTCCGAAGGTCACGATTGAGTTCTGTGCAAGATGCAAATGGCACAACCGTGCGGTGTGGTATCTCCAGGAAATTCTTCAGACGTTCAGTGATCCCGAAAAGAATCTTGTGGCGGAAGTGGCCCTTCGCCCGCTGTACGACCAACCGGGTCTCTTTCAGGTTTTGGTAGAACAAGAGGACAAAGAGACAATCATCTATCGCCGCAAAATGAAAAAGGCCACCGAACCTCAGCTCGAGTCCTATTACTACGACGGCTTTCCAGATTCCAAACTCTTGAAGAACCTTATACGAAACGAGCTCTTCCCGGATCAGGGCTTGGGTCATTCTGAGGGGAAGGCTGACCTTTTGGCCGATTGTGTCGCCTGTAAAGAGAATGAATAAAATCATGCATTGAAAATTGAATACAACTGCTTATTCTCCGTCGGAATAGGCACTCTCTTCACTCTCCTCGCTCACTTCGCTTTCGTCACCTCCATCGCTCTCGTCGACCTCCTCAACCAGGTCACTCTCAGCATCCTCATCCACAGCGTAGTTCACTTTAGACCTTTTCCGTGATTGTGGCGAATCGCTCACCATGACCAAGTCGTCGAGCTCGTCTTCAATGGCAGGGATTTTCCTGGATCTGGGAGCAGCCTTTCTGGACTTGGGCTCCTCCTTGACCTCAGGCACTTCCTTGTCATCATCGGAAATCAGAATGACGTCTTCATCGCTGTCTGCAAAAAACGACTGCTTCTTCTTTCTGCCAGTAGCTTTTGCAGCAGGCTTCGTGGGCTTGTTTTTGAAAAACGTCAAGAGATCGTCTTCGGGGATTTCGGCTGGTTTTGCGGCTGGTTTTGCGGCCGGTTTTGCGGCCGGAGATGCTGCTTTCTCAGCTTTTTCATCCTTCACAAGAGGCAAGGTCGCTTGCTTTTTTGCGGTCTCAGACGAAGCAGCAGATTTAGCGGCGGGCTTAGCCTTTGCCCTCTTCTTCGGGGCACCGTAGTCTTCATCCTCAACCTTTGCCTTCCGCTTCTTTTTGTTTGTCTGGGCCACGCCACCGATGAGCTTGGCTCTCTCCTTCTCGTCCATCTCCAAGAATTGCTCCCAGCTTCCCAAGAAGACCTCCAAATCCTCATTCCACAAATCCTTTGCGCTCTTCTGCAAAAGAGTGTTCAACTCGGCTTCCTTCTCGCCCTTTTGCTTCAAAAGCTTCTCGTATCTTTCTCTGGTCAAAGCCCAAAGCGACATTCCAAGCAAATAGTCGTACTGGTTGTAGATGTTTTCGGGAGTGTTGACGGTCTCGTCGCTCTCGATGTTGTTCACAGAGGTACGGTTGATTTGGAAAATGTCGTCCACTTCCTCCTCCTCTTCTCTCAATTGATCTTCGGCATCTTCGACGAACAAATCCTTGCTGTCTTCCTTCACCTGCTTGCCCGATTTATCGAAACGAGCAAACTTCAACTCCGCAAGCTTTTCAACCAATAATGCCCGCTTCTTATTCGAGATTGAGAGTTTGTTGTCAATGATCAATTTGATGAATCTTGCTTGTTCAGACAACTTGAGCAATTGGTTTTGGAACTCAGCACTCATGAAGTCCTTCCGCTTTTGATAGTATTCGAGTCTCACGTAGTAGAAGTCCTTCAAGATCTCGTTCGGGTTTTCGTACTTCTTGATTCTGCCAGATGGATCGAATGCAACCATGTTGGTCATACTCACACTCGAAATCAACTTGAATCTTTCGAGGAGGCCAATTTGTTTGGACTTGGCCATCTCATCTTCAGTCAACTTGACCACGAATTTAATCTTCGAGGTATGATGCTCCTCCATGTCCTTGACCCATGCCTTTTTGTCGTTCTCAATTGCTTCCAAAAGGAATTTCTTGACGTTGTCAGTCCAGGTCTTGACAGGAATCTCAGTGATCTCCAAAGTCTTAGAATCAATTTCCTCAATGGTGCCCTTGAGCTTGTATTTTTGGCTGTCCACACGCTCAGTCTCACCCTCCCATCCTCTGAACCAAGGAACCAACTCCTCGAGCTCCTCGTTGTTCATGAGCCTTCTGATGTTGTCCACCAAGTCTATAGGATTGAAACATGGGATGTTGGTGGACCAACCAGTACCGATACCTTCAGCGCCATTGACCAAAACCATCGGAAGCACCGGCAAATACCATTCGGGTTCCACGGTCTGCTCGTCATCTTGGACATATGTGTATAAGGCATCATCCAAAGGATTGAAGATCTTCCTGGTAATCTGATTCAAAGCAGTAAAAATATATCTCGGAGCAGCAAAATCCTTACCACCGGCAGCACGAGAACCGAAATTACCATTTGGCGTGAGCAAGTTCAAGTTATTCGAGCCAACGAAGTTTTGGGCCATTCCGATAATAGTCTGCATCAATGCAGCCTCACCGTGATGGTATGCGGTCTTCTCACCAATAAAACCGGCCAATTGGGCAACTTTGATTTCAGTCTTGATGTTTTTCTTGAAGCAACCAAAGAGAACTTTCCGCTGACCCGGTTTGAAACCGTCCAAGACCGAAGGAATGGATCTGATGTTATCAGCCATTGAGAACAAAATGAGCTCCTCATTGATGAAGTTACTGATTGGGATGATTGACAATTCAGAATCAAGATGGGTTCCCGGCTGGAACGATTGCAACCACTCTTTTCTGTCGTCTGCCTTATTTTTTGAGAATGCCAATTCGATCAAAGATGGATCTTCCGCCTGCAAAGTATGGAACTTCTTTAAATGCTTGTCGAGACTCGAGAAGTATTCCTTTGCTTCAGTTGCCGTGGAGGTACCCAAACCCTTATAGTACTTGAGGGTCCACCGACAATTTCTTCCCTCGTTTTCTCTCCAAGCTTCGAACTCGGGCATGGAATAGAAAGAGATCTTTTGAGAGCCTCGGTTGCCACTGCCCCTGACAGTGACCTTCACGATCGGCGTGATGAATTCAAGCAAGAAACCTGGAATATTAAGCAATCCAGGGAAACTCGTTTCGAAGAAATTGATCAAAAGACCTTTGATGTGCGAACCATCATGATCCTGATCTGTCATAATCATCACATGCCCATATCTCAAGTCCTTGATCGATTCAGGAGTATACTGCTTCTTATGTTGCAAGCCAATAATCTGCTTCAAGGCAGTAATCTCTGCGTTCTTGGAGATCTGATCCGCGGAGGCATCTCTGACGTTAAGCAACTTACCACGCAAGGGGAAACAGCCGTAATAATCTCTACCAACAACGGTGAATCCTGCGACGGCCAAGGCTTTAGCCGACTCACCTTCAGTCAAGATCAAAGTACACTTGTGGCCCTCCTTGGTACCAGCTTTGTTGGCATCCACCAACTTGTCTTGGCCCTTGATCCTGGTCTTTCTGCGTCCGTCATCCTTCAGCAAAGCTTTGCCTTCGTTTGCGTCCACAATCTGGGTGATGGTGTCGCGAATGCTAGTCTTCAAAATCTTTTTGATGAACTGATCTGGGATAGTCACACGATCTTTCTGCTTGGATGCAAACTGGCCAGGACGCGTTGTCAACTGCTCTTTCGTCTGGGACGTAAATGCTGGGTTCTCGATCAAACTGTTAATGAACACAAACATGTTGTTTTTGATCTGCTGTGGTTTGATCATCAATTTTTTCTTGCCCTTCTCTTTTTTCAGCAACTCTTCCATAAGCTTGTCGATGATTTGGTCGGAGACGTACTTCACATGAGTACCACCAGCAGTGGTGGCAATGGAATTGACAAAACTGACCTGGTTGAATGTACCGTCACTAACCGCAAACGCCACTTCCCATCTGTCGTTGATGACTTCGTGGACAATTGACAAGTAATTGTTGGCAGCCTGCTCGATGCCTAGGGACGGGCTCCTTTCTTGAATTGCCTTCACGTACATCTCGACGTAGCCCTTGAAGTTCTTCACGCTGAGCTTTTTATCGTTGAGAAACACATTGCAGTCTTTCACCGTACCACACAAGTCGTAGACTCTTCTGCGCAACACGCTCAAGATGTCATCATCCAAGGACTCCATGTGGAACTTGGAAAGATCGGGCTTGAAGGTGACTTTCGTGTACTCCTTCTTGTTCTTCACCTTGGTGATTTTGGGCTTGGAAACCTTCAGCATGTTATCGGTCCACGTCTGTTTGTAGAGCAGACCCGTGTTCTGGTCTGCAGTCTCCACCTCGAACTCGGTGGAGAAGATGTTACAAAGCTTGGCACCGAAACCGTTTCTTCCACCCACGACTTTCTTTTGGTCGTCATCGTAGTTGGAGGAAGTAAGCAAATTGCCAAAGATCATCTCGGGAATATACATGTTTTCCTTGGTATGCATTTCCACGGGGATACCGCGTCCGTCGTTCAACACCAGGATGGTGTTTGCTGCAGCGTCGATTTCCACCTTGATGTTTTTCATGGTGCTATCTCTGATCTTGTTGTCGGCGGCGTTCACCAAGATTTCGTCAAAGATCTTGTACAAGCCAGGCACAATGGTGACTTTCCCGAACTTCATCATCTCGGTTTCATTGTCGAAAACCCACATTTCAACTTCATTCTTCTCCACGGACCCGATGTAGGTATCTGGACGCTTCAAGATGTGCTCTAGCTGGGAGAGTTTCTGATACTGATCTGATGCGTTCACGCCATTTTTGGGGACCGGGGTGCCGTTGGACGACGGCGGTGTGAGTGCCGATTTTTTCCCTTTGGGCTTAGGATTGTAGACTTCCTCGATGTCTGAATAGTCGTCATCTGAGTAGTCTGACATTTTGGGTATCAATGAGAAGAGTAGGTGTTTTTGTTTTCAACGCGACACGTTCCCCCGCATACATCGCATCAAAACGGCTGCCAGATGGATAAAAGCACCCTGCAATTGAAACAAGCACGCTCCAAAAACAAAAAGACCACGGTGAAATGTGGAGACTTGTCAAGAATCGGTATTGCCTACTTGCACCTTTTTTTCTAGATTGAATTTTTCACTGAATTATATTTTCTATAGGACTGTCTACTTCTTGCGTTTCATTCTTTCCTGGATCCGTTCAAACTCGGCGTCGTCCGGCACCGCCCGTTTCTTGCCCTTGGGCTTGCCGTATTTTGCCTCCAAATTGGCTATGAGTGAGTCCATGCGGCCGGAATTCTTCTTCTGTATCATTGCTCGTAAGTCGTTTTCGTCCTTGGCCCTCTTTTGGCCAATTTTCTGGGCCAACTCGCTGGCCTGTTGTGCCTCCTTGGCCATTTTCTTCAACATCTGCTTAACCTTGGTCTTGCGGGACTTCTTATACTTTTCCCACGTCTTGGACACGGTTTTGTCGAGCTCGATTTCCAGGCTGGCCACGGCCTCGTCCACAATCTTAAACACCCGTATCTCCTCGCTCTCGTCGAACTCCAAATGTGGAATCACTTCGAAGAGACGGATGAAATCACCTTCGTAGTAAAGGAAGTTGCTCAAGATGTCGTTTCTTTCTTCCTCCGAGCCCTGGTACTTGGCCCTGTCCTCGTCGATCATGTCAATGGTGATTTTGTCGGTGACATTGTCGAAGTACAGCTTCCAGTCAAACAGACCGTCGAAGTCGTCGCCTCCCAAGGATCCCGTCTCGTCGTACAACTTGCGCTTGGCGGGATCAGACAAGATGCTGTACGCGAACTGGATTTTGGGGAAGTGCTCTTTGTCATGATCGCTGTTGAGCTGCTGGATTTTGTCCGGATGGTATTTTAGCGAGAGCCGCTTGTATGCTTTTTTGATTTCTAGCGGAGTGGCGGATTTCTCCACGCCTAGGGTTTCGTACGGGTCCAAGTCCATACTGTGGCAAGAGTCTTCGCGTTCACAGAGCGCATCTAGCATAGAAGTTGCAACTACCTCAATGTCCAATTCCAAACAATTTGCGATTGTTCACTTCAATAACCATTCTTTCTGATTTCATGTCAAGCTGATTACAATTCATAAATAGTGTCGTTTATAGAGGATGTCATAGAGCATCGCTATCGAGTATATCCAATGTGTCTACACTACTGTCCAGGTACGTGCACGCCTAAAGGTGTGCCCTGGATAGTTAATTGGACAACTCCTTGATGGACTCGGCAATGGCAGCAGAGACCTTGTCCACGTGGCCCTCGTAGACGGAGTATCCCATGTGGCCCACACGGAAGTACTTGCCCACCAAAGCCTTGTGAATACCTCCAGCAACGGTGAAGCCCTTGGAGGCCAACTTGGCCAACAAGTCGGGACCGTTGACGTTCTCAGGGAAGTACACGGCAGTGAGGCCGCTGGCAGCCACGGTGTCGTTGACGGGCAAGATGGTTAAGCCCAACTTCTTCAACTCACCCTTGAACTGCTTGGACACCTCGGCGTGCTTGGCGAATCTCTGGTCCAAAGTCTCGCTCAAAATCTCGTCCAAAGAAACCTTCAAGGCGGTGATGGTCTGCACGGCAGGCGTGGCGAAGTAGGCTCCGGAGCCAGACTCGTAAGCCTTCATGATTGGGGTCCATCTCTTCATCGAGGCGAAGAACGTCAGTTCCTTCTCCTTACCCAAAGCCTTGGCAACAGCTCTCTTGGAGGCAAAGAAAATGGACAAGCCAGCGGGCACGCCGATGGCTTTTTGCGAGGCGGTCAAGGCAAAGTCCACGCCCCAGTTGTCGAACTCCAAGTTCTCAACACCGACGGAACACACACCGTCGACAATGATCAAGGTCTCGGGCGACACGCGGCGCACGAGCTCGGAGATCTTGCCCACGTCGGAAACAACAGAGGTGGAGGTGTCCACGTGGGTAATGGTGATGGCAGTGTACTTCTCCTTCTTCAATTGGGCCTCGATCTGGTCCAATGGCACGACGTCACCCACTGGCGCAGTCACCACGTCGACGTCGGCGTCATAGACCCGCAAGCAATCGGCGAAGGAGTCGGAGAAGAAGCCGGTCAGCAACACAAGAACCTTGTCTCCCTTGTTGAGCAAGTTGGCCGAGGCCACGTCCCAGCCCAAGGTACCGGAACCGGCAAGCACGTAGGGTTGGGCCTCAGGGTCGGTGGACTTGAAGAGCTTTCTCAAGTTTTGCAAGACGGCCTGGAAGGTCTTGACAAACTCCGGGGAAGTGTGGGCTTGCGAAGGGGTGGCCATGGCGTACAACACCGGGTCGGAGAACTCGATGGGGCCAGGGATCATGGTGAGCTTGTGCTCGGGCTGCTTGTAAGGGACGCTCATGGTGGAGGTTGATAGTGGGTGTGAAAAGGGTGGGTGTGAAAAAGGCGGGTGGGCTCGTTGACAGTGTGGAGAAGAAATCTGCAGGAGGCTCGGGGTTTTCCAGATCCGAGGAAAACGGGTGGCTGCTGCCACCGGCGGTTTGGCAAGGGTAGAGAAGGCTTTCCGCTGGGAAACGTTTTGGACCCGGGAAAAGAACATGATTGTTTCTCAATTTCTTGCCGGCATGTATCTTCCGTCTCGCTCTATCTGACATTCTCACAGTCTCACTCACTCTCATGCTCACTCTATCTCAGTCTCAGTCTCACTCGCTCTCAATATCGGTCTAGTCCCATTTCCAGCCACAGTCGCCATTGACTGATGCATTGACTAAAAAGCAAATACAATATGAGACCTAGGTTCTCTCTTCGTGGCCACAAGGCGCCGGTCACGTGCGTCCGCCCTCTTCACGGTGGGCTCGTTTCCTCCGACCGGGACGGCTGGATCATCATCTGGTCCATGGCCAAACGGCGGCCAATTGCCCTCTGGAAAGCCCACGATGGCCACATTCTCACATTGACCGTGACTGAAATCGGTCTCATTTCTCATGGTCGTGATTCCGCCGTGAATATCTGGGATGTGTCCGAGAAAAGCATCTCTGTATGTTCCAGTGAGACTTCTGCGATTGGCAAGGATCTCCCGAAACCTGATTTTGTAGAGATTCCTGTCAACTCGCTCAACTTCTGCAACATCGATTATCAGGACGGGTTTTTGGCCACACCGGCTACCGTCGACTCCAACAACTTTGACATCTACAAAATCGCCCAGCCATTTCAACTCCTGCGTGTGTTGGAAAACGTCTCAGTGTCAAATGTGTCCCGGGCCCCACTGGACATTGAAGAGGTGAACGATCCATTGGAGGTTGCAAAACGGGACGGCCACGGAATCATCATGAAGCTCGTGTTCTTGTCCAAATCGATCTTGTTTGTGGGGTACGAGTCGGGTGCAGTTTACGGCTTCCATTTAAGGTCTGACACTAGCGACAGAATCTCTGGCGGTGAACGACTGATCATCGCTAAAGACCTTAAGATTTCTGTCATTTTCGCTCTGTTGGAGCACAAACCTCTGCCTGTGTTGTCCATAGCTTATGATCAAGTAAGCAAAAGACTATACACTGGCTCAGCATCAAAGCAGCTCATGGAGTATGATATTTCTGAACTAATCTCGAAGTATCAGGACTCAGAGAGTCTGATCTTACAAAGCGCACAAAAGCCGAACGAACCAGATAATTTTGCTACGTATGGATCCCCAGGTTCGAGCCTACAAAAGCACAACCTCAGGCATTACGGTATCCAATGCATCGAGTTGCGCAACAACAGCATCATAACGGGGTTCTGGGATGGCGTTATAAAAGTCTTCGATCAGTCATTTCATGAACTTACCCGTCTCGAGCGCCAGGAGGAAGCAATCAGGCCCGAAGAGGCCGAGATTGGCAAACTGTCAAAGAAATCCTTGTGCATGTGCACTTGGGAGCCCAGTCTCGAGAAGGCTGATGGGAGAAAGCAATTGCTTCGAAGGAAGAAAACAGGTGAAGCGGCGCTTCTAGTGGTTGGCTACGGTGACGGTCTTCTCACAGCATTCGAAGCTGAATATCAAAACTCATAGACAAATTTTATAGACATAAGTCATAGACATAATTTATAGACTATTTAAATATTCTCGTCCATCTTCTTCTGCGATACTCTCCGGTCATTGGTCCCCTTGTTGAAATTATTGCTGCCTCCATGGAACAGCCGTCTCTTATTGTTCTTGTTGTGGTTGTCGTCGAGGTTCAGGCTCAGTGCACGTCCATTGAACCGGTGGCCCGTTTCGGACCTCAGAGAGCCCCTCAGCCCGGTTCTGTGATCACTTCGGTGAGAGTCTGACCTGTGAGAATCTGGCCTGTGGGATTCTGCCCTGTGAGATTCAGATCTGGAGTCGGTCCGGTCCCGGAAATCCGACTGCGAGCTATTTTGGCGTCTTTGGTGGCGCTGGTGGTCCGAGCTCTGGCGCAGCGGTTTGGGCAGGTTTCTCACCCGGGGAAGAATGTCTGGAATCGACTCGGAGTAGTCAGACGACACACGCATAGAGTTTCTTTTCTTCTTGCGGGAGCTTGGAGGAGCGTGGGCCGTCTCGGCGTCAGGCGACGCCGTGCGGGTCTCGAAGTTGAGGTCCAAGGCTGAGGCAGAATGGCCTAATAACTCGTCTAAATCGACGGTAGCCTCCTGGTGCTCGGCCACCTTCTCGGCAATGTCTGGGAACTTCTCTCTGAGCTGGTTGATGACGTCGATATTGTCGGCCAAGAGTGACTGGCACTCTTCACCGTGGGCCTTGGCCACTTTGGCCAAGAGCGCAAGCGAGTTCATCACCACCTTGGTTCTGCTCACGTAGACGTTATCCATGGCGGCTCTCTTGTTGCTGAGGCTCCCTAAAAGAGCCTCGATGTCACGGTCGTTGCTCTGGAATTTGCTCAGAAGCTCGGCCATGTTGGTGGATGCTTCTTCTCTGAACAGGCCCATTTGCGCAGTCAACGCAGCCAACTCGTCGGTGTAGTGGCGCTTGTACTCGTTCTGGGCGGCGACCAAGGCGTCGTAGGAGATTTTCATGCGCTCCAACTCGGCAGTGGAGTTGACCGACGACAGCTCCAAGTTTTCGCAACGAATCTTGTAGTTTTTGACCAGAAGCTTGAGCAGCTCCAGCGACGAGCACACGGTGTCCAACTCGCCTTCCAAGTCGGCGATGCGCCGCTCCTTGCGCTTCAACAACGCATTGATCATGTCGTTCTCGTGCTTGCAGTTGGCCAACTGATCGACCAAGGACTCAGTCTTGTTGGCCAAGATGGTGTTTTTCTTGCGGTAGTCGTTGTGTGAGAGCTTGACCGTCTCCAACTCGTTCTTCAACTCGTCGATCTGCGAGTGGAGGGAGTCGATGACTTTCGACGTCGACTGCTGTTTTTTGGGGCTGCTGTCCATGGTGTAGTAGCGTGAACCGTGGCTTTAATTCTTCAAGTGATCACTCGGTGGTGGCTTGCTAAAGGCTTGCGGGCGGCCGGATTGACTATACAACTGGTCGGCTCTAGTTGACAGAAACAGAGTGAGTGAGTTGCGTCGGGCGGTGGTGGTGGCAGACGTGGTGTTTGTGAAAACTGTATACCTGTATGTCGTATGTTTACATTTGGAGAGCCGCGCATGGATTTCCCGGCACTGCCACACAAAAATCAAGATGACAACATGAAAAATGAAGATGATCGTAAACAGCTCCTGTACTTTCTCAGCTAGCGGTGATGGCGAATTTTTTATCATTCCATTTGGTCTGTTGGTCACGTAAAATTTCTTTCCAAGAGAAGGTCCCTTGGCCCAGTTGGTTAAGGCGTGGTGCTAATAACGCCAAGATCAGCAGTTCGATCCTGCTAGGGACCACTCCTACTCAGGGCGTGTGGCGTAGTTGGTAGCGCGTTCGCTTAGCATGCGAAAGGTCTCCGGTTCGACTCCGGACTCGTCCATTATTTTTTCAAATTATACCTTTTTTCCTTTTTTATTCTTTTGAATCTTTTACTTACTCTTCTCCATTGCTCTGATCTCGCGAGAAGCCTGGATTATGCGCTTTTCCATGTCGAGCCAGAATCGGGTCTGCTGTTCCACCAAATCGGTGTATTTCTGTAGCACAAGTAGATTCTTTGCCACGAGAAGATCGTACTCGGCAGCAAGCGCCGCTAGCGCCTCGCGTGATTTGCTGACACTGGCCAAATCCAATTTTTCCACGAGGTCTTCTTGAAAATCAGGGATCTTCATTGCCAGAAACTCCATGAGTAGACTGTAACACTCCATCAACATTGGGTACTGGACCATGAGCAACTCCTGTTTTGTGGATTGATCTTCATTCACGGGCTCTATGCTTTCTTTCAGCCCAAACTCCTTGATCCACTCAGGAAGTTGATGCAAAGATGGGTGTTTGTGAAAGAACCTGGCCACTTGATCTTGTAGTCGGGCCACTGTGGTGGTCAAAGACTCCGGGTCTTTGGATTGCGGTGAATCATCAATTCCTGGGGACTTGAAAATCCCCAATTGCGCCTCGGCCCGGGCCACCCTCCTGGCTAGAGACTCACTGGTCATGGAGTCCATGGTGCAATGCGCATCAGTGTGTACTTCACTGCGTATACACAGTGTGAGCATGATGCAAATGACTGTTGATTATGACATACCGACTATAAACGATTGTTATGACTGAATATTTGATGATCTGATCCCACACCTAATGAATTGGCGGTCCGACGACTGAAGATCACTCCTCCTCGCTGGAGCTGAGGTAGTCGTTCTTCTCCCCACCGTGCAATTCTCGTAGACTCATAGGCTTTTTGTTGGGCATCGTATCAATGTACTTGCGGCGAGACTTTGTGTCCTCGCCGTCAATAACGATGGGGCCACCTGAGAAGACGTCAGGCTCGGAGTCGCTGGACGATTGTGGTTCGTCAAGTACTTCGTGAAGTTGGTCCTCAAGATCAGCAAAATCGTCCTCTTCCTTCTTGGCAGGAGCAGGTTTCGCCTTTGATTGTTTTTCCTGTCTTTGTTCCGTCTGTGTCTCAAACACAGGGAAGGTGTCGTCGTCGGAAAGATCCTCGAAGTCTGAAACGGAAATGATGTCGTTGTCGACCTTTGGAGGTCTCTTGGCGGCGCGTGCAGGTCTCTGATTGATCGAGGCTCTTGGTGGAGCCTTCAATGCTTTCAGAGGAGTTTTCAGTGCTTTCGGTAGTTTCGGTTCTGATCTCGGAAGTGGTTCCGGTCTTGGTTTCAGTGCCGCTTTCAATGGATCGGCTCTCGAGTCCTGTCCTGCCTTTTCTCTCTGTGATCTCTCTCTAAGAGCCTTTTCTTTCAAAATCTTTTCTCTTTGGATTCTTTCTTTTTCGGCCTTTTCCTTCTCGGCCTTCTCCTGAGCTTGCCTCTGTCTCTCCAATTCGGACCCCTTCTCCTCTTTATCCCCCGAATTGTCCAAAAGAGCCGGGTTTTGGCGCCACTCGCCAATCGACGCCCGCCACCTGTCGGCGTTCCGAGACTTGCTGACCCGAATCGTGTTCCCGAGCCGCTTGAGTGCCACAGTCATATCGGCGCCCTGTCTCGGCAGAAATGCTAGAAAATAGGAGTCTGTCGGGAGCGGCTGCGACAGCTGAGCGGGCCGCTGCCTTTGTGGGACTCCCTCGAAGATTATGGGTGGCCCCCGCCCGCTTCCATTTGCCCGTTCTACCAGCTGGGCCTCGAGAAGACACACCTGGTCGGAGTGGAAAAGCGCCAAGGGCTGGCTCTGGTCCATGGAGTCCGGGATGAAGCCGTAGCGCAACGCCAACGAGGAGGCGAGATCGGGCTGGTCCAACACGGAGAGATCGATGTCATACTCGCCGTCAGGGATGTTCATGGTGGATGCCATGGTGGTAGCCGAATCTGGGCCTCCGCACTAGCTGCCTGGGCCGATTATAGGGTCTGTCACGTGACGGGCAGGGCGGGCCAAGCCTGGCCAAAGGCCGTTTAGGCGTCGTGCTGGTAAATCTTGTTTTGTTCTGACATGTCTTTATTTGAATTCGTTTGTTTTTTTTAAGTTTTTTTTGGTCTGCCCCTTCATTGTCTGCTGTTCTTGGCTGGTCCTGCTGCTATTCTGGTGACGTGCCCCGCCGGACAATGGCCCAAAAAATTACTCGAACAAATAGATTTAGCATTTACAGGACTTCAATAATTTACTCTGATTCTCCGATCTTTAGTAGACCTCCTTTGACGGCCGTTTAGGAGTACCCCACACTGACTCTTGGTGCACGGGTGCACACGCATCTGTTGATCTCCACCATTGATGAAGGAAGAGGATCAGGTGTCGGTGCTCCACCCGAAGGTCGTGCTTCTTTCTGCAGGTCTTACCAGCGGGTTGTTCCTCTCGTACAAATTCTACACCCGGTACGTGCGTCGGATCCCAAACTATTTGCATTTGACCCCCAAGATCTTGGATGGGAATCGAAAACTTTACGGCAAAGTCACGCGTGTGGGCGACGGTGACAACTTCCGGTTCTTCCACACCCCCGGCGGCGTGTTGATGGGCTGGGGGTGGCTCCGGCACGTGCCGTCCAAGCGGTCGGAACTCAAGGACGAGACGTTGATGGTCCGGCTCTGCGGAGTGGACGCTCCCGAACGGGCCCACTTTGGCAATCCGGCCCAGCCATTCTCGGAAGAGGCGCTCGTCTGGCTTCAAAAATATCTCGACGACCGGTCGGTGGTCATCACCCCGTACTCAATCGACCAGTACAAGCGGGTGGTGTGCCGGGCCCAGGTGTGGAAATTCACCGGCAAAAAAGACATCAGTGCCGAAATGCTCCGCAACGGATTGGCGGTGGTCTACGAGGCCAAGCACGGCGCCGAGTTCGGCGATAATGAGTCGTGGTACCGCCGGCTCGAGGCACGGGCCAAGGCTAGAAAACGTGGTTTATGGTCATTGGGCAACAAGCTCGTTTCTCCCGGTACATACAAGGCGCAGACGAAAAGCTGATCGGCCGCTCAGGCCAAGAGGGCGCTGACCTCCTGGCTCAACTTGTCAGCCCCGTCTCTGGTGGCTGCCTCCGCATACACTCTCACAGCATCCTCGGTGCCCGAGGCACGCACAAAGCTGCGGCCGTTGGGGTACTTGGCCACAATGGCGTCGATCTGCTCCTGCAACCCGGCAGGCTCCACCAACGTCCGCTCTGCATTGGTGGTTTTGAACACGGTTCTGTCCGGGACCACCACCTTCACCAACTTGTTGGGGAGATCGGTGTACTGCTCGTCCCACTGCTGTGGGGATAAGTCCAAGTAGTACAACACCGCCAACACACATAACAAATCGGAAATTGCATCGCCCACAGTCTGGTTGATGAGCTTGGTGAAGCTCTGTAGCACGGCCACGGCCTCTTTCTCCTCGTCGGAGGTTGCAACGTAGGCAAAGATCTTCTTTTCCGCCTCAGGCAGAAATGTCACTGTGCCGTGGCCGTTGGCCTCGAAGTAGACGCCAATGTCGTACTTTTCAGCCTCGTGATGCAAGTGCTTCACGCCTGTAGGCGTGCACCGGCAGGGCACCTTCAAGACCTCCTCCACGTACTTGGTGGACGATCCGTTGGCGTAGGCGGTCTGCACAAGGGCCATCTGCAAGCTGAGCTTGCTCGTGTCAATCTTGGAGAAAAGTTTTTGCAAGAACAACGCTAACAACGTGGCGATCTTGTCACCGTCCAACAACCGGAAGTGGCCGTACTGGTCGTGGAAGTAGTGCACCAAGCGATCGGCGTCGCCGTCAAACGAGCCGTACAACTTGCCCGGCACAGGGTTCACGTTGCGCGGCGTGTTCTGGTTGGTTTTCACGTAATCGGCGCCGCAGCCGGAGTTGAGCGTCTGTGGCTTGTCGTAGTCGGAGTTAACAAACGAGAACGTGAGCTCCTCGCCAAGGTACTGTTCAAAGAGTTCCTTCACCTTGGGTGCACCGATACCGTTGGCCGAGTCGACCGTAATGTCAATCTTCTCTCCGCTGCCGTAGCTGAAAATCTCCTTGAATGCCTGGGCAAGTTTGGAGTAGTAACCTTCCTCCAGACACTCGCCGTAGCTCGGGTCATTGGACGTACGAGTGATGTAGTGGAGCTGCGGCGTGGTCATCAAGCCGTAGTCTGTGAAAGTTGTGGCGGGAAGCGAGCCGACACCGTCGATTGTGGCCTGTGCCAATCTGGCCGACGAGTCTCTGGAATCCATGGCCACCACCACATTGGCCTGGGCGGTGAGATCCACGCCCAACTCATTGGCAATTTCCTCGATCTTGGCCGCCAAGTCCTTGGCCTCGGTGTTGGACAACTCCGTGGCATAAGCTTCCCACGAAGTGGCCAACATGGAGCCTATAGGATCCACCACCTTGACACCATTATCCTGGGGAGGGTTGTGAGAGGCGGTGATCATGACGCCAACCGTTTTCCCGGCAAAAAATTTGGACCGCAAGGCGGCCACAATGCCCGTGGTATAGTTGGCGTAGTCCAAAAGGTCGGCGTTCATACGAAATCCAGCGGTACCATAGGTGTAGGCAGTTTGTGGCTTTTGATAGCGGGCCAGCTTCTGGCTAACGAGCTCACTGACAGACATGACAATTTTCCTTTATGAAAATCTAGATTCAGCTGTTTTCACGGCTTGCAGACTTAAACGATGGAGACGGTATGTGTTAGCTGTTCACCATAACAGAAATCCTGCACCGCACAGACTATTTTTGGTCCACATACTCGGCTACCACCCCAATGAAAAAGCCAGGCACCTTCGCTGCTCGAAGCGAGCAGAAAAAAGTGCCAAACACGGTCGTTCCGCCAAAGCCGAAAACTAAGGAGAGCGCCTTTTTTTCCGAGTTGGCGGAAACCGGGCAGCCAAACTGGAAGAAGGCTCCCAAAGAGGTGAAGACCCGGTACAGAGGCGTGTTCATGATCCTCTTTTCCATTCCCTTCATTGTGATTCCCGGCTACGAGATCTTGAAACGTGTGTCAGGCAAATCTACGAAAAAGGTCCAGCAGGGCGAGATCTTGGAGGACAACACCATTCGTAAGTTCGATGAGGAAGAGAAATGGCGCAGAGAGAAGGATAGCTTGATGTACAAGATCTTTGGCCGGGACTTCTTCTTGGAGGGCTTTACTGCTAGCTCCATGAAGGCTGACCTGGACAAGAAGGACTAGTGAAGGTTCTATTTGGTCTATTTCCATGGCCTTTTAGAGGCCTTGAGGGTCCGCGTCAAGTGCTGATCGTCAAATCGAGACCCCATCGACGAGCCCGGTCTTTCTGGAGAGGTCGATCTCCAGCTCATTGGTGACGTGGTCATTTCCGTGGCCGGAGTGAAGGTCAAGTTGGGCGTGCTTATGTCATTCAAAGACATCTTCAGTGTGCGATTGGCGCGAGACATTGTGTTCGTCAAGTCTCCAAGGACAATTCCGCCCAAAGGCATTTGCCGTTTCTCGTCAAATGGCAGGAAAAAGTTCAAGCTGGGAGAGTCCTTGAAGGTTGCGGGGCTTTGCAAGTGATCCACAGTCTCGGGAGAATCTTCCATGACGGACGACAAATCGCTGTGGCTGGGCCGCACAGGAGTCTGCGGAGGTTTGCGCTCAGGAGAGCAAAACACGGAGTTTTCGAAAGAGATTCCCGGAATTCGAGTAGGTGTGTATCCAGTGACGAACATCTTTTTCAAGACGGGCAACTTGAGCTCTGCGTAGTTTGATGCGATTGAAGGAATGCGAGAAGGCTCCGATGCTTCTTTGCTCAATTTTTGTAAAAGCTCCTTGTTGCTCACAGACGGAATAACCTTTTTGGTGGGCATCTCCGGCTTTTGGTTCAAGCTCCGCAAGAAGTCTTGCTCGGGCACTTGAATGGGCTCTTGTTGTTCCTGCGCAATTTCATTTTTCAAAGCTTGCTGTAGATTCGACTTTGGCTTAATGTCGTACTCGATGCTCAAATCCACTATCCGATCCAACTTGCTGATGCTGAGTGGCACAGCTGGAGACTCTTCGACCGGCAATCGAAGATCAAGACCAAATGGTGTTGCATTCGTAGATCTGGGCCGCGGACTATCCTTAGCCACATCCGCCTGCGGTGTGGTAAGTCTACCTATCTTCAAAGGACGAAGTCCCCCCGAGGGAGTGCGGTCTGGTGCTGACCCCGGCTCCAATGAGTTGCTGTCGGACAACAAGCCATTGAGATAATTCCATCGAGGTATCACCTCATCATTGAACTGACGGAGTAGGTCCTTGTAGGTTGTCTTTTTGTCGCTGAAAGCATACTCGGCAACCGAAATAGCCTCAGAGCAAAGCTTGAAATCTGCTCCTTTCATCTGTGACGTTCGCAGCTTGGGCTCGATTTCACGGACCGTTCTTGCGAGTTCGTGGACCATGTTCAGAGTCTGGGATATGATGAACTGAAGCATAGAGTGTGATTGCTTATCGATTGTGAACTCCTTAAGAGTCCGGTAAGACCTTTCCAAGTCCTCCCAGTCGGCCAACAACATATCGTACTCTGCTGCAATTGTCGTCGCTGCTCCTGGAAACCATGGCTTTGCCGACACCTGGAACTCCTCCATACGATGTTGAAGTATAGTCATAGAGAAGTGCATGGGCTCAATGCGATATTCCAAGTCCATAATGCTCGAGAAGTCGTCATTTCCACTCGTCATCTTGCCAGTGCTGGTGCCTTGTTTCGTGTACCAATTCAAAACCTCCTCTAGCTCAGTACCCGATGGTACGCTCCACGGCAGTGATGTGTCAATGGCATTGACTATGCGAAAACAGCTCAGTACCTCCAGTCGCAAGGTATCAAGAACCTGGAACTTGACTTCGCTGTAGTTCATGGCTATATCGCATCTAGTTTTCATGGCCATCAACAGTTGCATGACATCCACGGAGGCAACAGTAAGACTCTGTAGCTTCGGTTTAATTTCATGCTGAGATTCAAATGCAGATGCGATAAACTTGTCCACTTTCTCCACAATGGAGCCAATTCGGTGTAAAGCTTCTTTGTTTGATAGATACCAGTGAAGCTGGTTGTTCTGTTTGGAGGCCTCAGATAGGTCCAGAGATGTCTGTTTGAGATATACGTGAAGGTCCAGCAACACTTTCTCAAGTTTGGCTTGCTGATGCTCGTTCTGCAGTTCTTGTAGTAGGGTGTCTGACTGTAGTAGGCTGTCGATGTCAAACGTGGACGCCCTCGCTAGCTCAAGGGAAAGAGCTGACATTGGGCGAAATCCTTCAAATTCAAATGTTACAACAGTAGGCGAAAAAGGTGTTGGGATGGTGGACGAGTAAGTGTGCTATTGTCTCAGGTTGTTTGTCTCATCCATGATGTTTACAGTAAGTCGGTCAATGTGCAGGTGCGCTGGATCATAAATAGCCTAATGGGTTAAAGTGGCCGAGAATGACTTTTTTCGAAATTTTTTATGGAGTGACTTTGCTTTTGAATTTTCGGAAAACGAATGTTTTCCGTTCGTTCTGGCACCTAAAATTGGTCCACAAGCCACATAGTTCTGCGTGCGCAGATGGGTGCAAAAGCAAGAAGATACATGACCACTTCAAAGTCTGCCACAGATGTTCTTGGACAAAAATGAAATTGATGAGACTTTGAAATATGATATTTCGTCCAATAGCCGTTTGATGCTAATGCGCCCAAAAAGTGAGTCTGCTACGAAGGAACCCGTGAAGCGTCCATACCGGCCCTTATCTGTTCGGGACCGGCAAGGAACTGCTCGAAACAACGTTTCTGCCCACTGTGAACTTGACATTCTGAAAAAACCTAATTGGTCTATCACTCGTTCAAGAGAGACACCATCGTCAGTATGGGCACAAATGCAGATTGCCAGACGACCTCCTTCAGGACCGCTCTTCCCTTACACCGATATCTCTTCTCCTGTGCCTCTCCTTAGTCAACACACATTTGCAAGGAATCATTCGAGTGACTATCAGGAGCCAGTCAAAACACAGCGGAAAAGGTATTACGGGCCAAGCAGGGTCACCAACCAGTACATCTCGTCCCCTGGTGCTTTCTTTCACGTGCAGTTATCGGTTCCCGTTACAAGCTGTGAACCTATTTGCTTGAACTTTCTCTTGAGTTTTCTCGGATTGGGCTATCTTTTTGCCAATTGCACGGTATTTACTGGATCCACAGAGGTGAATTTGCAGCGAAGTACCAGTTTCAAAGCCAAACTTAGAAAACTCGCTCAAAAGATCCGGCAGCATCGTATCAGTCATTCAGATGAAATACCTTCAACTGATCATGAACTTCTTCAGTTGTCAGAATCTGAAGGAAGTTCGCCACATGTTCAAGATGTCGGATATCTGGGTGATGATGACACAAACAGCGACGAATCTAAGCAGAGTACACTCAAGCCATTTGTGCCTTTTAAAGCGTTCAAGCCCACAGTCGCCGATGCTGGAAATTTCGGGCAGCTAAATCAGACCATTCTGCACCAACTCACGAACTTTGAAAGGAAGAAGATTACGGGATCGTATTTCACACAGATCCTGAAAATTGTCGGTAGCCACATGAAATCATACCCTATGGGTACTGAGGACTCAATCTTGGGACAATTGCGGCGCACCGTGGTCCTGGTTGCCAAAAACAATTCTCTGTGGGTGTCAGCAAAGACATATTTGACCACTAATCGTTCCAGAAATACCTGGATTATTTGGGATTCTGCCCCACTTTGCTTATCAAAAGACAATAATCAAGTCACCAGTTTTTGCCGCACTTATCCCAAGAGAATGCGCCAGTCATACATCAAACAATCTCCTCCAGACGAAGTCTACTACGCCGATACCGAGAAATTACATGAGAGTCAGCCAGCAATATTTTCTGAATCAGACGAAATTTCCATAGAGCCACCAACTAGCGAGATATTCGCATCGGAAACCACTATCGTGGCCCAAACCACTGACTCCGAACCTAAAGGAGTGAATACACTGATGGAAATCGCTGGGTCTTTCGAGATAGACTCGGATCCTTCATTTGAGTTCGGAATAGCTCTAGCGGAGCCTGTTACCATTGCTCCTGTTTCTGAGCGCACAGGGTCGTTCTCTATTGTTCCTACTAATTTGCAACCGGAAAATCAACTACCATCAGAAAAATCTGATCCAAGTCAAGACTTCGATGACTTTGACTTTAACCCAAGTTACGAACATCATGACACCCAATCAAAATCAGCCCCTCGAATGGCCGCACGTTCATCTTTAAGAGCCGATCTTGACGCAAATCTGGGCTTCCGTTTGAGACCATTTAAGATCGGCTCACAAGGTCTGAAAGAGAATATGCCTTCTTTTACGGAAAAGACATCTCAGGACGATGAGGTAGTAGAAGTGAATCAACCTGCTTCTAAGCGGGTCACCAGTACTTTCGTCGAAATAATCGAAAACAGTCCAGTTGAGAACCGAGAAAAGCTCCAGGTGGAAAAAATGGAGATCGACAAGCCAACGGCCCCAAAAATCGATTCCTTGACTTTGAGACGTTCAAACACATTGGATGTGTCCCCCGAGAGAGAAAAAAAATGTCGGCTGATTTATTCTAGCTACTTTTCTTTTTTTGGCAGGAAGGGGTCAAGAATCAGGGAATGTGAGAATGGAGTGGTAACCAGACAAACCTCACGTCGAAAATTACTGCAAATTTTCAAAAAAGACTCATACAGAGAAGCAGACAGTCATGGAACACGTGTCAAACGTCAAAGGAGTGAACTTTGCAAAAGAAGCACCGATGCTCCTTTGTTCGCCGAAATACTGAGAGACTTGATTCGCCAGGAGCGTAAACAACAGAAGCTCGTCCGTAAGGAAATCCGAGAGTACTTCAAACCGGTGTCATTGGACTCTATTGATTTGCCCACGGAACCATTGTTCCATCGAAGTGTCACGTCGTAGGGTAAGATGGCACATGGTTACTAGTACGCGGTTGAGCTCAATTCGAGAGACGAAATAACCAACTTCATCACCAACAAGTCAATATTCAATCCAAGAATCATTACCCAACCAATTGTTCGGCAGACGGCGTAAAACTCATACTGACCAACCTTAGGCTCGTTTGCAGTCATTGCGTGTCCACTCGGAATAAGAAATAGCAGTGGAGCGAGGATCAACGAGTAAGATTATGGTAGAAGTAAAGTAAGGAACTGCGAGTAAGATAATGATATAAATAGACTTAGGAGCTGAGGAAGAGAAAAAAAAGAATAATTTTCGTCAATTAATTGATTTTCTTTTGAGTTCCTACTTGGGTACTATACATGGTGTACGGGTTTGAAGCTAGTACTTAGCGATGAGATGAGCTTTTTAGATACCTCAACTATGGCTAAAGCACCCAAAAAGAAGTTCTCCACCGACAGCTCGTCGGGGCCAACTGTCTCTGCCGAAAAACACATGAACTCTGTTTTCAAGTTCAACACCAACCTCGGCCAGCACATCCTTAAAAACCCGTTGGTGGCCCAGGGAATTGTCGATAAGGCCCAGATCAAGCCTAGTGATATTGTTCTCGAAGTCGGTCCCGGTACCGGTAACCTTACTGTTAGGATCTTGGAGCAGGCCAGAAAAGTGATTGCGCTGGAAATGGACCCCCGGATGGCCGCCGAGTTGACCAAGAGAGTCCACGGCACTCCACAAGAAAAGAAGTTGGAAATCATCCTCGGAGACTTCATGAAGACCGAGCTTCCGTACTTCGACGTGTGCATCTCCAACACGCCGTACCAGATTTCGTCTCCCTTGGTGTTCAAGTTGCTCAACCAGCCCAAACCTCCACGGGTGTCTATCCTAATGTTCCAGCGTGAGTTCGCCTTGCGTCTTTTGGCCCGTCCTGGCGACGCCTTGTACTGTCGGTTGTCCGCCAACGTGCAAATGTGGGCCAATGTGACCCACATCATGAAAGTGGGTAAGAACAACTTCCGTCCTCCACCACAGGTCGAGTCCTCGGTGGTCAGAATCGAGATCAAGCAGCCCCGGCCACAAATCGATTTTGAAGAGTGGGACGGCTTGCTTCGAATCTGTTTTGTGAGAAAGAACAAGACCATCGCCGCCGGCTTCAAGTCCAGCAATGTGTTGGAGATTCTCACCAAGAACTACACTGCCTTCTTGGCGCAAAATGGCGATTCCATGCAAGTGGACGCCAAGAGCGACTTGAGCGCCGCTGTCAAAGAAAAAATCGAGCTTGTCTTGAAAGAAACTGGCTTTTCCGACAAGAGAGCGGCCAAGATGGACCAGACAGACTTCTTGAAGCTCTTGTACGCTTTCCACCAGGTCGGTATTCACTTTGCATAAGCATGCTCATATATATGAAATGCATCTTCAATCAATTTTCTAAACTATTCCAGTGTAGTTGGTTTCTTCTATCAGTCTCGTTCTTAATATCTTCTTTATATCTATGTCTATCTTCTCTTGGACGTGTTGGTCAAGTCTTTTTCAATAACCTCTCCAACACCACCCAAGTCCTCCAATTGGTCCTCGGCAATTCTGACTTGTTCTCTTCTCTCCCAGAATCTGTCCTCACAGAGGTCAAACGCGGCCTTCTTCAAGTACTTACCTCTGGCGTCACGGTTGCTGGAAATGGACCACTCCAAGAACTGAGGTCCCGTACGAATGTAGAATGCACGCAAGGTCTCGAAAGGCTTTGGGTGTGGAAGCCATGGCCGTGGGTCGGGGAACTCTTCTTCCTCTTCCTCCTCCTCTTCTTCCAGCTCTTCTTCCTCTTCCTCCTCCTCGACTTGTTCTTCCTCCTCCTCGTCGTCGTCATCGTCTTCGTCGTCCTCGTCCTCGCTCTCCTGTGACTCCTTCTCCAACTCCGACAAGTCCTCCCAGAACACCTTGACTCCGTCCAACTTGTTCAAGTCGATGGCGTACATGGAGTCCAATGTGAACTCCTGATCGTTGCGCTCGAAGACACCACCAAAGATGTATAGCGTGTCCTCAACCACACAGGTGGTGGCGTTGAATCTTGGGTGAGGAAGCTGGTTCACCACTGGGTACTCGACCTTGTCGTTTTCGGCCTCTTCTCTCTCTTCAATCTGCCGAAGTCTTTCAATCTGAGACACTTCCTCGTCTTCGTCGTCGTCGTTCAATTTTGCCTTGGCCAAGATGGAGTTCAAGATCTCTTCCAAGTCCTCGTCACGGCCCTTGTCCTTGGTCTGCTCCTGCTTCTTCTTCTTTCTCGGCTTGAGCGACATGTTGAACCACCGATTCGTTTCCGTTTGGTACGAGAACAACGTGTTGTAGAACTGCGAGTCCAAGTTGTCCTCACTTTCGTCAAAGTCGTAAACTCCACCGAAGAGAATACCTCTGTTCTTGTGGTACACCATAGAGCATCCGACACGGGGAGACGGGTTGAAACCTTGTTTTCTTCTTCTTTCCAATCGAATAGCGCTCGGGTCTGATTTCATCTTCACCAACCACGCATCCGTCAACACCTTACCCTTTTGCACGCCCTTTTTGGCCTTTGTCTTGGTGTATCCTCCGTACAACACGGCACCATCGGGGTGGGGAATGAGCGAGTGGCCAGATCTGGCGTCGGGGAGTGTGTGTGCCGGAGGGAACTCGACCTGGGTCCATTTGTAAGTGGTGATGTCGAAAAGCCACATGTCCAGCAAGTACGTGGTCAGAGTGCCCAAATCCCGGAAACCTCCGTGCAAAATGATGTAGTTCTTCCAGGCACACATTCTGTGGCCCGACCGTGCCGAGGGGCTCTTTTTCAAGTCGACCTTCTCCCATTCCTTGGTGTCGGCATCGAGCACCCAGGTATCACCGTAGTGGTAGAAAGTGGACTGCTTGGGTGACGAAAACTCACCGCCGAACATGATCACCACACCTGAGGGATGGGCACACATTGCGTGGGATGATCTGGGGAGTGGGGCATTCTTGGAAGTGATTTTGCGCCAGATATCGTTCTCCACAGAGTACGTGAACAACTCGTTGTAGAAACGGGAGAACAGGCCCTCCACGGTCTCTCCACCAAACATGATCAACTCCCGCTTACCCTGGATCGGCGACGCTACCATGGCAGGATTCAATCTCTTCGTTGGTTTTGGGCAAATGTCGATTTTCACAGCAAGTAGCTCTTCCTGTTCTTTGGCGTACTGCTCCAAGATGGCGTCGATGTCCTGGTCGTCGTCATCTTCGCCGATCTTTTTCGCCAACTTCTTGTTTTTGACCTCGGACTTGGCCTCGTTCTTCTTCTGTTTCTCGGCGGCACGGGCTTTTTTCGCCTCTTTGGCCTTCTTGTCTTTCTTGGCCATGTAGTATCAGATGCGCATCTCACTTGGAGATTCCACTAGTAACCACTCTCACCAGTTCTCATAACAGTCACCACGCACAACTTCTACATATCGCTATTTCAACTTTTTACTTTTCAATTATACATCATGCTAGACGGAAATGGTCTTCCAAATGTTCAAGCCGTCGCCGCCCGTAGACACCAAACAACCTGGAATCTGCTTGTGCCATCTCACGTCCTTGACGTCTCTTTGCCAGTGCACAAACAACAACTGTGGGGGAATGTCGCTCAACTCCTGCGCCTCCTTTCTCTGCTGCGCAATCTCCTCGTCGTCGGCCTCCACGGCCAAGTCCCACAACGTGACGGTGTTGTCCTCGGACGAAACTGCGATGATGGACTCGTCCAATGGGTTGAACGAGATGGACGTGATGGCCGACTTGTGGAAGTCGTAGTGGGCCACGGGGCTGGGCTGGTCCTTGCCGTTGAAGTTTCTCAAGTCCCACACGCCCCACGTGCCGTCGTCGTGGCCCGAGGCCAACAAGTGGTTGATCTTGCTGCTCCACGAGATGACGTTGACGTCTGTCGAGGATGCCTTGACGGAAATGACGGGCTGATGCTTTTTCGACCGCGTGTCCCAGATCCGCACGTAGCCGTCGCAGCCGGCAGAGGCAAACACGGTGCTCTCGCCGGTGGACCACTGGATGTCTTCTATGGAGTCGTTGGAGGCAAAGAACGGCGTGCTGTCGGTGACCCACTTGGACGTGGTTCTCGACGTGAGATGGATGCGGCCCAGGCAGTCGCCCGACAACAATGAGCCGGTGTTGATCAAGGGCGACCAGTCCAACCCGTAACCTTCCACGTTTCCGTGGGTGCGCACGGTGTGCAAAGGCTTCTTGGCCGTCTTGGGCATCTGGAAACCGGGTGTGTCGAACGACTTGTACTGCAGCGCCAAGTCATAGATTTGCACCTCGCCGTTTTCTTGCAGAAGCGCCGTGAGGTACTCGCCGGTCTCCTGTGCGTGTGGAGACACTCTGATCCGGTTGGTGGTGCTTCTGAGCGGGATCGTTTCCGAAAGCAAAATTGGGTCCACGTGGTCATCGTCTTCGTCCTCTTCATCGTCATCCTCTTCGTCCTTGACCAAAGTCTTGGCCAACGAGGACAACTTCATGGTGATGATCTCGTTGTCCTTGGCCTTGGATGCCTGGGTGGCCGTGGCAATGTAGGCCGATGCAGGGTAGTTTCTTCTTTCGTTGCCCAAGCCATCGGGCAAGATGTCAATCGTCAAGCATGGCCATGGCATGTTCACGTTGTGCAACATCTCGTACACTGTAGGGTCTGCCTCCAAGACCTCGTCAGGTCCCAAGGGTTTCGATCTGTGGGGCAAGTAAATGTTGGAGACGGGGGCCTCTTCTGCGTTGTCGAGCTCCTCAATCTTGGCCTCGCCATCGGGGGCCTCTTCGTCGCCGTCGGAGTCCAATTCCAAGATCTCTCCATCGGACTCGAAATCGTCACCGTAAGGGTCCTCAAACTCTCCCATGTCGACGTCTTGTTCGGCATCGACGTGGTCCTTCAGCACCGGAGCAGCGCCGGCGTCTGTCTTCACGGCGGTTCTGGAGTATTCGCTCCCGTCGTCGGCGGATCTTTTACTCATGGCTGTTAGATGGGATTTGAGATGAGATGATGGCTCGAAAAATTGGTAGCTCATCACGTGATCTATTTATACATCTACATCAACCAACCCATGCAACAAATATGCAAGTTTCCAGGCTCATTGTGACCACTAATAGTTTAGCTCAAGAATAATTGTCCTTTTCTTCCTATTTTTGCCGTGATCTTCCTCGGTTTGCTGGACCTCTAACATCGCTGGTGTACAGGTTTCCCCAGACCTCAAGCACATCAAGCATACTCTTACACCATCCAAGCCAATGGACAGGAAAGCGTTTCTCGATCAGGAGGCGCCGCCAGGATACGTCGCTGGTGTTGGAAGAGGTGCCACGGGGTTCACGACAAGCGCCGATACCGGCCCCGTGGTTTTTCATTCCGAATTCGGGTCTGAGGTTCAAGATGGTGCAGACGAAGCAGGCATTTTGGCCCAATCCAAGAACCAGTCACTTGAGGATGAGGAAGCAGACCGCATCTACGATGAGATTGACCAGCGGATGCAGAGCCGGCGCCGCAAGCGGGCCCAGGACGCAATTGCAGACACTGACCTGAGCGTGGAGATACATACCGGTTCTGGCACCATCCAGCAGCGGTTTTCCGACTTGAAAGGTGAACTTGCGTTGGTTAGCAGCGACGAGTGGGCCAATTTGCCCGAGGTGGGCGATATGACCCGCAAGAACAAGCGCCAACGGTTGCTTGACCAGCAGCTGCAAAGAACGTACGCTGCACCCGACACTTTGATCGCGTCTCTGGGGTTCCTGACGTCAGAGCGATCGCTATCTAATGGCGAAGACTCTTTGAAAGTGGAAGATATCGAAAAATGGGAGCAGAGTGCATCTATGGTGGGAGATTTGGAGAAGGGACGGTTGATTCTTGCATCCCTACGAAGAACCGAGCCGTACAACGCCGACTCGTGGATATCGTCCGCCCGCTTGGAAGAGCAGGATAAGCAATTTGACGCTGCCAAGTCATTCATCAACCAAGGGTGTAATAAAGTTCCCTATAGTGCAGAGATTTGGATGGAGGCCATTCGTCTACATCGCAGCGACGGAACCAAAAAGTGCAAGTCATTGATGAACGAGGCACTTCGGCTCAATCCGGAGTCGGAAGAGCTCTGGCACGCTGCGGTGGATCTTGAGAACCAGGCCGATGTCATCTCACGCAGAAAGGTTCTCATGAAAGCTTTGGAGTTTCTCCCGAAAAGCGTCAGTCTATGGAAGGCCTTGGTGGATCTCGAGAGCGACGACGCTGACAAGATCCGTCTCTTGACACGTGCTACGGAGCTTTGTTCGGAGTGGGGTTTCTGGCTTTTGTTGGTGAACTTGTCCGCTTACAGCGAAGCCAAGGCGGTTCTAAACAAAGCTCGCAAGCAGCTACCTGCGGAACCTAAGGTATGGGTGACAGCTTTGAAGCTCGAAGAGCGCCAAAATCCAGCCGTTGCGGTTGAAAAGCTTTCTTCAATGTTTGCCAAGGGCATCAAGGAGTTGGAAAAAAATGCTTACGTCGGAAACATCGACGAGTGGTTGGAGAACAGTATTTCTGCAGAGGAGGAGGGGTTCAGCAAGACCGCACAGGCGCTAGTCAACTCGGCCTTTTCATCGCTGAAAGAGAACAACTCGGCTATTTTGAGATACGCTGAAGACATCTTGGGCAAGAACGTGATGGTGGCTACCTACATCTACTTATTTGTGACCGAAAGGGCCCCACATGATGTCTCGAGCTGGATGAAGTTGTTTGCCTCGTTGAAGAAGGCTAAAAGCAACAAGTTATACGAGTTCTACGACAAAGCGATTGGAGCAAACCCAGAGTCTGAGCTTTTCTACATGGTCTACGCTAAGGATAAGTGGATCATGGATTCGGACGTTGCAGGTGCGAGACTGCTTTTGGAGAAAGCCGACAAAATGTGCCAGCCCAGCGAACGGCTATGGTTTGCACGGCTCAAGTTGGAGGTTCGAAGCAGGAACTTCGAGAACGCATACCAAATAGCCAAGGAAGCCAGACAAGCCTTGAGCACCGAAACTCCCAAGGTGTGGTACAAGCTCTTCCACATTACTCGGTACATGCGGCTCAATAATTTGATCGAGTTGAACCAGAAGAGTTTCGTTGCAGAATTCGACTCGGCTTTGGAGCTTTTTCCGGAGAATTGGAAGTTGCACTTGCAAAAAGCGCAGGTTTTGGTTGATTACGAAGACATCCCCGCCGCCATTGACTCGTTGTCCACCGGGATCCGCATGAGCCCCCACGCCGAGCTCTTCATTGCATTGGCCAATTTGGAAGCAAAATCGTCGGTTGGAAAGGCCCGGTCTTCGCTAGATAGAGCCGTTTTGGCTTTGCCCGAAGAGCCTCTGTTGTGGGAAACCAAAATCAACCTTGAAATCGAGCAAAAAGATATGGTGAGTGCCCGTCAGCTCATCAGCAGGGCCCTCAAGCAATTTCCCCACTCGCCGGCGATTTGGATGCTTCATCTCAAATTGATACCCAAGGCTTCCCACCGCAAAAATGCATTTCTCGATGCACTCAAGCTGACCAACAACTCTACCGAGATCCTCCTCGGAATAGGCTTGTTCTTTTGGATGGAGACGAAATTTCAGAAAGCGAAATCGTGGTTCGATCGTGCCTTGGCTTCCGACGCAAACAATGGGGATGCATGGTCATGGCTCTACTGCTTCCAACAAAAGCTTGGGAATACGGAAGATGTCACGAAAGTCGAGATCCAAGTGGCGGAATCGTTCGACAATATCAACAAAGGCGCCGTTTGGAACAAAGTGGCTAAAGACCCAGCCAATCTCGGCATTAGTCCCGAAAACTGCATTAAGCTAGTGGCACAAAAGCTCTTAGAAACTACAAAATACCTTTAATAGAATGCACATTTCATTCATTGCTCTCTTTTCGATATGTCCTCGTAGATCCTCAAGTTCAAGGCACTGAGAAAGCACGGGATTTGGTTCTTTTCGCTCACCCACTGGCTCACAAGCTCCTCACACATGCTTTTAAACTCGCTGTTGCCGTTGGCTTTCAAGCCCTTGGTCAGAACATCAATGACGAGATAAGGAAGGTTCTCTTCACCGTCGTGTTTGGCCATGTATCTCGATACAAGCTTGATCTTGGAGCACAAGTCATTGGGGTTAAGCGGGCTGGGGATGAACTCTATGGTGTACCCGAAATACCTCGAGATTAATGCAATAATTTCCCTGCTCTTGTCGGAAAATACGGCTTTCAACCGGTTGTTCTTCTTGACCAACTGGTCCACCTTATTTTGCAACACGTCCTTGTCGTTCTCCTGTCGAGCAAAGACACTTCTGGGGACCATTTCAACCTCCTGACCGTCGATGTACTTCGCTATTAGATCAGCGTTCTCCTTTTTGAGAGCGTTGAGAGCCTCTTGCTTGACGAGCTGGTCGGCGGTGAAGGGGTTGGCTCGGAGTTCGACTATGTTGCCTTTGGCAGGTTTGCGGGATGCTTCTTCAGCAAGCTGGAGCTTGCGGCTCAATGTAGTCAACTGGTCTTCAAGGGTTCTTATTTTCGTGAGGAGCTCAAGGTTTTCTGCTCTCAACGAGTTCACAGCCTTGATTTTCGAGTCGTCATCGTCAATGAGCCGTGGTCTCTTGGTGGGCAACGTGGAGGCGAACGTGCTTTTCACGTTGTCTTTTCTCATTTGCTCGATTTCCTTTTTGTAGTCGTCCACCAACTTTTCCAAGCTGCTTAGGTATTGGTTCATGGCGGTTCGTTCCTCGGCACTTGGGGTACCGGTTGTTATGTCGGTATTGTGGCGGGTGGTCACTTCGTCTATATCTTTGAGTGACTTTCGGAGGAACTCGATTTCTTTGCCGTTCAAAATCTTCAATTTTGAGAGCTCCGTCACTTGGCTTGTTTTGGACTTGAGCTCCTCCTTGAGGGAGTCCACCTGCGGGCCATACACAGAATCGATTTTGTCTTGCAAATTCTGACACTTTTGCAGCAATTCGCTTTCGTTCGCTTGCGCCTGACTCAACTTCTCGTACAAAACGATGTTCTTGTTCTGCAATTGCTTAAAAGTCTGAACAAAGTCAGTGACGGCATCTTTGCCCGAGCTTTGAGAATCCACCGAGCCTGCAATGACGCCAAAATACTCGTCGAACTTGGCTCTCAACTCGGCATTGACCAACTCCAACTCCGAGACGCGTTCAGAGGCTTTCTCCAACGACTGCACTTTTGCAGCGAGCGATGCGTTTTTCTGCTTGAGAAGCTCCACGCTGGTTTTCTGCTGTAGAAGCTGGTCGAAGCGGAACTGTAGGTCGTTGTTCGTTTTTTGCAACGAAAGCAAGCGCATCTTGTAGTCTTGCAATTTTCTCTCGTGCACGTCGCTGCCAGACTGGCTCACGCTCTTCATTCGTGCAAGCATGTCGTCGTTCAACAGCGTCAACTTTGCATTTTCACCTTCGAGGGCCTCGATCCGGTCCCGATACTGGTCATTGACGGCAAGCTCTCGGTTGAGATCTGCTCGGAGATGCTCGCATTTGGCGCTTGTCGTTTGGTACAGCCGGTCGTACTTATCGAGCTTCACCTTGAGCGCCTTGTTCTCAGATGCCAAAGACTTGACTCGGGTGGAAAGATCACTGCTGGCCTTGTCGGAGGTTTCACTTTGGTTTTTCAACTTCAGCTGGAGATCTTTCCTTTGCTTGTACACATAGTCGAAATTGTTTTGAAGCTCTGCGAGCTGGGCGTTCTTCTTGGACAAGAGATCTTCATATCTCGTTATCGTGGATTGTTTATTCTGTTCGAGTAGGCGCTGTTCCGTTTTCAAAGCATTGAGCTCGTACTCCAAACGAGAGAACTTTTCTCGAGAATACGAAGTCTCTTCAAACTTGGACGGCTGCTCCAAGAACGGCGACAGGCTTCTTTGCATTGAGTTGGTGTTTGTTGATGTACAGGACGAGCACTATCAACAGTAGGCATCTACGAGCTGAACAAGACAGATCTAAGCGAAGGTCTCAATGGACCAAAGAATGGATAGATGCGACAAAACAATTGAAACTAGAAAATTTGAAAAGATCGAAATTGCAAGTTGATATGCCGAAACACGGCCATTGTGTATCCGATTCAAGCCTTTCTCGGCTGATCTACATGATGATATCGTGTCAATAGCTGATTTCAACCTTAACTCTCGTTTCAAGTTGAATTTTAAAAAGCGCCGAATGATTTTACTTTCAGTGGTTATTCACTCTTTTGTGACGTTGCTAACTTCGCACCCGTGCACCTGGTCATTACTACACAGTGGCTCGCCCCAGCGATCTAGTTTCATTCCACATAATGTCCAAAATGTATGTAACAACTCAATTCAGGATCTTTATCTTTTCTCGTCACTAACAATCAGCCCTAGAAACTTCAAGTTGCTTGAGGAGTTGGAAAAAGGCGAAAAGGGCCTAGGTGCCCAATCGATCTCCTACGGCTTGACCAACCAGGATGACATCACCATGACCAATTGGAACGGCACCATCTTGGGTCCTCCACACTCCGTCCACGAAAACAGAATCTACAGTTTGAACATTGTCTGTGGAAAAGACTATCCAGAAAAGCCTCCCAAAGTGACGTTCATTTCCAAGATCAACTTGCCCTGTGTGGACTCCCACGGTCACGTCCTGGAGACGGACTTCGAGACGTTGAAGAACTGGAAGCGGTCGTACACTATGGAGATTGTGCTTTTGGAGTTGAGAAAAACCATGGCCTCGTCTGCAAACAAGAAGTTGCCCCAACCCCCTGAGGGTTCCTCCTACTAAGGTAGTTAGCACTAGCATCGTCGATTTGACAATAATACACGCTTATTGGGGCTCTCTTATGGTATCCTTCACAATCGGTCTTCTAATCTACCCACGCCGCTCGATCAAACATACGCAAATCATTTGATCCAATACTTAAACTATCACTGTAATTCTGTAAATGACAGAGGGACTCTTCGGTCTCATAATTCGTAATCTATTAGAGCTTGGTACTTACATGATCATCACCTATTTCTCTGGCTGTGCCTCGATCCACTTTGTTAGCTCGGCTTCTGCCTGTAGAAACCTCTGAATATCCGACCCATGTATGCTCTTGATAGAGTCATTTGTGTGGGCATTTGTGACCTCGATGTTGACCCACCGCTCACTTTTGACTTTCTTCCCGTTCTCGGTCGTTGTGTACGGTTGGAGACAACGTTGGAAAACTCGCTTGAAGGGTATGCAGATGGTTTCTTGAACCGTGTTGGACTCGGAAATCTTGAACGTGCATTCCAGCTGCGTTAGCGATTTAAGAGAGCATTGGTACTTTTTCGGGTTATCTAGCTGTTCTCTGTAAATGTGCTGAATTTCAGCTAGGCTTCTGACGGGTGTAGGTGGAGACATGATGTGGAGATGTCTAGTGCGCACACACTTAAGACAAATCTTCACACATACAAAATTTACTTTTCTTTTCTTAGTTTGTGATCTTTCATATTAACATTTCACATCCACTCCACGCCGCTTTTCAGCTTCTCTCATTTCAAACATCACTTGCACTCCAACAAAGAGAGTGACCAGGGCGAGCACCAAGTATGTAACTCCGTTGGTGGTGCCCACCAATGCCTTCAAAAGGGCGATCGTGCCGTCGTTGCCCAAGCAGAAACCATAGAGATTGGCAATCATCATCATCCAGATGTTGATCACCGCCCCCACCGCACACACATGTCTGTACCATGGTTTTGCAGCAAAACGCTTGAAGTACGCAGTAGCGAAAATCTCGGGAAGCAAGAACACCACCACCAACCAGCCCCACATGAGAAGCTTCAACTCGATGTCGTGCCAAATAGCCACAAAAGTAAACACCAAGAGCGAGTTGGCGATCCTGGTCTTGAAGCCGCCAGCGCCCGCACCAGCACCTCCCAAGGGCACGTAGATGTAGCGAATGACCCATCTGTTGAAGGACCGGTGCCACGCCCGCCAAAAGGCAAGCGCAGAAAAGTTGTTGTCCATGCACCGGATCATATTTTCTGGTGGGTCGATGCCGTCCAACAAACTCCAGAAGCGGAAAAGGCGCCAGGGAATGAGGAGCTTGAGCCAGATGATGTTCAAGTTGAACATGCCCAACATGGAGATCTGGAACGGCGAGTCACCATCCCAAGCTTTGGTCTTCGACACCGCCACCACGTACATGTAGTGCAACAAAAACTCCATCACCAACACGCAAAAGAGTGTACGGGCACCGTAGACCGCCAACCGTTGGTAGTTTTTTGTAGATGCAGACTGGTGGTAGTTGGACTGGTACATGTAGTCGTTGAAGGTGATGATGGGCCCGCCGATGAACAATGGGGCATATGACAAGTATGCGAGGTAGTTCTTGAACGAATAGTCTTCAAGTGGAAGTGGTGCTGTGAGTCTCTCCCGATCGTCCAACTCTGGAGCGATGCTAGTCTCGGAGCCCAGTCTTTTGTTCAAATCAAGCAGGAGCTCGGAAACAGACACCGGCTGGTGCTTTTTCTCCAAGAAATCGAGCGTGAAGGAGAGCATGCGGAGAAGCGTGAAGTTGTAGAACACGTCCCAACGTTTGACAAGGCCGTGGAAGCCCAGGTCAAGAAACCCAATGTGCAAAGAGGCGTCTTTGAGCTTGTGATTGAGGAAAAGCGTGGAGACGCCATACGTCCATAGACAGATCTTGGCCGTTCTGGCATCGTCGATGTACTTGGCCATGAAGTACATGGCTAGGATGTGCACCGCCACGCGGACACAATTGGTGCCATGCAATGCGTACAAGTAGCCAAGGCCGAAAACGAAGTCAAACGCCGTTCTTTTCATAGGCACAACCAGGCTGACGGCCTTACGCAACGCGGTGTGCGAGAGCAAGAGTGCCCAGATCAACCAGAAGTTCTCTCTGAGAAAGCGGTACTGCTGGTCAGAGTTGTCGACTTTGCGGCCGAAAATCCACCCGTCGCTCAAAAGCGGCGCAAAGCGCGAGTAATTGGGGTTGGTCTCGTTGGAGGCGTCCATGGCGGCCTTGAACATCAACGGCACCACCACGAGAAACACCACCAAGTGGATCTTGAACTCCACGGTGTTCCATTTGGAAGGCGTGGCTTTGGCTGCGATGGCCTTCCGCTTGGCCAAGTCCTTGGGCGGAAAGAGCCGGGTGTCGAGCGCCTCCAAGGAGAAGAATTGGAGGAACGAGCTCAAGTGGTTCATGGTGGTGGGTTTTCGCGGGGACAAACTCTAGCTGAGTAGGAATGAAGGAGAGATGAAAAATGAATATAATTTTCAGGAGAGTAGATTGGGAGTGATCAGTCCAAGGATTGATTGTCTGTAATAGAATTTAGACAAGCCCAGGGTGAAATGCAATTGGGAGGGTGTTGATCTTGCTCAGTAGTCAACTGCAAATAGGGACTCACCAATAGTCAGCAGACATCGGCCAATCTGAAGCAACAAAAAGTACATCAAAAAGATGAAAACCATAAGAATAATGGAAAAAAATGCCCGAAATTTCAAGAAAAGTCAAACTGTCATAAAAATTATCAAAACGATACCGTCACAAGGGCTACTCCTACCTGCCTGTATGGAGCCGAAATCTTCTCAACTACCCAGATCCAAGCATGTCTGACGATTTCAGCAGAAGACCCAACCCCAAAGGCTGGGTTCCGCCTAAAGCCCCATACAATCCGTACGACCCCACGGATATTCGGCCCGCCGAGGGCTATCCGTCCGAATTCAAGGTGCCCCGGGAAGAACCCCAGGGCTTCTCCTCCATCCCCAAAAACCCTACCCAATACAAGAAGATCAACGAGACCATGAAGAGACTCAACTACACGCCCAGACCCATGTCTACGATCTACCCGGGCCAGTACATGGTTTTGCGGAAGGTGGACCTGAACCAAAGGCTCAACACAGGAACGAGGTGGTTCGGCACCTTTCTCACGGTCTCGATCGTGGTGTACTCTGCATTTTTCCACCGGTGGAACGACGGCAAGGAAAACGTCATGTCGGAGTTCTACAGAACGAGGCTTCTGTTCAAGGAAAAGCTCGTGGGACTCACCGACCAGGAGCAACAGGACTTGTACCACCCGAAGGACTCGGGCATCAGCATCAAGAACGTGCGTGACACAGACTACATCCCTGAGGACTTGCGGAGAACGAAGGAGGGTGAGTTTGCTTTGAACAGGCCGTCGGAGAGACACGTGTTGGAGGCACAACGGCTCCAGCAAGAGCAGGAGGAGCAGCTTTTGAAGGAGTTGGACAAGCACCGGGAATATGCCCGGGAGTTCATGAATGACGGCTCGGAGAAGAAGAAAAAGAAGTTCTGGCTTTTTTAGCCGACGTGTAAATAGATAGAGCATCGAAATGATATACCTTAGTGAGAACACTCTGTATTCTGTGATCTCTTTTCTGTTCTATAACCCTTGTGTCTAAACCCTTATGAATTTAGCCTCCATCCGTCAGCTTGCATTTCTTGTACTCTTGCTGATGTACCCTCGCCGCCTTTCGTTCTTCGTGTCTCTGGACCAGCATGAAAATGCACAAAAATTGAAAAGCGAAATTAGGTTGTATAGTGTAGTGGTTATCACTTTCGGTTTTGATCCGAACAACCCCGGTTCGAATCCGGGTACGACCTTCTTTTTTCTCGCCTTTGTGGTAGTGGCCGTTACCCGACCAGCAGCGGAGTATAAGAGCGGCATCTCGCTCTTGAATTCTTTTTCCTTAACGCAAATTTCACAGCCATTCACAACGTTACAGCATCCCGTTGAGGTTGAACCCACTATGGCGTTCCTGGCCCATGACCATCGGGGTATTGTTGTATATTTTGAGCGGTGGACTGGAGAACAATTTGTTGATCTTGGGTGCAGCAGACCATCTGTAAATACCTGTTATTTCTAAGGGATTACCTTCGTGTGCCCGGATGGGGTCTGGTGCAATGATCAGCTTTACATCTGTAGATTTCGATTCGGTAAGAGTAGGCAATTTGAAGGTTTTACTCTATAATCAGCGATACACCATAATCAGTGGTTCAATGAGTGATCCATGGTGAGTGATAATGACGAGTGACATTTCATTGATGAATGGTTGGATTCAACATAGACTATTGACATTCATTGGTCTCTTCGATTCATTGCTTTATTGCATCTCGTTTGTCTTTGCTTATTTAATCTCTAACTTTCACCTGACTGCTATCTCCTCATTTCAAGGCGCAGCGCACAGAATAGATCACCATCTCATTGCGCTTTGCCAAGTACCACCATGAGGATCCCGTTGATTCTACATATTGCCGTCGTGGCATGCTTGTCACCGCAATTGACGGATCTACAACTGTCAAACGAAATAATACACTCAGACTATACTTCGTTCTTATCGGAACCGGACCTACCGTCTCTACTGCACAACGCCTCTGCGTGCTTCGATGTTCCCTCCGTGCCCAGGAAAGACCAATGTGTGTTTGCCCAGCGCCACTGCACCGATAACATCGGCGTCATCAACCTTCTCCTGTTCTACTACTGCCGGTCCCGGTGGCTCACGGTGCCAACTATAGCGCTCGCTATGCTCGTGTGCTTCGTTCTGTTAGCCCTCACGGCGTCGGACTTTCTCTGTCCCAATCTCTATTCCATCGCCAAGATGTTGAACTTGTCCGATAATATCGCCGGGTTGACGTTGTTAGCGCTCGGCAATGGGTCTGCCGATGTGGTGTCGACATTCAAGGCTTTGGAGGTGGGTGCAACGGGTCTCGCCATCTCCGAATTGGTCGGGGCGGCCATTTTCATCTTGACCGTGGTGGTGGGCGCCATCTCCATCGCCAGCCCGTTCAAGGTGCCGAAACACCATTTCTACCGGGACATTCTGTTCTATTTCGTGGTGACCAGTGCGCTTCTCGGGTGTCTCGTCACCGGCTCGTTCAACTACCTCAATGGCTCGCTTTTGTTCGCCACCTACGTCGCCTATGTGTTGGTCGTCATCTACGTGCACTCGTTTTTCTTGCAGAAGATGATCCAGACCTCCAACATCGCCCGTCTCCGCAGTGACTACGCCAACTCCAACGACGAGGATCTGTCCTTGGAGCATTATGCGGAACATTTGGTCGCCCACCCGACCATCGACATTCTTTCTGCTCTCGAAGAGCCCGAGAGCACCGAGGAGCTCGACTACTTCTTGCGCACACACAACGCTCCCCAGGAGGGACTTGCACCGCTTGAAGCCGGCTCCTACGGCTTGAAACTCTTGATCCGGGGCCTTTCCAAACACTCCATTCACCTGGACATTCTGCCCACGCCCACGAGTGTGGCCTTGCGGAACGAGCGCCCGTTGACGGCAGAGACTCCCGTGGAGCCACAGGTGACCAACGAAACGGCGGTGCAGCTGGTGTCCGAGGAGCCCGAAACGGGGCTCTGGGCCCACATTTTGCCCCAGCTCGGCGCCAACTCCCCGTTCCCGGCAAAGGCCTTGCACTACGTCTCGTTGCCCATGCACATTGTTCTCCGTCTCACTACACCAAACCGTGAACAGGCCTTGGAGTACCTCCAGTCCATTTCGTCCAACGCCTTCACTTTCGGCGCCGACGACGAGGACACGACCTCCTTCGAGGGGTACGATTACGCCGGCGACATGAAACTACTTCGTGTTCAGGTTGTATGTGCAATGTTCTTCGTGTACCTCGTTGTTCTTCGAGAAAGTCTCGACACATGGGTCTCCTTGCCATTTGTGGGTGTGGTGTGTGCCGTGCTGAGCTACCTTATTCCGACTAACGACCCGAAGTTGGGCATTTCCGCGTGGAATCACCGCTTGTGGAACACTATTGGCTCACTTCTTGGGTTTGTGTTGTCGTTGCTCTGGATCTCATCCTTTGCCACGGAAATCGTGTCGATTCTCAAGTCTGTGGCGGTGATCTTGATCATTGGCGACGAGATTATCGGCTCCACGGTTTTTGCATTGGGCAATTCCGTGGGAGATTTGATCTCCAACCTCACCATTTCCCGCATGGGCTTGCCCATCATGGCTTTTGGGGCCTGCTTTGGCGGACCCTTATTGACTATCTGCTCTCTCGGTTTGAGTTCCGTGATTGTCATTTACAACACGGGCGGCCACAGCATCCCGATCAAGTTTTCGGCGGCGCTCAAGTTGAACGTGGCGGTTCTTATCTTCACGTTGGTGTTCCTCTCTGTGTTTATTCCACGGAACAACTGGATGTTCGACCGGAAAACCGGCTTTTCCCTTATTGCCATTTGGGTCGCCTCGGTGATTGCAACCGTGATTCTCGGCGTCCACTAGCATCGTCATCTACGTTCATACCAAGCTCTAATTTAACAACTTTAATACTCCGCACTATTTTCTTAATCATCATCTTCTTTGGCCAAAACCTTTACCATCTTTCACCTGAGTTCTACTCATCTTCTACACTTCTTTTCTTTAACCGAATCCATTTCTATGTACATATCAATTAGTCGACCTCCTCGACGGTAGGACCACTTTGTTCAGCGCCAGCTGCTCCAGCTCCTGGAGCGCCTGGGAATCCGCCTGGGGCACCGCCTGGGGCAGCACCAGATTGGTAGGCCTTGGCCATGATAGGGTTGGCTACACCCTCCAACTCCTTCTGCTTGTCAGCGAATTCGTCGGTGGCAGCGGTCTGGTTCTCGTCCAACCAGGCAATCGTCTCGTCCACGGCCTTGGTGACGGTTTCCACGTCGGCAGAGTCCAACTTGGACTTGAAGTCTGCCTCGTTGAAGCTGTTCTTCAACGAGTAGGCGTAGGACTCCAAGCCGTTCTTGGCCTGGACTCTGGCAGCCTCCTTCTCGTCCTCTTCCTTGTATCTCTCGGCCTCAGACACCATTCTCTCGATGTCCTCCTTGGACAATCTGCCCTTGTCGTTGGTGATGGTGATCTTCTGGGTCTTTCCGGTACCCTTCTCCAAAGCGGAGACGTTCAAGATACCGTTGGCGTCAATGTCGAAGGTGACCTCGATCTGTGGGACACCTCTTGGTGCTGGTGGGATACCAGACAATTCGAACTTGCCCAACAAGTTGTTGTCCTTGGTCTTGGTTCTCTCACCTTCGAACACCTGGATCAACACACCAGGCTGGTTGTCGGCGTAGGTGGAGAAGATCTCAGACTTCTTGGCTGGGATGGTCGAGTTTCTGGGGATCAACTTGGTCATGATACCACCAGCAGTCTCGATACCGAGCGACAATGGGGCCACGTCCAACAACAACAAGTCCTGAGTCTTGGAAGAAGTGTCTCCGGACAAAATTGCGGCTTGGACAGCGGCACCATAGGCAACAGCCTCATCGGGGTTGATCGACTTGCTGGGCTCCTTGCCGTTGAAGAAGTCAGACACCAACTTTTGCACCTTGGGGATTCTGGTGGAACCACCCACAAGCACAATGTCGTCCACCTGGGACTTGTCGATCTTGGCGTCCTTCAACACCTTTTCCACGGGGTCCAATGTGGACTTGAACAAGTCCTGGCACAATTCCTCGAAACGGGCCCTGGTGATGGAGGTGTAGAAGTCGATACCCTCGTACAAGGAGTCGATCTCAATGGAGGTTTGAGCGGAAGAGGACAAAGTTCTCTTGGCCCGCTCACAAGCGGTTCTCAATCTTCTCAATGCTCTTTGGTTGGAAGACAAGTCCTTCTTGTTCTTTCTCTTGAACTCGTTGATGAAGTGGTTGACCAACCGGTGGTCGAAGTCCTCACCACCCAAGTGGGTGTCTCCGGCGGTGGACTTGACCTCGAACACACCTTCTTCGATGGACAACAACGAAACATCAAAAGTACCTCCACCCAAGTCGAAGATCAACACGTTCTTCTCTTGAGTGCTCTTCTTGTCCAAACCGTAGGCGATGGCTGCGGCGGTGGGCTCGTTGATGATTCTCTTGACGTTCAAGCCGGCAATCAAACCAGCGTCCTTGGTGGCTTGTCTTTGGGAGTCGTTGAAGTAAGCAGGCACGGTGATCACGGCGTCCGTGACGGTGGTGCCCAAGTAGCTTTCAGCGGTTTCCTTCATTTTGGTCAAGACCATGGACGAGATTTCCTCGGGCGAGAACACTTTCTGTTCGCCCTTGAACTCGACCTGGATCTGGGGCTTTCCGGCCTTGTCGATGACCTTGAAGGGGAAGTGTTTCTTGTCCTCTTGCACTTCATGGTCGTCGTACTTTCTGCCTATGAGTCTCTTGGCATCAAACACTGTGTTGGAGGGGTTCATGGCGGCCTGGTTCTTGGCGGCGTCACCAATCAACCGCTCGGTGTCGGTGAAAGCAACATAGGAGGGGGTGGTTCTGTTACCTTGATCATTGGCAATGATTTCCACCTGGTCGTTGGCAAAGTGGGCTACACAGGAGTAGGTAGTACCCAAGTCAATTCCGATAGCTTTAGACATTTTTTTGTTTTTGAATTGTTGATGAGAGATGGGAGTCTACAATTTGTCCTTATATACTTGTGCTCTAATTGCCAGAAGCTTCTGGGGGCTTCGTGACGATCTCCGCATTTGGGTGCGAATTCTGCGGAGTACTAGAAACTTCTGGAACCCCCGATAAGCTTTGAGAAGATCCACCACCAGAAAACAATTTTGAGGTGGATGGGGTGATGTTATCGAAGAATTATAGAATTCACGAATCATGTGCCGTTAGGTTTTTTTATTTGTCGTCGTTTTGGATGCTTTTGGTGACCTTATTTCCAGTCATTGCGCAGCGATGAGAAGTATGCCAGAAACGGACTGACAAAAAAAACTAATCTTCACTAAAAAGAAAAGCTTGGTTTGAAAAAAGCTTTTCGTGAGTTAATCAATGAAGTCGAGAAGGGAAGTGGTGCTGGAAACTATTTGAACGCATCATCTCCCAAGACACTATAAATGCCACTTTTCCAGCCAATAACCAATGCCCATCAATTCCTATCAATCGAATGATTTAAAGTCACAATCAATCTAAATAAGCCACTAAAGAGGCTTTTGCCGTGTTCCTGCTGGCACGGCTCCAGCGGAGTCACCTGCCTGACTCCGACCACTGACTCGGCCCATGCGCACATCCCCACTGTTTCTCACATCTCACCTCCAACTACAACAATGATCAGAACTTTGGCCAGACAATCCCTCCGTACGCCCTTCAGAACCGCCGTCCGTTTCAACAGCGTCAACTTCACGCTCAACAAGGACTCGCACGTGTTCAAGTACCTTGGCCAGCCACCAGCTTTCGTCAAGTTCACCGACCAGCACGAATGGTTGGCCGTCCACAACGACGAGAGCGCCTTCATTGGTATCACCAGCTACGCCTCCGAGGCCTTGGGTGACACCACTTTCGTGGAATTGCCCGAGGTCGGCGTCACGTACGAGGCCGGCGAGTCCATTGGCTCTGTTGAGTCGGTCAAGAGTGCCAGTGAGATCTACAGCCCTGTGGGCGGCGAGGTTGTCGGCATCAACGACATCTTGGAGAGCAAGCCACAGTTGATCAACCAGGACCCCATGGGTGCCGGCTGGATTGCCCACATCAAGTTGAACAAGTCGCTCGAGGAGATCCAGGCCCAGGAGGACTTGATGGACGAGGCTGCCTACGCCGCCAGCTTGGACTCGGAGTAATTCGATGGTGTGGTCGAAATCAGGCAATTGCCTGAAATTGACCAACAGATCGGCCGATGAGGTCAAATGTAGACTAGTCATCTAGTTCAATGCATGGTATTTATGGAGTCAGTAGAATAGAGGGAGAAGACTTCAAAGGAAGCGTCAACGTACAATGGTAACTTGACTAGGGTTGTCAACCTCTTGACTTTATCTTCCTCTTGGCTTTATCTTCAAGCCAAGGTTGGAAGTAAGCTCAATCCTGAAATCTCAGTCCGGCGATATTAATAGATCGGGCCACAGATGGGAGTGAAGACTGAATCCACCTTGAAATGATAATAACACTGAATTAAAAAAAAATCGGCTCAAAGGATGTTCTTAAAAAAAGTCGACTTAGGGCCAGCGTGGCGGGCGTCGGGGCTTGGCTACAGGGTTGGAAACCGCCAGATCCATTACATATATACTAAGAAAAGTGAACCGCAATGGGCACAATGATCACTATCAACACGATAATCACACCCAAGATAAGACACATACGCATCTTCATGTCCTTCCACCACATGTCCTTTCTGACACGGTTGGCGCCACGGCGGAAGCCCTGGGCGCTGATGGCGAGGTTGTCTGTCTTGTTCTCGATGGAGTCCAATCTCTCGCCTCTCTCGGCGACTTTGTTGATATTGTCTCTCATGATGCCGACGGTGTCGTCGATTTGCTGCCGTTAGTATGGTTGCCAGGATGGTAGAGTTACATAGTCGTAACTGGTATGGTCATAAAAGATGACACAAAGGTGCAACAAGCCGCACGGGGCTGCCGGAAATACATACCGCTTGGATGGCGGCGGTCCGCGAGTTGGACTGCTCGCCTGTCGTTTGGTTGGGGATGTACGGATCGTAGGGCACGGAGGAAGACATGGTGCTGTGGGGATCTGAGGAGTTGAGGTGAGTTTTGTATTTGTTCGCAGTACCCGTGACCGCCCAAACAGGAAACGGGAGGAACGGCTGGGGTGTGAAAAATTACCATCACATCTCGAGAGCTGGACCTGAGATTTGATGGCGGGAAATGATTCTTCTGGATCACAGCGGACTTAGTGTGGACTTTCACGTTTAACTGGCTTATTCTACTATTGTCACGTCTCGACATCTTCAATCTGGTGTTTCTGTACGATTTACACCAGGCAAGACGTTCTGCGTAAACATAAGATCTAAGTGGTCTGTATCAGGCCACTGTTATATTTACATTTTTTGATCTTGATTCTTTTCTTATTTTTATTTGTACGGCGAGTGGATCTACAACGTTTCGTGGCGGAGTGTGAGAGTGAGTGGCCGCAAGCAGGTCATGATCTGGAATAGGCCGTGTATTGCCGAAGCCGAGCCGTCCACTATTGGACGGCCCCTGTTTCAAGTACTGGACTATACCAGCATTTTCCAAATCTTCGGAACAATTACGCTTTCACCTCTACCTTTTCTTCCGATTCCTCTTTATCTTTTCTCATAACCTTTTTCCTAGTTCTCGTACCGTCACGTCGTGCCTCGCCGTGTAAAACTAATTTCTATTCGTAGACTACGCGCACCTGGTGTCCTGCACCGAATGCTCGCCTCCGGAGGCCTCTCCAAAACTGACAACGAAGTATTTTTTTCTTCTTTCTCTTTATCCTCAAACAAATATAATCCTTTCAAAATGGACGGTGGTATGTACTTTGACCCGCTTTAACGAATTCTCATCCGGACGCGCCCCTGCCCGCCCGCCAGCCCGCAATTTCCCGCCCTTTTCTCTTCAATTCACTTTTGTTTTTTTGTCGTTGACCCTGGCTTATCTTGCCCAACTTCCCGCTCCACCCACATTCGGCACGTGTCGGCATCAATCGCCTCGTGGCCGCTTCCTGTGCCTGACCGCTGCTTCCGGAACCATTCAATTTGATGGATCGCCCACTGGCGCCGGCGTTGTCGGTGGTCTGAAGCTTGCGCCGAATCTCGCCAAGTATGATCCGGCCCACACGTGGTTCGGCTCGGGACTCAGCCTAGCTACACCGCCAATGGCTACTGTGGGCAATTGCTTACTTGGTGAATGGCTTTTTGCCGGCTTCCGCCCGCTCAAAGCTTGCTGCCGGCCAGCCAGCATTGTGTTGTTGAATTGTCGAATCGTGGTGTATGGAGGTTTTCCTGCAGCCAGTGCGAGCGGGTCCCCCCTTCTTTTCCCAAAGCAATCATGCGCACACCCAATCTTTCAGTGGCCGGAAATGCCGATATGAGATGTCCCCGTTCAATTACTAACTCGTTACAGAAGACGTTGCTGCCTTAGTTATCGACAATGGTTCTGGTATGTGTAAAGCCGGTTTCGCCGGTGATGACGCTCCACGTGCCGTGTTCCCATCTATCGTTGGTAGACCAAGACATCAAGGTATCATGGTCGGTATGGGCCAAAAGGACTCCTACGTTGGTGACGAGGCTCAATCCAAGAGAGGTATCTTGACCTTGAGATACCCAATTGAGCACGGTATCGTCAACAACTGGGACGACATGGAGAAGATCTGGCACCACACCTTCTACAACGAATTGAGAGTTGCCCCAGAGGAGCACCCAGTTTTGTTGACCGAGGCCCCAATGAACCCTAAGTCCAACAGAGAGAAGATGACTCAAATCATGTTCGAGACTTTCAACGTTCCTGCCTTCTACGTTTCCATCCAAGCCGTCTTGTCCTTGTACTCTTCCGGTAGAACCACCGGTATCGTCTTGGACTCTGGTGATGGTGTTACTCACTTGGTTCCTATCTACGCCGGTTTCTCCATGCCTCACGGTATCTTGAGATTGAACTTGGCCGGTAGAGACTTGACCGACTACTTGATGAAGATCTTGTCTGAGCGTGGTTACACTTTCTCTACCACCGCTGAGAGAGAGATCGTCCGTGACATCAAGGAGAAGTTGTGTTACGTTGCCTTGGACTTCGAGCAAGAGATGCAAACCTCTTCTCAATCCTCTGCTATCGAGAAGTCTTACGAGTTGCCTGACGGTCAAGTCATCACCATCGGTAACGAGAGATTCAGAGCTGCTGAGGCTTTGTTCCGTCCTACCGACTTGGGCTTGGAAGCCGTTGGTATCGACCAAACCACCTACAACTCCATCATCAAGTGTGACGTTGACGTTAGAAAGGAGTTGTACGGTAACATTGTCATGTCTGGTGGTACTACTTTGTTCCCAGGTATTGCTGAGCGTATGCAAAAGGAGATTACCTCTTTGGCTCCATCCTCCATGAAGGTCAAGATCATTGCTCCACCAGAGAGAAAGTACTCTGTCTGGATCGGTGGTTCTATCTTGGCTTCCTTGTCCACTTTCCAACAGATGTGGATCTCCAAGCAAGAATACGACGAGTCTGGACCAACTATTGTTCACCAAAAGTGTTTCTAAGCTCATTGACTATCTGTTTAGTTCAATTAGTATTCTTGCTGAGGTGGTGAGATACTGCTTCTTAAAAAGAGTCTTGATTTTCTCATTTGTGTTCTGAATTGTTTTGAAAGCAATGATATAGATAGGAAAATAAGATTTATCTAGAGTTAACCGTAAGCTACTTGATCTCCAAGAAAGGTGTCTTGCCCTTCAATCTGCCCAAGACACATTTGGGAGCGTACCTTGCAATGACATTGTCTTCGTGCAACATGTCGAAACTCTCCGTGGCGTCCTGGCCGGCGAACTTCAAGATCGAGTCACGTCCGCCAGGGTGGTCGTCCAAGAACGGAGTCAAGTTCAACACCACGTTTTTGACTATGACCCAGCAGTCGTCCTCGGTGTTGTGCTTGGCCACATCCTCGGCGGTAAATTCGTCACGAGGGATTTCGAATTGTGTAACACTCCCGGCGTCCTTGGTCTCCTCTTTTTTCTCTGCCTTTGGGGGCTTGGCCTGTGATTGCTCCACGTTAGCCTCCTCTGTAGTGTCGCCCAAGTCAATGGTGATTCTCTTCGAGTTGGGGTCAATGTGGAGACTGATTTGGTTCAATCTGTCGGTGGCTGTCGACTGAGACGACGCCGAAAGAGCCTTCATCAAGTGGTTAGTGGCCTGGTCCGCAGCCAACCGGCCGTAGACAACACATGCCAAGAGCGACGAGCCTCCGAGTCTATTGTGGCCATGAACACCTCCCGCAACTTCACCAGCAGCGTACAAGCCTTGAAAGATATCTTCCTTGTCGCCGGACTTGTGCACCACCTCGGTGCGGTCGTTGATCTTGACTCCACCCATGGTGAAGTGCAACACACGGGCAATGAACGCCACATGGTAATTGCCGTTGGCCTCCATGTCGAAAGGCGTGGTGGGGAAGTACTTCTTTCCGAATGGGTCCTTCTTGTCGCCCTTGGCTGCAGCATTGTAGTCTGCGATGGTGCCTTGCAACTTCTCGAGCGGCACACCCATCTCCTCGGCCAACTGCTTGCCCGTAAGCGTCTTCAACAACTTGCGCTGCTTGTAGTGCTTGATATGGAACTCCAAGCGCAGCTCGCTCTGCAGATTCATCACCAAGCGCAAGGGCCCGTTGCCCTGCTCATTCTGCTTGAGCATCTCGCCGCTGACGTAGTCCCGGGTGCCCAACTCGTCGCAAAACCGCTCGCCGTGCTTGTTCAAGATGATGCCGCCTTCGCCTCTAAGCGCCTCGGCGCCCAAGAACAAGAACCGAGGCTGTGACTTGCCCTCGATGGCGTCGGTGTCGTTGTAGTCGATAAGTCCCGTAGGGTGCACCTGGACCTTGTCCATGTCAATGCCCACACCGGAGTTCTTCATGATGATCTTTTGCCCGTCGCCGGTGGCGTGGTTGCCGTTGGTGGAAGGGAGATCGATGATGTCGGGCCGGTACTTACGCAACAAGGAGTTCTTGGTGAAGTCAGCCGCGTAGCCGCCGGTAGCCATGATCACGGGGCCCTGCAACTCGCCCTTCTCCTTGGTTTTCATGTCCTTGTAACGCACGCCCCGCACCACGGTGTCGTTGGTAGGATCGAGCACTAAGTCGATGACCTGAGTGTTCTTCATGATCACCACACGCTCGGGTTCCTGCTCCGCCAAGTTCTCCAACGTCTCGAGCAACTTGTACGTGATTGCCATGCCCGGGAACTTGGCGTCCTTGCCACGGTGAGTTCTGGGCTGGGAGTGGCCACCGAGCCGAGAAACCACGGACAAGTCCAAGCCAAACACCTCCTGAAGCCAGTGAACCGCATCGGCACTGTTGTAAGTAAGCACCTTGATAAGCTCAGGGTTGGCTCTGTCCTTGGCCGTGGCCAATGTGTCCTGGTAGAACTGCTCCACGGAGTCCGGGATCTTCAACGAAACCTGGGTCCGGGTGAGGGCGCCGTTGATGCCTGAGGTTGCCTTTCCACTGTTGCCGCTGAGGAAACCCTGCTTGTCGAACAAAACGACGTTGGCACCCCGGATGTATGCCTGGTGGGCGGCAGATAGACCTGCTAAGCCGCCGCCAACGATAAGGACTGGGTTGGTGGGGAAGGACATAATTTATTGGTTGGATGAGTTGAATGTGTTATAGTGGGAGTAGATGAGTTGAGTGAGAATATTGGATACTGATTTGGATGGCAATCGAGACTGTTTGTTCAGTGGGTATGCAGAAGTGGTGCGTTTGGCAGTTCGGGGTTTACGAGATTAGCCGTGGAGAATGTGGGGAAGCGCACAATTGCGCTAAAACTACAATTTTTAAACTGGGATAGAGAACACTTTTGCTTGAAGCAGATTTTCTTCTCCCGCTTTTGCAATTTTTTCTACGGCTTACTATTCAGCGACGGTGATTCGGTAATAGCAATCCTGCACCCCCGGAATGTGGGGAAGCGCAGGCTCAGGAACCAGACAATGATCTAGTTGGTACAATATTACACCGCAGTAATGAAATGATGAAACAACTTTATTATGAGTATTAGAAAGTATTATTAGTTTAAAAAGTGTTATCAGACAGGAAGATTAGACCTTGTCGGCGGAGGACTTTTCCGTGGTGCTGTCGGATTTGACAATCTCGACCTCGTTGTCGGTAGGGTTGAGCATTCTCTCGGGCTTGTCCAATGCTGTGAATGGGGCACCCGTCTTCATCGAGTAGAGCTTCAAGGCACCGATTCTAGTCCAGGCAGACAAGATGGTGAAGCCAACACCGCACACGGGAGTCACCACGAAAGCACCAAAGGCACCCCAGTCCTTTCCGTTGTAGATACCGTTCCACACCAAGAGAAGTCTGCCACCCTCGAGAGCAGTGCCGTAGTAGATGCATCCATAGATGAACACACCAAGAAGACCGGACAAACCGCCGAACATGGTGTCGAACCCGGTGAGGTACCAGAAGTACTTGTCACTAAGACCAAGAAGCACAGCTGGCACCACAGAGGCCGAAACCAAGTCGGCAATCAAGTAGATTTGGAGCACATCGTCGGCAACCTTGATGGCCAACACTGCAGTGGGGATCATGACCACCACAACCAATGCACGCACGTAGATCATCTTCAACTTGTTCTTGAAAAGATCGTTGGAGATGGACGACACCATTCCACTCTGGTAGGCGTCAAAGACACAGGTGGCACCGGTGATGATGAAGATGATGACAAAGGCCACGATCCACTTGGGGCGCTGGGCCAACATGAAGTAGAAAGCAGTGCCTCCACGCTTGTCCTGAGGAGTCATGTAGCCGGCCCACACAACAAGCATACCAGACATACCAACCACCACGTGGATGGCACAGACAAAGAAACCGGCAAGACCGCAGCCGATCCAGAGGTCCTTGGTGGTCTTACTGGCGAAAGTTCTCAACCAGTAGCCGGAAATGAAAAAGTTGTTGGTCCAGATGGCAACGGGCAAGATGTAGAGCAATTGCCAACCGTTAGTGTTGGCCTCGAGCAATTTCGACTCGCCGATCAAGCTCCGGTCGATCTTGGTGCCGGCTCCCACAGAGGCACAGGCAATAATCACCACCAACATGAGCACGGCACCTTGGAGGTTGTCGGTGATGAAACTGATTCTGAAACCACCGAAAGTGGTGTAGATGGTGGTCACGGCACAAAGCACGATCACCACTGGCACGGCATTGAGCCCGGTAAGCACCTCAATGGCCTGTCTCAACGACGACAAGTCACCGATCATGAACAAGAACATGGTGAGAAGGGAGAAGAAGGAGAGGTACAATTGAGTCACCACACCGAATCTTTGCCCGACCCACGCGGTCAAGACGAATCCCTCGGGGCACTTCTTTCTGAGCAATGGACCCACAATTGCAAAGGCAAGAATGGCAGATCCACCAGCGAGTGAGTACACCAACAAGCCGTGCAAACCGACCTTGTTGGCGATTTTGGGGTAAGTCATAAGCATACCGGGTCCCACACCTGAGGTTAGTAAATGTCCAGATCATATCAGCCGCATTCAGCCGTGCGGTCCAATTTTGGTCCAATCTTAGCCCACCTTTATAAAGGTCTTGTGGGTATAAAACGAAAGTACATACTTGCAGCAATGAAGTTGACTGCCAAAGCTGGACCTCTTTGGGTTCCATTGTGGGACAAGAAACTGTCTGCCCTGCCGTACTTCCACGACAAGAGCAAAGCTGTCACCAACAAGAACGCGAAGGTACAGTAGATGATGGCGTTGTTGCCTTGATCCGAGAGCTGAGCCATTCTTGATATCTAGTGAAAGAATAAGCAGAGAATCGACATTGACAAGAAATGTGGTCTTTTTTATACCCTTTTTTCAAATTATATAAAGGCGTGCCCATCAGCGCATACCCATCTCGAGGTTGGGGAAATATGCACTAATGCGATTAGACGAAAACACATTCATTTTTGACGGGCGCAACTGGGCGAAATTCAAGACCAGATGTTTCAACGGATTTCCTTGCTACGAAATATCCGAATCCAATTTTTTAGGACCTCAGAGCTCGAAATTGCAGAGTCGATGACCACTGTAGTGGCATCTCCGATGGTCCTGAAGTCGCGTGCCAAGAAATACTGGGTGCAAAACTTAGCAGATCCAACTAGATCCTGGTCCTATACTCGCATATGCGAAAAATCAGGTCAAAATCTTCAGCTCATCGAAAAAAAAGAACGCTTTGGGACATGTAATTGGTGATTTTGCTCTGTCAGCCAAGAAACTTTGATATCATGTGTAATGTGCTCTTCGCTTTCAGGGCCAAGGCAAAAATCTTGCAGAACAGGTCAATTTCGGGGGACACAAAATAGGCTTTGATCCATCTCGCTTATGATCGCTTAAAGTTGTAAATTTGCTAGGCTCATCGGCTCAAAGAAATTTTTCCGCATCTTGGCTTGACATCTCAGTTGCATTGAAATCTTGGCTCACGGCCGATGATCGGAGGCTCTGGCCGGCAAGGACCGCTTGAGATAACATAGTTAAAAATTACGCTTTGTTCTGAAATAATTCTACTGTCACTGTGTTCATACTGGCATTTATCATTGTATATGGTTACATCAAATCTGAGGATGTGCTCGCTTAAGATTGACGCATAAAAGCATTGACGGATCTCCTCAAAGCACTACGCGCATCTAACGGGATCAAGCTTGCTATGTTGGCAACACTCAGTAGTCAATGGTTTGGATATGCACTAGATTTTGCATGTCACTTAATATCATCCTTGTGATCTTAGGTTGAGGTGGATGTGTTGTAAAAATTACTCAAAGCTGTATTGTTGGATTCCGAAACAGTGAATGAATATTTTCTATGGTCTAAGACAAGAAAGCTTGCTTGAGGGACACAAGAGTGACGATACAGAGTTCGAATTCAGCATAGTCCGATAAGGTAATGTACTCAGTTGGTGGACAACTTCGTAGTTCAGTTGGAGTGAAAGTGATGATAGTTGTGATTTTACGGTGGGACGTAGACAACAGTGCACGATTTCACCTCTGAACAGTCAGACGGGGTTGAGTACCCAGTTGGTGGATAGCTTACCTCGCAACAGAGACGATCAAACCGAAGGAGGGATAATAATTTCGTCTGAGAGAAGATTCATTGCGCCGTGAAATTCTCGGCTTGGAGTAGAATATGTAGGTGGTGTAGACGAGTCGTCAAATTCGCCAGTAACAACTCAAAGAAATTCCCCTATCTACAGGGGCTCGGCAGCGCAAATTGCATTGCCTGTTCCCATTTTGCTTATCCCTTTCCCTTTATTGGCGTTCTAGATGAACAGATTTTGAAACCTTGTTCAATATTTCCGATGTGACACCACTAGTGGGCTTACATGATATCATTCACGGAGGTTTATAAACTGAACCCGAGCATTTTTTGCTTCCATTTGCTCCACTACTTATACGGACGACTACGGTTATGCTATACGGGAGTCACGATGAGTTGAGGTCTGCAACTGACCTTGGTTCTTTACAATTCGCACACTTTTAGGATCAAACCACTTTTGCGAAAAAACCAAAAAGCCACGTAAAAATCGGAATCGCCCAACAACACCATAAAGCTGAGAAATTAAGATTATTCTATGGCGAGAAACAATTTGACAGCTTGTTTCATTGGTATCTCGAGCAAGTGTACGTAAAGAGTGGACTGAACTCCAACCTCGTTCCTCTTCGAGTGCTCACTGAAATATACTAGTGGAAAAATAATCTGAAAATACCTGATACACTACATGTAAAGCCCTCACTGTGGGAGAATTTTATCGTTCTCGCTCAAGTATTAATCAGAATTGAACTATAGCTCGGATTTCTAGTGTGTTTCATGTGTCACCGAGGTACTGCAAACATGTCACGTGACGATGATTAGAACGAGGCACAAACGCACCAGGGTCATAATTCATGAAGCATAGATTCGGTTTATGATATACAAGAAGAAGATTTGATGATGAAAGTGTAAATTCATAACCGTTTTTGAAAACGGTATCTTTGCGACCGCCGCTGTCTTAGACGAGAGCCAAAGCGAGGGAAATAGCCAAGAAGAAGGAGCTCAAGCGAGAGAAAGAGCCCGAGTTGCCGTAGGTGACGATCGAAGAGGGAGTGCCACTTGTAACGGGAGGGGAAGCTGGCGTGCCAGTGCTGGATCCAGATCCACCGTGCAAACCAGCGCCATCTTGTGCACCAGAACCATTACCAGAGTTACCTTCAGAGCCATTATCAGGGACTGATTCCTCAGGTTCGGGGCCACCAGAAATCACAGCGGTAGCAGTCTGCTGACTCTCAGGAGATAGGCTATCAGGCTTCATAGCTGTGGCCTTTGAGGCAGGCTTAGGGGCTGGGCCAATAAAGCCTGGGATTGTCGCTGGCCCAGGATGGCACCCACCCGGCCCCCTGCACGTTGTGATTGTGACTATCTCGTTATGAGAGTTGGTGGTCGTGATTGTCACAATTGGAAGTTCTGAGATGGCCGACAAGTTTGGAAGGGTAATAGAAGGAGGATGGCATCCGTTTGGTCCGCTGCACGTTGTGACGGTCACGATCTCGTTATGGGAGTCAGTAATCGTGTATGTTGAAACAGGAAGCCCCGAGCTGGTAAGTCTTGACTCAATGCTTGACACTCGAGTCCAAGAAGATGAGACAGGTTCTGGCTCACTGGATGGGAGATTATCTGGAGACAGGGAGGAAGAAGTCAGTACCACTGACGAGTTCCACCCACTCAGACCCGGAGCGTAACTGTGAATGGACGAGCTGACTGGCACCGATGACAGAGATTCTGGCATAGAGGACAGAAACATAGGCACGGATGACAGAGTAGACAGCTCAGAGAACAAAACAGACTCTGACAGACTGAAGGGCTCGGAAGACAGACTAACATATTTGGATGACAGGCTTACTGACTCAGTAGACAGGACTAACTCAGAAGACAGGACTGACTCAGAAGACAGGAATGATTCAGAAGACAGAACTGATTCAGAAGACAGAAATGACTCAACACTCAGAGACAGAGCGATGCTTTGCGCTGGAACATAAGTCACAGTACACTTCTCAATCTGAGCGCAGTCACTGGGAGTGAAGTAACCAGTTGGAGGGTAGCTTCCAGAACCCGATGGAACAGAAGTGACTGTGGTTGTTGTCTGGGGAGGCACAAAAGTTACAGTACAATTTTCGATCTGAGCACAGTCGCTGGGAGTAAAGAACCCAGTTGGTGGATAGCTCCCATAACTCGGGGTCGAGGTCACTGTAGTTGTGATTTGTGGAGGAACATAAGTGACAGTACAGTATTGAATCTCGTCACAGTCTGCCGGAGTATGGAAACCGGTGGGCAAGTAACTACCAATACCACTAGGAATGACTGTAATAGTAGTAGTCATTTGGGCAGGAACATAGACCACGGTACAATTCATAACAAAGGCACAGTCTGATGGAGTAGAATAGCCAGTTGGTGCATAGCTACCACTTGTTGGAATGGAAGTGATGGTGGTAGTTGTTTGGGGTGGCACAAAAACCACAGTACAGTTTTCAACCTGAGCACAGTCACTCAGAGTGAAGTACCCTGCAGAAGGATAAGCGCCAGGTCCAGTTGGAGTGGAAGTTATAGTGGCAGTTTTTTGTTGCGCAACGTACATCACAGTACAAGACTCGATATAAGCACACTCTGTCGGAGTGGAGTATCCTGCCTGAGGATAGCTCCCACCACTGGCAACGTAAGTGATGGTGGTTGTTGTTTGTAGTGGAACGAAAGTGACAGTGCAGCTCTCAATCTCAGAGCAGTCACTTGGGGTAAAGTAGCCTGCTGGAGGGTAGGTTCCGAGTCCACTTGGAGTGGAAGTGATGGTGGTCGTGATTTGGGGTGGGATGTAAACAACAGTACAGCTCTCGATGTAAGCACAGTCCGAGGGGGTCGAGTAACCACTTGGTGGATAACTTCCACTTGGAGTCGACGTAATCGTGGTTGTTATCTGAGGTGGAACATAAGTCACTGTACACTTCTCAACCTGAGCACAATCTGATGGAGTGAGGTATCCGGTAGGAGGGTAACTCTCCCAACCATTCGGAGTGGAAGTTATGGTTGCAGTTACCTGTGGTGCAACATAGACCACAGTACAAGACTCAAGATAGGCACAATCCGAAGGAGTGGAATACCCCGTTGGAGGATAGCTTCCACCCGTAGGGACCGAGGTCAAAGTGGTTGTAGTTTGGGGTGGGACGTAGATCACGGTACAGGACTCCACCTCAGAGCAGTCAGAAGGCGTAGAGAAGCCAGTGGGTGGATAACTTCCCCCAGTTGGCGTAGAAGTGAGTGTAGTAGTAGTCTGTGGTGGCACGAAAGTCACAGTACAGCTCTCGACATTTGGACAGTCACTTGGAGTAAAGTAACCAGTTGGCGGATAGCTGCCACTGCTAGGAACCGATGTAATGGTAGTAGTAGTCTGTGGTGGGACGAAAATCACGGTACAAGACTCAACTTCTGAGCAGTCCGATGGAGTCGAGTAACCTGTGGGAGGGTAACTACCTCCAGTTGGAGTCGATGTCAAGGTAGTAGTCGTCTGTGGAGGCACAAAAGTCACAGTACAAGATTCAATCTCGGCGCAGTTGCTTGGAGTGAGGTATCCAGTTGCAGGATAACTACCTCCAGTTGGAGTTGACGTCACAGTGGTGGTGGTCTGCGGTGGAACATAAGTCACCGTGCAAGACTCAATGTTGGCACAATTGGAAGGGGTATAGTATCCGGTGGGCGGGTAAGTCCCACTCGTTGGAGTAGATCTCACAGTGGTTGTGGTTTGAGATGGAACATAGGTCACTGTACAAATTCCCCTCTGCGCACAGTCCGAGGGAGTGAAATATCCAGTGGGCGGATAACTTTCAGTACTGGTAGGAGCGTAAGTTGTGGTGGTCCTGCACACCTCGTAATCTGCAAAGACGCTACTCCATTCGGAGTACCAAAATCTAAACGAGGGCTGAAATACCCCATCGCCCCCAAAGTTGGCGTAAACGATACGAATAGGATACCACAGGCAGGAATCCAAGAAGGCGGAGCCCCAAGGTCCGGGATTAGTTGGATAGTTCCTCGCTACCCTACCCTTCTCACTCATTTCGATGATGTCGTCAAACGACGAGCCCGCGCAGTTTTTGGCGCCCATTTGGATTAGATACACGTCGTCGACATTGTCTGCTTGAAAAAAGTACCTGCCAGCTCTCCTTGCATAGAACCAGCCATCGAGCTGCACAGTGAAGGTACTGCCAGTGACTTTGTAGCCGTAAACTTCCAAGTCCCCCGAGGAGAAAGCGGGAATGGTGGGGTCCTTCACATTGTCCACGGTACCGGTCACACCACCATAGATTCTGTAACGCTGATTTATAAGGAATGCATATTCCAAACGATCGTCAGCATCGATGTAGGCGCCCGTGTCGGGAGGTAGTTTGTAGAACGTGGCTTTGAGACCATTGGGATCGCCCATCGGACAGCTTTGAAAGGCGAGCGCTGGGAGAATGAGGAGCAACACCTCCAAAACAAAGTACATGTTTCGAAGGAGTAATAAGTGTGAGATACGAGCTTTGGAGTTATTCTTTTCAACAGGCTGGACAATTGGGGGCTTATGAAGCTGCAATGGGTTCCGCCGTTTAAGCATGCAGCTTTGGGGCACGCCTGCCGGAAAAATCTTGAGAGTGAAATACGAGCCAAGAAAGTTTGTTCCAAAGAAACGTTATTTTTGCGTGTGCTTTGCGGCAGAAATAGGAGAGCCACTATGATGTTATCAGCCGAATTGTCTTGAAATCTATTTGTTTTTCTGTGGATTGTGGCATAATGCTTTTCCAGCCAGTCTAAGCAGTTGCTGCCGAGTGGGTGCATGAACTTCATCAGCCGTGTTCACCGATACAGACTCTAATTAGACTTTAGTCCTGCGCGGGCCGGAAATTGCTGCAAAATATTTGTCCAGCACGTGGACTGATGCTGCACAGAGCCGACTTTAGCGAGGCTTAGGTATCGAATTTCACTGACACGCGCACCAAAAATCGCGTCCGTTTCACTCGAGATGGCTGATAAAATACGAATACTTTAATATGAGGCCGATGTCGTAAATCCCTAGACTTTGAGGCTGCTGGCGGTTGCTAAATACCATATATGACTCGACACCGAACACGGCATCGACAATCAGGACGTCACCCTCATCTGAGACGACTCCACCTTCAGTGGGACCAGTCCTTGAAGGCATCGCCGACGACAGCAGTTTGGTGTACTATGAAATCACCGGAAAGAACCTCTTACTGCCGGTGTGCTTCGGCCTCTCGTTGGTGAACACTGGTCGTTTACGATGAACCCCGACCGTGAGGTCTGATGCCTCTAATACTTTTCTTGTCAACAACAATGCCGTCAAATTGGACAAAAGTAATGGCTCCAAGACTCACGTGTTAGGTGATGACTCTTCTCCGTCCATTATCTAGCACTCTGGTATCTTCGGCGCTGCCAACTTAGGTGTGGTTGCTGAAGTCAATGGCCGAGCGTTTTTTTTTTATTTTATGAGCGTGTATTTCATAACCAGAGTCTACGAAATAAGCTAGGCGGGTGACAAAATCATAAGAAAACCACCCACGAGTCCCTGTAACCAGGCGTGCCGCAGCATGATCAAATGGTGGGCGCGATTGTTAAAGGAGGTTCGTCCTCCACTATAGACTGGGTGCAAGCTACTGCGTTGCCGCTGCGAACAGCGTCGGCCAAGGGGCATTAGGTTCTGGAGCCAAGTTCGCTGTGAACCCTTGGTAAAGATACCAGCTTATTCGATAGACGGGAGTAGCACCGAAAGTGCATCTATTCGCTTTGGGTGTCAATCAGAGAATGCAAACAGTTTGAGTGTGGAGGCACAATCTCAGTAACAGTACAGCTCAATGCCGTCTACCACCCCGAATGAGTGACGTCCTCGGTGGTGCTTGCATTGCCAGTCGACGTCAAAGTGGTGGTGGTGTGAGAAACACTCGACGACGAACTCATGTTGGACGACGAGGCAGAGCAGGGGGTGTACCTACCAAACTTTTTGAGTTGAACTTGCCATCTAGGCCTGTGATCCGAATGTTGAAGCTCAGGATGAAATAGTTATTAGCCATGACGACTCGCATAGGTATCATGTACTTTCAGCGAGAGTGACCGTCTGTGTCGCATTAGCGATTGTACTTTGCGGCTGGATTAAGAATGAGATCAGATTGATGAAGTTGTCGAATTCGCTGGCACAGTTGTTTGAAGATCCTAGCTAAATTCTGACAGCATTGTCAGCCTAAGTGGAGAAGTCAAAGTCATCGATGACAATTTTTTCGAATTTATGCGAGTCGCTTTCTATGTTTGAACCAGAGTCTCGTGTAAGCGATCCGAGATCTCGGAACGCGATGCGCGCAGACCGACGTCGTGCATGCTGATGAAACGCCCAGCCGTATTTTATCCATTTCGTACTCTACTTAAGCTTTGGTGCTGCGCGGGACACAAATTGCTGCGAATCTTCACCCTGCACGTGGTCGCACAGAGCCAACTTTAGCGAGGCTTAAGTCCCGAATTTCACTGACATGCGGCTAACCGAATCGCGTCCGTTTCACTCGAGATGGGCTTAGGATGTGATACGAATAGTTAAATAAGGGGTCGATTTCGTGTACTTCCAACGCCATGAGACTACTGTTGGTTCCCACGCTATTTTCGGCGGCATTTGTTGCCCTCTTTTCAGTGGCGTTTGCCAAAATTATCCACAACACGGACAGCACAGACCTCGGCCAGTTTGACACGGTCATCATCGACCCCGGCGTCGCCCTTTCCTGGGACGACTCCACTTTCAGCTGGTTCCAGTATTTCATGGGCGTTGTCGACAACAGCGGGTTGGTGCTCATCAACGATACTGGAAAGTTTTCCGCAATGGAAGTGTCTTTCCGTCTTTCGTTGATGAACAACGGCTCCTTTGTGTTGAGCGCCCCCAACAGGACCGTCATCCGTGAATACTCTTTTGAGGGATCCACTCTCGTCAACAATGGTTCCATCATTTTGAACGGAAACGAAGGCGCTAGGTTCAACGTGTGGGGTGACGGCTCTCCGCTGTCAGTCATTGTGAATTCAGGGGTCATTGGATTTTACCGCCCTGGCATCAGAACCAATGGCTGGGCAAAGTTTGGCAGAAAGGGCCAGAGCGTTATGAACGAAGGCACAATGTGTCTTCGCAACATGAACCTTGACCAAAATTCGTTACTCCAAGGCACCGGATGCATCAATGTCGGCACCGGATCAGTACTTAATTATGACAGTCCTGAAACTTACCCAATTCCAATCTCGCAGACTATCTACCTCTCGACGCCCACGTCGTATATCTATTATAGGTTTTTTCAGACGAAGATCCCCTTGACCGTCGTGGGATGGGGCAATGGAAACAGCATCGGGTTTGCAATGCGAATGCAGTCTTTCTCTTACAACAACGACATCTTAACAGTTATAGATGATGTGCAGCCCATTGAATTCAAGATTGGGTACGGCTACGACGTGTCTAAAATGACGATGTCCTCCTCCGATGCTTATTATGTGGGTGTGTTCAGAATAAGTTCTGTAATCAGGTACAACGGCCCTCCTCCGATGACTGATGTTGATAGTATCTGCAAGCCGTGTCCAGAATTCATCCTCCCCGATGACTCCTCGTTGCTGTCGCTGTCGTCTTTGCTGTCGTCTTCGCTGATGTTTTTGTCCGAGCCTTCCTCCAGCTCATCCTTTGAACCTTTCTCTTCAAATTCCAGCTCCATACCCAGCTCTGTCTCAAGTTCTGAGCCACCAAGCTCTGAGAGCTCGAGCTCCGAAAGTTCAAGCTCCGAGCCGAGCCAATCTCTGAGTTTTGAGCCCTCAAGCTCCGTTCCAAGTTCCGAAAGTTTGAGTTCTGCTTCTAGTTTCTCTCCTACATCCGAGTCATCAAGTTCGGTGCTTTCGAGCTCAAACTCCATAACTAGCTCCGCTTCAAGTTCTGGATCCTCAACTTCAGGGTCAACAAGCTCTAGCTTCAGCCTCACTTCAAGTTCTGAGCCATCAAGCTCTGAAACATCCAGTTTTGAGCCAAGTTCTGAGACATCAAGTTCTGCACCATCAAGTTCTGAGCCAAGTTCTGAGCCAAGTTCTGCACCATCAAGTTCTGAGCCAAGTTCTGAGCCAAGTTCTGAGCCAAGTTCTGAGCAAAGTTCTGAGCCAAGTTCTGCACCATCCAGTTCTGCGCCATCAAGCTCTGCACCATCAAGCACCGATACCTCAAGCTCTACGCCCAGCTCTGCTTCGATTACTGACCCGATTCTGGAATCTTTGAGTTCCCCATCAAGCTCTGCTTCTAGCTTTGAGCCCAGCTCCAACTCATCAAGCTCCCTGTCCAGCGCTTCTCTCAGTTCTGAGTCACCAAGTTCACAGTCCAGCATTGAGTCCAGCTCTATTCCAGCCTCAAGCCCTGTTTATATCCCCGACTCCAGCTCTTACCCCAGCTCTGAATCTGGTTCTCTATCTGAGTCTAGCAAGTCCAGCTCGGAGTCTTACTCCGACTCTGAAACAAGCTCGGGATCTAGCTCTGTCTCTGAGTCTAGTTCCGCGAATCCATCCAGTTCGGTTTCCGAATCCAGTCATTCGTCTGTGTCAAGCAGCTCTGACTTTCAACACAGCTCCACCTCCGAATCTAGTCATGGTTCTGGGTCGAGTTCCGCTCCTGACACTACACCCCCATTCGAGTCGAGCTCATCTTCAAGTTCAGCTTCCGCAGCTAACTCAAGTCCCAGTCCAGCTTCCCTCAGTTATACATCAGACTCGGAGTCCCTACCTGAATCAAGCTCTACATCTATGATCAGTTCCTCATCGGAGTCCATTTCTGAATCTATCTCGGCTTCTAGTCTGGATCCCAGCTCGGCGTCCAGCTCTGAGTCAAGCAGCTTTACAACAGAATCTAGCATTACATCAAGCTCAGTTTCTAGCCCTGCTACTGAGCCCATTTCCAAGTCCGAGCCAGTTGCCTCCGCATCTAGTTCCACGTCTGAGTTCAAGTCCGTTCTCAGTGAGGAGTCTTTTAGCTCAACGACTACGTCCACTCCAAGTTCTACGTCCAGTGAAAACTCTGTTCCTACGATATTGAGCTCGTCGTCGCACATCATCCCTGGCTTCTCGTCAAGGTGGACGAATTTAACTGCACCTCCGCCTTCGACCTCAAAGAGCAGCATTAGCAGTGAGTTGGGACATGAAAGTTCCAAGATTCCCGAGTCAGCACCTGCAACATCAAATGCTGAAAGTGTTTCAAAGCACGAACCCTTGCAGTCTTCAACTGAGTCAGTGCCCGTCTCTCTCAAGCCTATCACTGATTCGACACCTGCCACCTCTAATTTAGGTCAAACTGAGCATGCACCTACCACTTCTAGCCGGGTCCCAATCGAGTCGGGCAAGGGCTCCGATTCAGGCTCAGTTCTGTGCTCGTGCTCAGGGCTTGAAGGTAATTCCGATTTCGGCTTGATTTCGAGTCCAGGCTCGAGCTCAAGCTTAGGCTCTGGGTCAGGGTCAGGGTCAGGGTCAGGCTCTGGGTCAGGGTCAGGCTCTGGTGTTGGTCATGGCTCAGGGTCAGATTCGGGCTCATCGAGCTCGGTGACGTCTCCTCAAACTATCTCCCCTATCGAAGGTTCGGCATCAAGAAGTGCTTGGACTGTCCCATTCTTGCTTATTCCACTTGCTCTAGTTAGTTTCTAGGGTCACAGAATTGCCCACAAAACGTCTTACGAAGCCCTCATCAACAATTCATTTCACTTCGGTCCTTAACTTAAGGGCTCCTCGTTATCGCATCTTGATTGGCACCCTGCTATTTCGGCAAGTCATAATATCACACACGTAACGAAAGCTTATAGATACAAGGCAACTGCAACAGCAGAACAAGACCCAGCCAATCGTAGTTGTAAGTATCACGTCATTGTCTAATGGCTGACACGGCTGTTGAAGTTGGAAACGAAAAACACGGTCAACGTGTACCCCACTTCATGACCAATCACTGAAATTTCATTTGTCACGCACGGCGCAAGGGTTAGACCCCGCACGGCTTGAACGGCTCAGGATGGGAACGCCAAACTCGCGATAGCGATCTTACATTCCGGCTATTCTTACTGTGGCACAAACGATACTATCGGGCGCAAAGTTACTTTGAAGCTCCGTAAATTTGCTTACGCTAGCATATTCTACAGATAACTAGTCTCCTCCACCTGTAATTTGACTGTTGTATGGAGGGAAAAGAGTGAAGCCCGGAGATTTTTTGGTGTGGTGATTCCAAAAATCTTTTTTTAGCACTAGCGGGGAGGGCTCGGCAATTGATGCCTCGGTGCGTCGACGTCAATTTGAAGGTAGTTTGTGGCGGCCGTCACATTTACGGGTGCGGCTCCCGAAGCTACGAGTACGGCTTCAGAAAAGATATGGGGTGATCGGTGCGGGCTGCTTTGGTAATGTTCAATCTTATCTTGGTTAGGGAAAAATGCCTCACTATCAGCCATAGTCTGTTTGCTTATCCTCGGTAGTGCACGGAAAAATGGCGTGGAAACCGGGCTCGGAATGCAGGTCATCGCGCCTCTCGACGTCGTAAACATTGACAGGGGAAGCTTATTGTGGCTGTCTTACACTGCGTACTACGAACCGTTGGTTAGGAGTTGGCTAAGTTTAGTGAGACCAAGAAAAGTGCTCTTTTAGTTTCATGTGCCAAGCAAATCCCCTGCTTTTTGACATGACATGTCAAGAGATTGTGGGCAGCTTGAAAGCTTGGAAGGGGATCGCAAAGGATTATGTGCACAGCGACAGCACTATGCGCAGTCCTACATCGGCGAATAGGCACGCCGATAACGCATGATTGGGGCCGTGCGACGAAAGGCGTGTGCCGCATCTGCAGCGGCACCACAGTTATCAGTTTCACCACAATTGACAGGATCACCACAGTTGGCGATTACCCTTAAAGGCAGATCAAGGGCCACCCATTTTGGTTTTTTTCTCCAGTCAATGTCTACCGAAAAACTCAACCACGACGTCGGCGTGGAGAGCGTCCACTCCGGGGATGACCACACCCAAGTGCTGGACACCTTGAAGGCTATCACCTCCCACCCTTTCTCCATCAGCGAAGTTGCCAACGACTTCACCTCTGACCAGAAGTACTACATCTTGAAGCAACTCAACTTCGAGAGTTTGGTGTCGCTCGATGAACTCCCCATCTCTGTCACCTACATGATGGAGAAGATCAACGGCTTGACTGTCGAAGAATCGATCCGTATTCTCGAGGAATTCATCGATGTCCACGAAGACGATATGAACGTGGCCACGTCCGACTTGAAGTTCATCAAGGCCTTGCTCAGTCACAAGCCAGCTGAGGGCATTGACGGTGTGGTGGAGAAGTCCGAGATCTCACCTGCAAAAACTCCTGAGTGGCTGGAATCCGAGCCAAAGGACCACGAGATTTTTGACTGGGAGTTGCAGTTGAAGACTGAGGCCGGTATCATCCACTTCCACTCGCCATACCCAGAAGTGAGAGGTGTCACCGACCCTTACGACGACCCAACCATGTACTGCGAGACTTTGAGAGCTTACATCGTCAGTATCATTTGGACCGCCATTGGTACCTTTGTGAACGTGTTCTTCCAGGACAGACAGCCCTCTATCAAGTTGGGTTCGTCCGTGGTGCAGATCTTCCTTTACCCTAGTGGTATGTTGATGGCTTACATCTTGCCCAAGAAAACACTCAAAATCTGGAAATACTCCATTGACTTGAACCCCGGCCCATGGAGCCACAAGGAACAAATGCTTGCCACTGTTTTCTACACCATGTCCAGTGCCGCACCTTACGTTGTTTGGAACATCACGGTGTTGAAGATGGACAGATTCTACGGCGTCAAGTGGATGACCTGGGGCTACCAAATCCTCATGATGCTTTCTACCAACTTTCTTGGTTTGGGTTTCGCCGGTATCATGAGAAAGTTTGCCGTGTACCCTACTCAGTCCATCTGGCCCAGTCTTATGCCTACCCTCGCCTTGAACAAGGCCTTGTTGCAATCTGAAGCCAAGGAGAAGATCAACGGCTGGAAGATCTCCAGATTCAACTTCTTTTTAATTGCTTTTGCTGGCTCGTTCTTGTGGTTCTGGTTCCCCGACTACATCTTCCAAGCTTTGTCCATCTTTAGCTGGATCTCGTGGATTGCACCAAACAACCTCAACTTGGCTACCGTCACTGGTTCCCAGACTGGCTTGGGTTTCAACCCAATCACCACATTCGACTGGAACACCATTGACTTCAACGGCGCCTTGACTATCCCATTCTACTCGCAAATCAACCAGTACATCGGTACCTTGATTGCCTTCTTCTGCATCCTTGGTGTTTGGTACAGCAACTACAAGTGGTCCGCCTACTTGCCTATCAACTCGAACCTTTTGTTCACCAACACTGGTGAGACGTACGCTGTTAGCGCCATTCTCGACGACAACAACTTGTTTGACCAGGCCAAGTACGAACAATTGGGTCCTCCATTCTACACTGCCGCCAACTTGGTGGTGTACGGTGCTTTCTTTGCCATCTACCCCTTCGGCTTCTTGTACATGGTCCTTTCTGAATGGAAGCAGATCAATTATGCCTTCCTCGGCCTTTTCAAGTCCATCAGAAACTTCAAGAGATCTTCATTGGAAGGCCACGACGATGCCTTCTCCAGATCCATGAAGAAGTACAAGGAAGTTCCCGAATGGTGCTTCTTGACTGTTTTGATCATCTCTTTGGTTTTCGGTATTGTCTGCTGCGCTGCCTACCCATCTCAGACTCCAGTGTGGGGTATGTTCTTCGCCTTGGGTATCAACTTCGTGTTCTTGATTCCAATTACCCTTGTGTACTCCATTACCGGTTTCTCGTTTGGTCTTAACGTGTTGGTGGAGTTGATTGTCGGTTACGCCTTGCCAGGTAACGGTTTGGCCTTGATGTTCATCAAGGCTATCGGCTACAACATCGACGGCCAGGCCCAGACCTACATCAGTGACCAGAAGTTGGCTCACTACACCAGAGTCCCACCAAGAGCCATTTTCAGAGCCCAAATGTTGTCCATCATCATCAACTCCTTCGTGGCCTTGGCTGTGGTTAACTTTGTCATTGATTCCGTTGACGGATACTGTGAACCTCACCAGAAGCAGAAGTTTACCTGTCCAAACTCTTCCACATTCTACTCTGCCTCGGTGCTTTGGGGTGTCATTGGTCCAAAGAAGGTGTTCGATGGCCTTTACCCTATCTTGAAGTGGTGCTTCTTGATGGGCTTCTTGTTTGCTATTCCATGTTTCGCCGTCAAGCACTACTTCAGAAAGCACGAGGCCATCAAGTACTTCCAACCTGTGTTGATCATTGGTGGTATGCTTCAGTTTGCTCCTTACAACTTGTCTTACATCACTCCAGGTGTGATTGCTTCCTACTTCTTCATGCATGTCATTAGAGGAAGATACCTCAACTGGTTTAAGAAGTACACCTTCTTGTTGTCGGGCTCCTTGACCGCCGGTGTCGCTTTCAGCAGTATCATCATCTTCTTTGCTGTGCAATACCACCCCAAGGACATCGACTGGTGGGGAAACAATGTGTTGTCGACTGGTCTCGACGCCATGGGTCCCTCTCTTTTGGATGCCTCCACTGCTCCAGATGGCTACTTCGGCCCAAGAGCTGGTCACTACCCATAAGCTTGTTGAACTTAAATAATAGGATAGCTTCACAAGAGCTGTTTGCCTTTCAATGCTTACTAAATGTCACATGTTTTGTAGTAACTTCTCGGATCCCTGATACAATGCTCGTTAGACTGACCTGACGCTATATGTTAATATCTCTCGCTGCCGAACTCTCCAGCAAGACTGGGTTACGGTGCCGAGCCGCCCTCTTTGCCCTCTTGCAGGTAACAGCGGAATTTCACTCTTTTTTGACTCAAAATGAATGTTGTGGTGAAAACTCGCCTGAAGATCAAGCGTGAGAAGATTTCCGGGTCTGAGCTATCTTTTCTTCTCTTGTAATCTAAATGTCATTCGAGGTGACGTACGTGCCTGGAAAAATAAATAATTTGCATCAAAGCAGCCAAGAAGCTCAATATGGTGTTGACTCTTGAACCGACAATTCTGTTATGTTTCAAACATACTGATATTGGTGTCGAACACCGGGGTCGCAGGTTAGATGAGATTGCCGAAGTCGGATTTATGTTGGAGGATTGCTTATGTTGACAAGAAATTGGAGAATGGTTTCAAAATCTTTTCACTAATGAACGAAGCCGGGATTCCTCTTTTATTGAGGTTCGCGTAAGCGATCCGAGATCTCGGAACGCGGTGCTGCAGCCGCACGGCGTGCATGGGACCTGAAACGCTTGGCCGTTTTTCGTCCATTTCGGGCCCAACTCAAACTTTAACTTTCCCCTACCAGCAATCATTGGCTCTGATTGAGTCTGCACCCTGCAACCCTGTTACGGTACGAGTTCAGGAAGCTGGTCTCTTTAGTGCGCGTCGTCCACATTTACGCTCTCGCCACTGGCAACGATGCAACAGTAAATATTTCTGTTTTCCGACAATAATTTGTTGAAGGATGATGTTTTGAGCTGAAAGTTGAGCTAGTGCGTGAGGTCGTGCTTGTGGCTGAGAGGAGACAGAGTCAGTAGACGAGTCAGGTAAGGACTACTGGACTAGTAGAGGCTAGCGACCTTTGGTTCATTACTAATTTCAAGTCAAACTGTCCCAAAGAGCGAGCTAGATTAAGTGGATATCATTGAGTTTTTCCGACTCGATGCAGGCCCCGTTCCACCTCGTAAACTGAAATTCGCCCGTGCAGGGTGAAAGGCTAAACTTAATCGAACCTTGATACTACTTGCAAGCCAAAAACTTTACAGTCAACCAAGGCTATATACATCGAGAGACTCGAGCAATGTTATATAGTTTTAGGATTACTAAGTGACTTCAAGCCTTGACACCCGCAATTTGTTCCTCGCTTGCAGCTGACATCTCGCTAAAACACCACCCTGCATGTGGCCCGATGCTTGCATAGGAGCGACACTAATGAAAATAAGGTCCGAACACGTGCGGCTGCACACGCCGCACCTGTTTTGGTGGGTCTGAAATTTGAGTACGTAAAGATAAAACCAGGGAAATGCCATGCCTGCGCCGGCCCAACCATGAAGCTTTTGGCCGCTTTGGCGCTCATAACAACGACTTTCGCCGCCGACATCACTTTCTCCACCAACACACTCAGCACAGGGCAGGCAAACTTTGGCTCCGACACCTCCGTCACCATCAACTCCCAAGTCACTCTTGCTTACGACAACCCGGGCTCCTCGGTCTACTCCTTTAATGGAACTCTCACCAACAACGGTGAATTGTACATCGGTGACACTGGTAGGGGTACCAATATGTCGGTGTTTTTTCACGGCCGGGTGAAAAACAACGGGAAGATTGTGTTAAATGCCAACAGCGAAGCATCCGCTTCTACATTTGTCTTTGACAACTCGCTCGATAACAGTGGTACCATAATCATGACTGGAAGTGGTGGCTCCATGTTCAAGATTTGGCCCATCAACCTAGTTCCAGTCAGCAACAAAGGTGTCATTGCTTTCTACCACAATTCCGCCACAGACGTTGGCAATGTACTGCTTAGTGCAGGCTCTCACCTCGAAAACAAGGGAACGATTTGTCTTCGAAACGTGGCCATGAATCAGCTGTCGATGATATGGGGCGAGGGCTGCTTGAATGTTGGCACTGGCTCGACCTTAAAATATTCAACTATGATTCTTAACCAAAGAATTTATCTCTCTTCACCTACCTCCACTGTCATATTCGGGCCGGAGGCCTCACGTGATAGGGTTACTGTCGACGGCTTTGGTAACGGAAACAAAATCGAGGTTTCCCAGGATGTGTCAGAAATTTTGTATCTTTATGGATTTTTGATGATCAGTGGACTGAGATATGAAGTGTGGCTCTACATTGGAATACAATACGACGAGCTGAAGTTCTTGGTTGATGGCGGAACTGTGGCATATGACGGCCCTCCTCCCAACGCTGCCCCAGTATCATGCGATTGCCCAGAAATCCCAGACTTCCCTTTTCGTCCAGTCACTTCTCTGCTGCTGATGGTGTTGTCACTGTCGTCGTCACTGTCGTCTTCACTGTCGTCTTCACTGTCGTCTTCACTGTCGTCTTCGCTGTCGTCCTCACTGTCAATGATACTGTCGTCTTTGCTGTCACTGTCGTCTTTGCGGTCATCGTCGACTCCTCTTTTGAGCTTTTCTTCTGAGTCTGCTTTGTCATCTGTACTCAGCTCTGCTTCCGAATCAAGCTCTTCCTTAAGCTCTGCCTCAAGTTCAGGGCTTAGCTCTGTCCCAAGCTCTACGCCTAGTTCTGAGCCTTCAAACTCTAGGACCAGCTCTTTTTCAAGTTCCACTCTTAGTTCCGAGCCTTCCAGTTCCGAGCCGTCAAGTTTCAAGACCAGCTCCTCCTTGAGCTCCACTCCTTTTTCCAATTCTTCCAGTTCTGAGCCCAGCTCTGCTTCTAGTTCCGAGAGCTCAAGTTCTGCTCCGAGTATAACTCCTGTATTTGAATCATCAAGTTCCATGCCTTCGAGTTTGAGCTCCATACCTCGCTCTGCTCCAAGTCCTGCACCCTCAAGTACCATGTCGTCAAGCTTGAGTTCGGCCCCCAGCTCAACTCCAAGTTCTTCATCATCAAGTTCTGCTCCAAATTCAACTCCTGCATCCGAATCATTGAGTTCCATGCCTTCAAGTTCAAGCTCCGTACCTAGCTCTGCTCCAAGTTCTGCACCATCGAATACTTTGTCGTTAAGCTTAAGTTCGGTGCCCAGCTCAACTTCAAGCTCGCCCAGCTCAAATTCAAGTTACTCGCCATCAATTTCTGATTTATCAAGTTCCGAATCATCAAGTTCCGAACCTTCCAGTTCCACACTCTCGGTTTCCACACTCAGCTCCGCGTCAGTAACCAGTCCAATATCCGAACCTTTGAATTCCATACCTCACTCTGTCTCTAGCTCCCTACCCAACTCCGACTCATCAAGCTCCATGTCCAGCGCTGCCTCTAGTTCCAAGCCACCAAGCTCTGAACCCAGCTCAATGCCCAGCTCCATTTCGAGTTTTTCTCTCAGCTCGGAAACAAGTTATAGATCTGAGTCCAGCAGAACCAGTTCTGAGTCCTACTCCTCATCTATTGCGAGCTCGAGATCTAGCTCTGTCTCCGAATCCAGTTTCATTCATACACTCAGTTCGGTGTCTGAACCCAGTTCGGCATCTGAGTCCAGTTCGGCATCTGAGTCCAGTTCGGCATCTGAGTCCAGTTATGTGTCTATTCCCAGCAGCTCTGACTCTCAATCCAGCTCCGCCTCCAAGTCCAGTCATGATTCTGAGTGGGATTCCGCTTCTGAAACAACGACCTCTATTGAGTCGGGCTTGACTTCGAGCTCAGTTTCCGAATCCAACTCAGTCCTCAGCTCAGATCCCAGTTCAGATCCCAGTTCAGATCCCAGTTCAGATCCCAGTTCAGTGTCCAGCCCAGTTCCTGCATTCACTGTCACATCAGACTCAAGGTCCCTCCCTGAATCGAGCTCCACATCTGTAACCAGCTCCACATCTGAGTCTAGTTCTGGATTCAGATCTAATTCCAGATCGGACTTTAGTTCCGATTCAAGCACTGAGCCTAGCTCTCAGTCCAGCTCTGAATCAAGCAATTCTGCAAGCAAATCAAATTCTGACTCAAGCTTAGTTTCTAGCTCTTCTCTCTTGTCCAGTTTTGAGTCTGATCCCAAAACCTTTGACTCCAGCATTTCATCTGAGTCCACCACTTCTGAGCCCAATTCGGTTTCGAGTATTAAGCCTTCGGCCTCTATTACCACCTCCATTTCGAGGTTTGAGGATCCAAGCTCAACGTCGAGCGCAAACTCCGCGCCGGCAATACTGAGCATCTCATCGTACATCGTCCCCTACTTCTCATCGAAATGGACAAATTCAACTGCTTCTTTTTCAAAGACCTCGGAGAGCAGTGTTGATAGTGAGTTGCTTGATGGAGGCTCCAAGCTCGAAAGTGAATCAGAGCCCGTTTTAACCAAGCTTTTAACTGAGCTGAAGCCAGTCACGGCGTCTTCCACCGTGCTGCCATCAAGTTCTTCAACGCCAGCAACTGAATCAGCCGTTGCCACTTCCAAGTCGGAAGTATTGAATCTGAGCAACGGTTTCGGCTCCACGGTGAGTTCAGCTTCATGTCCATGCTCAGGGTTTGACGAAAATTCCATTTTTGTCTCAAGTCCAGGTCTAGGCTCGACCCCAAGTTCCTGCTCGACTTCTGGATCACTACCAGGCTTAGCCTCAAGTGTAACATCTGGTTCAAGCTCAGCTTCAAGTTTAGTGTCAGGATCGAATTTGAGCTCAATCTCTGGCTCTAGCTCAGGCTCAGGTGTTAATCCGGGATCAGCCTCAAGTGTTGGTTCAGGCTCAGGTTCAGGATCAGGGTTGTCAAGCTCGGTGACATCAGCTCCAAGTGTTTCTACTTTCGAAGGCACTGCATCAAGAAAGGCATGGACCGTTCCATTATTGCTTGTCCCACTCGTTCTAGTCGGACTCTAGAGCAACGATATTGATACGACGTAACGAAGACCCCATTGCATAACCCCTTTACATAATCTCTCAATTGAAATTGTTCAATTGTCTGGCCCCTTTATGAGCTCCTATAGAAAAGACCAAGTTTTATGAATTCAAAGACTGTAGACTGAGCATACAGAAATAGAATCAAACATCGATGGTCAGAAAGGTTCAGGACAAGCATAATGACCGAAAATTTGAGAGGCAGCTTCAGAGAAACGACACCAGTCTTGGTCAAAAAGTACTTTGCCACAACTTGAAAGACTCTGACTGTGACATTGATTAGGGCATCCCAAGAGCCCAGAATATCAGGATGGACTACAGGGAGAGAGACCAAGCGTGGTCAAAGATATACTGCACCAGGCACGCAACGGAGATTTATAAACCACGCGACTATTCACTATTTTCGGGTAAAGAGCGTCCAGAATTATAGCGCATTGCCTCCGTTTGATTTCTATCCGCTTTGAAGCAGTAGCCTGGGGGGTCGATCGTAAGGATATTAAAGCAAATCTGGCCGTAGGGACAGTCCTTTGAGAAAGTGCACTCCTGGGTCGCCATGATTAAACGTTCCGGATCTAGTTCCGGCGTACCAGCATGCTGAGTGTCGCTTGTGTCATATGATTCTTCAGAGGGTTTACTCGAACCCTCGCGATTGATGGATAGTGCGTCCAACTTATCAGGCGCTATATTAGCTGTCTTGTCCCACAATAAACCAACTGTCTCATTTTCAGCGGTGTGCACCCTATGCCCTGGTAACACCTTCATGAAATAGCTCAAAGGGTCAATGTCGAACTTCCAGGATGCAAAGTACAAGTGGTCCGGAAAATCACCAATGCATTGGATAAAATCATGTGTATATCCATAAATGAGCGTAACACGGTGGTCACCATCTATTGGCCAGGGCCAACAGAGGAACTTTTGAAGAGTGTCGTCGTTGAGGAGCTGAGCAAGCGACATCGGTGGAAATTTGAAGCACGAGATTTAAACATTGCGATGATTGGGGTTTTATGTGTTAAAGAGAGACAGTTGTGATGAAATTATTCAAGCTTCAGCTGACAGAAAATCAGGGGTCATACTTAAAGACCCCTTGTAAACCTTTTTTGAGCTACTATAAACCATTATCCTGAACTTTGCTCATGAGTAAGGTATTGAAAGAGATCGGCAGGGTCATCGCGACCTTCCTGAAGTTTAATAAGTCAAAGCCTGATAAATAATCTCGGCCAAAACGCCAAGGAGCTTCATTGCATTGACTTACAAGAATCCGACTGATTCATTGACGCCGACGTCAAGCATTGAAACCACACTCAACTCTTTCAAAGTAGTCTTGCAACAGATGTCGGCTACCTTCCAAATTTTGTGCTCCAATGAACATGGGCCGTCATAAAACCAGAGGGGTTTGCAAAACTTTGACTACAGAGTCTTCAAAGGCTAATGCTGAGCCCGTTGCTACTCAGGATCATATAAAGTCTTTCAAGGCCGTCGGGAAGAAAAACAAAAATTCATACTCTGCGGGCTCAGCTAAGTAAATGAAAGTGGTGGTTTTTTTTGCAACAGCGCTTGTCGCTTCATCCGCTTGGGCTCTTGACAAACTAACAAGTGCATCAAACTCAAGTGTGTTGACAGGCGTCAAAGCGTGTCATCCCTACGATGACCCCTTCAAATCCTATGCCACTCTTTGGGAAACGACCGAAGATCCGTACTGGAAACCTACATCTAAGTCTCCGCGGCAGAGAGCCGGAAGAATGTACCATATCCTAAGCAATTACACCCGCGGCAATATCATGAGTCGATTCTACATAAACGATACGCCACGGATACCTTTCACCAAAACTCCGAATTTACAGTATGGTAAAATCTTTGGGCGTGATACGACCACAAGCAATTACACCTACGAAATCGATGTATACTTCAAAAGTCATGTGGAGGGCGTGTACACATTCAACTTCCGTGCGGGAGATGCGGGGATGGTACAGTTGGGCAGGAGCAGCTATCGGTGCCGCAAAATAGATTTCTATCATTTTGTGAGAAGTGAAGTTTTGTTCAAAAGAACTGATCCAGATTTCTCAGCGTCCAGAAGAGTTTACTTGGAAAAAGACTCAGTATATCCTATGAGGATCATTGTCACAAATATGTTCTACGGCTCGGGAATGGAACTTGTGATCAAAGACCCCAATGGTCGCGAATTGGATTGGCCCATGAAAAATTGAGAGAAGCTGTTGGCGATCTGTTTGGAGGACATGTAAGTGGCTTTGAGCCCGGGAATTGAACTTCTTCCCAGGTAATTGTATTCAGCAAACGGCGGCGCTTCAGTCATTGTACATCTCGATAGAGGCTAAGCAATATATTAATGTGCTTTTGTTCACAACTTTCTTGCGCATGAAGATGATTGTAGTTTGCATAAGCCATGCCAGCAATGTGACTAGACAAACTGTGGAGACTGGAAAGACTTTTTACGATGCTTTGATCAAAATCGGATAATTCTTTTGTCTTTCGAAGCAGCAGATACTGGCTCGCGTTGACTGTGGTTCGCAATACCCCTGGCGCACACCAAAACTGGAAAAAACAAAATGAGAGTGAAAAATCAGAATCGCACCATAAAGATAGGAAGGCGAGTCAAGGGAGTAGAAGAGTGTCGAAACGAAAGTTTGAGCCAAGAAAAAATGCAGTTAAGTGACGGATGGGGGACTAAACCTCCCTCTAAATGCATCAAGCACAGTGGAGCACCGCCCACGACCGGAATAAAAACAGGAAAAAGAGCAGAGAAGTCAAAAATAGCAACTGCTCAAAAGAAAAAGACAAAGGAAATGTTTTTTAGTCAGGACATGATATCGTGTACCAGGAAAAAGCTGCACATTTGCCGAAGAAGGTCAGGGATAGCATTGCGCGTGGGTGCAAAATTGCAGATCAGGGATTAGCATCTCCTTAGTTCCAACCCCTGGGCTGTTCAAGGGGTGAAGGCTGCCAGCAAGATCATGACCAGGGGCAGGGTATAAAGAGGTGAGTGAGTAACTCTCCAAGGGCATCAAGATGTCAGTGGGCCCACCTTGGAATAACCAAGCACCTTTGCAGAACAGCTTTGAGGAACGGTATTTCAAAGCAGCAGAACCGCCCCTCGGAAGCAACGCTTTTGAGCCCAAGAGAAATAAAGGCTCTGACGCCTGGAGAATTATGATGGAAGGAACTACCTCCGAGCGGGCAGACTATATCGAACTGGTATGGAATAGTATCACAAAGAAAGGTAGCGGCCACCGCCAGACGGCCAGCAGTATGGCCGGAGATGCGCACCACGGGTACAGCCAAGGGCTCCAGTCGGGTGGACCGGTGAGTTATTCGAGAAAAGCAGGACTTGGAAGTGATATGAGCTACAACGCCATAGGGTGGGAGGAAGAGGACCGGCGTCGGCAGGAGGCGGAAAGTCAGAGGCTTGACCAGATGGGCCTCTCAAACTACGGGGCATGGGAACAGAGGCTTGGTTGGTTTCCCGGAGATGTAGACGAAGAGATTGCCTACATCGTGAGACGGGAACGGGAGAAACAAAGACAGCGGGAGGAGAGTCAAGGGCTCCGCAGCGTGTACTGGGACTACTAGGAATTGGAGTCCCAGTTCTCACCGGTATCCAGGGAGAAGTGTTTTTTTTAGAGCTATTTTGTTCTTTATAAACGTGCCTTTAATAAACAGAGCCTACATAAAGAAATAAACAATACAATATTAGCTCAACGGGTGACATAAACTGACGAGAGGTACCTGTTACCGTGGGGGAGAATGATCAGTCGGGGGTTGCAAATGTTGAGGGAGATTGAATCCAGGTTGTCGTGGACACTAACGTGTCACAGGGGCTATCATGACCGAGCAAAGAGTTGTGTCGGGTTGGGTGCAAGCTAACTTGTTGCAACTGGTAGCAAGGTCGGCCAGTGGGCCATGAAGTTTTGGGAGTATCACTCATCATGAGTCCTTGGTCAAAACCAGTTCATTCGGTAGTCCGGAATAGCAATCTAGAATGATCTAGCAAAACAATTGCCGGACTTGCCATCCAAAAAGGCCTTTTTTTCTTGAAGAGCTTCTATTCCTGGCTAAGATCTAGCTACGAACCACCGCGGCACACTAAGTGCGAACCACCGCAGACATCAAGAAACACCTTAGCCGGATAAGTGTGTCAGACAGGTACAAAGGCTTTTGATGACTCAAGCTTCTGCTGACGTTTAGTGGATTCGATTGGTTCAGGTTTTAGTGAAGAGTGTGATTCAGGTTTGTGTGATGTTGGTTTGAATTGATGCTGTGACTTTGGTGTTAGTGGTGGGTGTGGTTTAGACTTAGCAGAGAGTTGATGTTGAACCGAGTTGAGACCGTGATGTGAGGGTGGTCTTTGTCTTCCATTGTCCACTTCGTGCCTTGCCACGCTCAAGCAAGTCTTTGAAGCGTCTCACTACTTGATATCTGTCTCTGGTTACCCTTCGGGGATCGGAATTCACACTATCTGAAGTACTGCCTCAACCGCCTCACCACCTTGACGGCGGCTGACATCAACGTGCGTCGCTAAACTATGCACGTAGCTAACGTTAGCGAAAGCTTAACGGGCCAGGGTCATGGCACTCTAAAACACTGCTTCTTCATAGAACTCACAACTTCCCGAACGCCTTGGAGCAAGTTAGGCCAGGATTCGTTTTTGTTTCGGTTGGATCACTACGATGGTGGTTTTGCGGGGTGTGCAGGATGGTCTGGGTAAATTTTTTGGGGACGCGCGTCGAAAAAATTCCAACCACTTTTCTTTGTGGACGCGACCGATGCCATTCAGCACCACGCACCAATTGACGAAGGACCAAATGAAAGCCTGAGAAAAGGTTAGTCAGACACCAAATTACGGGATCCAACCCTGTTTTGTCCATCCATCGCCGAAAGCCAGGATCCAGCGGATCGTGACCTCACGCAGCCCGATCCCGTGAACCAAGGGGTCTGTTGACAGTTGGCGACGGTTTGACATCAATGTCTTCACTGTCTCGACTTCGAATTGTCGGAGGTCGTGCATCGAGTTCAGTATTTTGAGGCTCAAAGAGGCCGTGATCGACATCAACGCATCATAGTGACATTAGAGATCAACCATCTATGTCCAGAAGTCTAAGCCTTGCCAGTCCAACCTCAGACCGTCTTCAATCGTCCATTTGACGTCGACTACGGAACTTTAAGGTACAAAAGGTCATAAAACGACATCGACACGTCATGGTTGCATCAGATGATCAACCAGAAGGTCATGAAACGACATCGACACGTTATGGTGGCATCAGATAATCAGCCAGAAGGTCATAAAACAACAATGACACATCATGATCGATGAACTATGACATCAACCTGAAATCCTGTTCATATCAACGTTAAACCGTCATCGAACATCGATTTGACATCCGCTTCGAGGATTAAAGTCTTTGTATGGTGATGAAACATCCAGAAACGACCTCAAAGCATCTTTCTTTTTTCTTTTAAAGAACGTGCATTTCATGAACAGAGCCTACGCAATTAAACAAAGCATACGAAATGAGCTAAACGGGTAACAAAAGCATACGAAAATCACCCTCGAGTCTCCTGCCGCAGCATGATCAAATGGTGGGCACTATTGTTTAAGGATCTGGTAGTCAATGAACCAAGACGCCGACGTGAAGTCTTGCCCACATCAGCTTTGATCGTTTGGCATCAGCTTCATGACTTCACACATCAGGTCATGGCCAACCACGAGAGGCGCGATTATAGTCACGGCCATCACGGTCAAGGACAGTCTGTGTGCCCAGGCATTAGCGATAAAAAGGAAAAAGAGAAAAGACAAAGGTAAGAACACAAAAGAGTCTTGCCTGGCACAGTTATAGGCCGAGTGGTCAGTCTGAGTGCCACAGACACTTATCAAAAGAAGAAAAAGAAAAAACAAAGGCAAGTGAACACAAAAGACCTTGCCTGGCATATGTATCGGTCGAGTGACCAGTCTGCGTGCCACAGACAGATATCAAAAGAAGAAAAAGAAAAGAAGAAAAGGAAAAGAGAACAGAGCAGAGAGTAGTCCTCAAATCTCAGTGGCTGACACATGGTTTGGCACAGTTATAGGTCGAGTGGCCAGTCTGTGTGCCACAGACATTAGAAAAGAAAAGAAAAGAAACAAAATAAGGCAAAGAGAACAGAGCAGAGAGAAGTCCTCAAATCTCAGTGGCTGACACATGATACTTTGGTAAAGTGATGGAGGAGAAGTGAACTCCTAAGTGTATAGGTGTATATGCCATGACTTGATGTAGACTCTCTATGACCACCTCAAGATGACGTCGACGGTGACTCTGGGCCCGACGGCTACTGGACACCATGACGGTGGATGAAGACGGTGTCTCACAACGACGGTGTCTCACAACGACGGTGGACCATGAAGACGGTGACTCATAAAGACGACTACCTCCCAAGGATCCCATATCTCAAATGCATTTCAATAAAGACGGCTACTTCCTGGAGTTCCCATAGTTTTAAGACATTTCAATGAAGACGACCATCTCCTAAAGACACCATCAAGTAGAGTTGCTTGAAGACCATGGCGACTGAAGTGAATGAGTGTTCATCCAAAGACCCATGACAAAGAACTCAGAACGGTGTCTCCCAAAGACGGCTGTCTCCTAAAGACCCACGACACGGTGACCAGTGAATCTGAGTGTGGAAGGTGTAGGTCCACAGTTAGGCCATGGTGCGACATGACAAAGCGACGATACGCCACGCCCAGGGGATGTGGATCGAAGAGGGTCAAACTATGAAGTGTTCCCTGATAGAAAAGACTAAGTTTCAAGTTTCACTGGTTTTTATGGCGGTTCTGATTTATGGCGCCCGAGATGCGTTTCCAGAAACTCGAGTGCGCACCAACTTCAGCTAAAAGTGAGTGAGTTCCACCCACTTTGAGAAGTCAAAAAGGAGGTCAAAAAGGAAAAAAGACGAAGAAAAAGAAAGAAAGGAAGAGAGTCAGGGTCAGGCGAAAGAAGAAAGAAGAGAACCCAGTCCCCACCCTGCGAAACCTCCCACAGATGCTCTTTTTGGCGCAGTGGGCAGACAAGAGACGAAAGAACGGGTTCGAGCCTGGGAAAGAGAGACGCAGGTGGCGGCGGAGCGGCGGGATTAGACGCAAGTAGCGGGTACATAGAATACACGGCGTAGAGAGTAGAGTGTATAGGTTTTTGTGCTTGCACGGGCATGGGTGGTGGGGAAAGATATGACGATATGATATGACAGATGTGGACGATAGCTTTTTGGCGGGAAGAGGAAGAGTAGAGGCCTTCTCTACTCTACTACGGCACTTTACTCTCTGTGTTTCTACTATTGAGTGAGGGATGAGTTACTCTGAGACCGGCCCAGACGCGTACATCGCAGCACGGCAACGGGGGCACTTTTCCAGTGTTTACGTTTCGGCGGGACCCTCAGGCTACCCCTCATCCACCCTCGGAAGTCGGGCAGGGTCATGCGTGGGGGGCCACCAGGCAAGGTCAAGTTTACTATGGCAGTTGATTGTTGAGTGGTGGTTGGCGAGCGTCACGGGACTTCATCACGGGACCACCATTCTTGGAGCGGAGCGACACCTAATCTGCGACGCGGAGCGGAGCTTACCTACTTTGCGCAGCCGCAGGCGGAGCTACCAGATCGGGACTTTTCACCTTTGGCCACTTTTTTTTTCACTACTTTCATGCGATTTCCACACTTCCACATAAGTTTCAGAGACGGCCACCTCGGGTCCATACTTTCTTTCTCTGAATTTCATGATCCCACTAATTTCAGCTTCATAACTCTTTTCGTTCTTTTGTATCGCCACTTTTCTCGCTTTTTTCGCCTGTTCTGCGACCATGACATTCTGCGAAAAAGAGGAAAACTGCCATATCTGCACCACTTCTGCACCCACTCCCTAGCCTAAGAAGCGGGCAGTACCTAGGACATTTGGGAAGACCCCTGCCCTGTTTCCACCCCGGTCCCTACCTCATACACCCTTCTTTCCCGCCCTAAGACTCCCTCCTAACACGTTTTTGGGTCTCCTGCATGCTACACAATTACTACGGAAAAACAAGTTACATATTTGGAATCTCCTGATTTTTCTGGTCTAGTCACTTTTTACCTCATCTCTTTAGCGCACCTGGTTGTGTTGCGCACTTTGCACTTTCTGTATCCAGGACCTATTTCTAGTTTGGGCGGGTGTTGGTGGAAACGGTGATTTTTGAGAACGCGCGCTGGGAAAAAAGATTTTGTGTGCAGTCTGACTCTGACTGACTCTGTCACATGACACTGTCGTATGGTCGTACGCTCGCACTCGTACCGGTCACGTGATCACGTGACACACCGGACACACTCGGACCCCCACCCGACCACTTCCGGTCACATGACTTCGGGAACTTCGGGGATCTCGGACTTACCCGTATCTTGCATGATCATACATGATTTGCAACCACTTTACGACAAGTTTGCAGCCATTTGCAGCCACTACTACACAGGTCGTTTGCAGCCAGGAGGTAGTGGTGTATTAGGAGGTAGTGGTGTATCAGGAGGTAGTGGTGTATTAGGAGGTAGTGGTGTATTAGGAGGTAGTGGTGTATTAGGAGGTAGTGGTGTATTAGGAGGTAGTGGT